>JAJJMB010000969.1:740117-874068 GCA_023531105.1 Papaver atlanticum | reverse complement strand
TTCTTCAATATACCCTTTAATTTTTTCTTGAAGCAAGAAATTTTCTGACTCCAACTCAGAAGCTCTTTTATCCATGGATTGCTTTTCTTCTTTGTTCCTATTGATTTCATCTTGCATAGTATAATTTTTTGCTTCTAACTTAGAAACTTCGCTGTCAAAGATTTGTTGTTTTTCTTTGCTCATTTTTACATTATTCTGCAAAGCGGAATTTTCTGTTTCCAATCTGGAAATTCTTTGATTTTTCCATTTGATTTGGTCACAAAGAGTGGAAATTATTTCTTCTAATTCGGAGACCTTACTTGATGTGAACCATGACATACTTAATTTGACGGGGAGAAAGAACGAGAGATACTCAAGAAAAGAAATTTCGGTAAGAAATTTTATTGCTCCCTTTACCAAGTTCAAACACTATATATACAATTTACGTTTCCATGTGACAAATTTTAAAGAACAGCCATAGACGGATAGAGATTCCTAATACATATTCGTAGTTTAAATTCTCAAAAGCAAACAAAATTCCTTATGTTACCCACACTCAATCTTCTTCTTGATCCTCTCTTGTTTTGTGAAACACGATCAAGTGATTCATATTACACGTAAAAGACCAAAAAGATAACAAAAACGGAGTAGTGTTTCCTTTTTTATGTTAAAAAATTGTTTTTGACTCCAAGCAAAGTATCAATTTTTTGCATCCTTTTTCTTCACCACTCGTCCTATTGAGTTTTTTTTTTTTTTCTTTTCTTTTTCTTTGAGAAGATGAATGGGTAGAGTTATATTAATTTCATCGACTAAGAATCATTCGACTGGCTGCATTTAAACTGTAGACGAGTAGCTAGGACTTGGCTATGGCTCGGTGTGAGTCACCATTGAGCTAGACCACCAAGTATTGGAACACTGGAGTCGCTCCGAATCATTTGCCGATTCAATAGTCAGATTGCGCTCGAGGGGTTGATGCTACCCTGATATTTGATCAGCAGTTTTCAAGTGCGCTTAATATTGCACTCTTCTTGGCAAATAAAAATTTCTTGCCAAATCAAAGCTGCAAAAATTTCTTCACCTTCCGAAGTCTTCATCAAAAGATATGTCAAACCATCAACCAAAAAGAAAACAACTAACACAGCCATTAATTCCATTGGCTCCATCCATAAACTCAGGAGGTTAGTTTCTGATTCGCGTTAAATGAATCTTGCTTTCAACATATAATATTAATGTTTAAAATTACTTTAAAAGAAAATTCAGTCTCAAATTCACACGAAAAAAAAACACATCTCCATTAGAAAAGAAAAAAACAAAAGCAATCAATACACTTATTATCTTCCTTGCTAAACCACCGCTGCTGGTTGCGTACTTTGGAGGAGCTGGCGTAGCACTAGGTAACACACTAATCGTGTATAAAGATATAAAATAATAGACAAGACCACACTAGCTATAGACGAATGAAAAATCCAATTCTCATAAAACTTTGGAGCAGAGGACCATCGTCGTAGTACCACATTTGAAGAGGAATTTTCGTTACCATCAATTCTTTCTTTGTACAAAACAAAATCTCCTCTTGGATCCAATGTTGCTCTGTATATATAGTCCTCATCATCATTTTCTTGCAGTTGTTGATTCTTATTTGGGTAAAGATATCCAAGTACTATATCATAAGAATCAACGAGATAAAACTCACCGGTAGTGTCTAAATTTAAGGTTACTGGACTATTTCCTGAATCCCCAAACCCACCCGATACAACCCTAACTTGTGTATGTGTAAATCTGTCGTATATTGCGACTAAACCATCACTCTGCCTAATTGGTAATTTGTACGTACCAGAGCCGCGGTTAAACAAAGATACACTAGAGACCAGCTCAACTCCATCTTTTAGCCTTTGGCCGCCGAGAATGGTGTCAGTTGGATAATCAAAACTTTCCCAAACAATTTGAGATTCCGAACCATATAAAACGAAGTTTCCGTTATCATGCATCTTTGCATACGACACAGGTTCTTCTATACCGGGTATCAAGGGTTTCTCTTTATTATCTGGCATTGTCCTCAGCATCAATTTTCCTTGGTTGGAGAAGAGAATTGAAGATGGTTTGTACAGTGGAATATCATTACGATTGGCACTCCAAACTAGGGTCTTCTGTGACGATTTAACAAGCCATATACCTACGACGTATAGATCGGTACAGTCGGATGAAGAAGGTCTACAAGGTAATTGGTAAAAACCAAAAGCAAAGTTACCCGAGGGAGAAAGCCAATAAGGACTAGCACTATCATTAGAAAAAAGAGATGAACCTCTTGTTATGTTGCTGGCGGAAGTATCATTCAAAGATGAGGAGGATTCAACAACTAGCAGTGGAACAAGAAGCAAGAAACACAAAGAGAGAATCACCTGTAGAAACTTCATGCTTGGAGGAAAGAAAAACAAGAGAGCTGGAAGAATTTTCGAGGACGCAAGTACAACGCAGAAGTAGATTGTTTGTGGTTTATAGGGAAGTGATCACTTCTTTATATAGGCTAAAAAGTAATACAAGTTAGGAAACTCTGCTTAAAAAAAACAAATCGGGAACTAAATTCTAAACCAACTATAGGGTTCTAAAACCAAAATCTGATCGTTTGTGTTAGCAGAAACTTGGGCTATCAAATTTTCAACGTTCAAAACTACAACTTCGTGATTAACAAGGAACTACCGAATATAGAAAGACGGTAGATATGAGGGATGTAAAGTGAATGTAGGAAACTTAATATATAATGTATTCTTGTAAACTAGAAAAGTATAGAGAAGGAGACACAAAATAGAGGGGAACAAGAAGGGAGAAATTCTATTCATATATCTGTATTAGACAAACATTAGAGCCTCTATTTATAGGGCTAGACATAAGGGTATCCCAATAATAACCGAGATTCACCCTAGATATTGGTAACACAATTACACGTTTATAACACTCCCCCTGATGACATTGTGTCTAAGCTAATTGCCTCGTTAAAACCTTGTCAGGATACCCCGAAGGGTAAAAACCTGATCGAAGGAAAAAGAGTACAATTGTGAGTAAACCTAGAACAGGGATGGACATGCATATGTTGCCTCATTAAAACCTTGACAAGGAACCCAGTGGGACAAAACCTTGACGAAGGAAAAAGAGTACAACGTGATAGTCCAGTAAAATACCTTTTACTATGATGCTTCCCCTGATAAGTACTTCAGTTAAATCCTGGATTGCAAATCTTCGAATCGACACTTTCCCAATTTCGATGAACGAATTTCTTGAATGCTAGAGATAGTAACGCTTTCATGAGAAATCAGCCAGTTGATGAAGTCTTCTTTTGTGTTAGTCTTCTAATAGTAGTGTTCTCGAGTCTTCATGCTTTTTTCAAATACAATGAGGACTTGCTTCTTGGATTGCTAGCTTCTTGGATTGCTAGCTTCTTGAAGATGATTTGCAGAACTAGTTGATCTAGTTCATCAACAAAGTGTCAATACGCAGTTATAGTACTATAGGTGTACAAAATTTGTAGTCATACCTTATATGGATCAAAATGATATCCAAATTCATATGAGATGGTTATGTTGATGTAGTCTAGCAAAATGACATAATTAATGGTAAATAACCAAAATCCATACAACTCCCCCTTGGATGACCACCATGTTGAATTAATTGCCTTACTAAAACCCTTCCAGTAAAAACCCAATGGGAATTTTTTTGGATGAAGGATAAAGAGCACAAATATCAACATTTTGAAACAAAATTGAACGTCAGTGAGATGTTGCCTCGTTAAAACCTTGTCAGGAAAACCACATGGGAGAAAACCTGAAACGAAGGGAAAAGAGTACAACTTTTGACGTAAATATAGATGCTAATTAACTCAACTATATGAGTGTCATACAAACAAGCACCAAAATAATAACTCTAGCCTTTCTCAAAGACGTGTTTAAGCTAGCATAATTCTAACTACAAATTTAAGAAAGGAAAATAAAATAAAATTAGGATGCTAAAGCGTGGATTTTGGTGTTTTTAAGGACTCCTTAAGAGACCCACAAAGTTGATATCATCAATTAATTAATCCGTATTTTTGGTTTTGTACCAAGTTTCTAAAAAAACACATTAAGGATTGTTAACACTGACACAGTCAGGTAGTAATCTGAATATAATTTGAATCCTAAAAGGATTATAAATTTTAATATGTCCCCAACCATATTTGTTGTGTAAATGAATTTGAGTCCTTCAAGGACTACCACGCAAAAAACATCATACATGGAGAACAAAAATTAATTGAACCAATCCTAGGGTTTGAGAAAATAAAATTGAAACCCTCAAATCGTTTTTACAACGATCATATTTCTTATATAACGCATGAAGACTACACCAACCTGTAATTTTTAGAATTCAGGCTTGCACAGTTAAGGTGTTAAGTCTTGGATCCAAATATTGCGTTATTCAAGAGATTTCAATGCAATATAATTTAGATTTTGTCCCTGCCAATCACATGTGTCGATATCCCTTTGCAGAGGGGTCAACAACCACCATCTTTTAATATTTTAGTAGCTACCGCGAATAATCGACAATGATATTAGCTTACTATGATCCCACATAATTCTCAAATGCATGCATATATTGAAAAATTCAATCAATTACTGGTACCATCTCCCACGGGCATTATAATCTCCCCATCTTCAAGTGAGAAGATATTATATTTGAGAATGTAAATTTGGTACACTCAATTGGAGCACTACCTGTAACCTCTTATAAAACGCTACTTATCTGCTAGATGTGACTGGATTTCCTCTTAAGAGGCAAAGCTTATATGAAAGCAAAATGAGAAATTTCACGCAAACTTGTTCTTATTTTGACGTTTTCACGTTAGTTTTCTTCTTATCAAGACCTAACTATGCTTGGTCATTCTCCTTTTGATTGGGAAATCTAATCAGTTTGTTTTGTTCTCCTTATTAAGATCTAACTATGCTTGGTCAAGTCCTCATGTGTGATTTTGTTAATAGATTTTGTTTCTGATGTAGGCAGATCCGCTATGTCAAACAATGTTATGCCCAATCAAGTTTCACTGGGATTAACAATGTCAATTAACAACGTGATGTTGTTAATCGATTTTACAGTTTTGTTTTGTAAGAAATGTGCTAGGATTGTCAGATAAGATTCATGTTTTCAAGTTCAAGCTGATGAGCATACCACATATGCAAACTGTACTTGAGCCCACTGGAGTTGGCGGACAAATTTTCCCATGGAATTTTCCGCTTATCAAGTTTGTGAGGAAGGTTGGACCTGCGTTAGCTACTAGATGCAGTATTGCACGAAATACAATAGAGCAAATATCGTTATTTGCTTCTATGTGGCACAGTTGATCATGAAGCAGGTATTCTCAATTCATTTGAGTTAGTTTATTCTTCTTTCTTTGAATGCTTGCTTTAAGCTTTTTGATTCGTTATTCTTCATTGCAGTATGGCCTTCCCATTAGTTTAATGCTTGCTTTAAACTGAAGAATGCTTGGAAAAGGCTATAACCGAGTTATAATATCTTTCTATCGATGAATAAGTTATTGAATCTCTTGCAGGATAGTGTTACTTTATCAGAACAATGCCATCGCGAAGAAATGCCTGGACTCAAGTACTTTATAGCCATGTATTCAAAGCAACCAATTTCATTAGAGCTATTAATTTGAAATACCTCTCATGGAATCATTGTGGAACATCCTCATCAATGTTCAGGTTTTACTCTGCCTCTGAGTTATCATCATTTTGCATCAGTGACTTACTATATGTGTGCTTACGTTCTTTTCTTTTTGATTTAGATTATTTTGTAGATATTTAATGACATAAACAAGTTTACCAAATTTATAAAAGAGGAAATGGTCAGTACCCCAAATGGTTGTTATTTAGGGACTGATTAGAGTAACATTTCTTTATTTGTTGGATTCTGACCTATCAATTCGGTTAGTTTCATCCCGTTGGTATAAAATCCTCTACATTGCATGCAAACGTTTGACGAGAAATTTGAATGAAAAATCATTTAAACCGATGAAGTATCCTTTCTCCTGGAACTGCTTCAAGTACGATTGCTTACTGTACTTTCTCTTTTGATTCGAACACATATATGAGATGTTAGTTGTTTAACTCGCTTTCATTTTGAATTGGAACACTACGATGGGTACATGTGTGTTTAATTATCTCTCTTGCATAAAAGACTTTCTCCAAATCAAATCTTTGTTCAATATTTTTTATTTAGGTCACAGTTGCGGCAATAACAAATCGAGATGCAAGAATCGATGAAACCGACAAGTTTGGGTTAATAAGAACAGCCCCTGATCCATGAAGACTGAAGAGAAAATCTGGCCTCATATTTAGTTTGGAATCCAAGAATGGATTTACTTTAGTATCTGCAACCCTGATCTACTCATGTTTAGTTTGCCGCTAAACTCTTTCTTCAAAACTCCTCTGGATATATTTAGATAAATTATTGCTTGAGTAAACTAGAGTTGGTGCTTAATATTGTTTCTGGCCTCCATCCCATGCTTTAGTCAGGAATTCTCTACCATTACTAATTCCTCTTGCGCATTCAGATTATGAGTACTAAGCTGTTTTGGCCTTCCTTCTAACGTATAGGAAGACTGCAAAAGCTCAGGGGTTGCTTATATTTATTGGTCGGCCTCGGAAGGAGTTGATAAGGGCGACCTAAAATTCTCAAGGTACGTGGTGTTTCGGTCTATTTATGTTATTAGGCCTATTTTGTAGTGAATTTCCTGTTTATGTAGGTAGCATCATATTTTTGAAAGGGAGCTTCTCCTACGTACAACAGGCACTCCATGAACACTAACACACCCATGTTGGATGAATATCAGGCAGCTGATAAAAGTCATTAAAAATCTTAAATCTGTTCACAACATATAGTTTAGCACTGATTCGCTAATAAAAAATAACAAAAAATGATTCTTAGTTAAACTGAGATGTCATTACGTTTGTAGGTGTGGTTATGAGACCAGGCATATATCAAAAACCACCAACAAATACCAAATGCTCAATAGATCCTGTAACAGAAGTTGGATACAGAACAACGAAGATTTTGTGATTGAACTAATTTTCAGTTCTGTCCTTTAAGTTTATGTAGGCTTCTTTGTCGTTTCAGATAACAAATTATGCTGCAATGAAAACAATGAGGTAAGCTTTCACAATTTCAGTCTCATTGTTGCGTATGTGTGTATGTTTGCGCTTCTTTTCACTCCCCACACATCTCACATATTGTCTGTGTTATTTGAGTATCCAACGGTAATTTTATATGCCTTGGTTTTTGAAAGTATCTATGGAACTCATAGGTATTTGTTCAAGAGTAAAATGAATGTTACAAGAAGGAATCGTGAAGTTATATCTGGAGGGTAACTTTAGTAGTCCCACATTTTGTTCATAGCGAGATATTTTCTACTATTAGTTCATTTATTAGTTTTTTGTTCCGTTTTAATGGCAGTTAGCGCCATGGGTCGTATGCGTTGTAAATATGCCTGGATAGCACAAGCTTTATAATGTTAATTTGTATATGTGTTGTAAATAATTAGTGGTTACTATTATGTGTAATCAATTAGTGATTGCGGAGGACAACCCAATATATGCTACAGATTGAAACTCTTTAGATTCAAAACATCTTGCCTAATTGTATTCTGTCACTCAACTTTTACATTCTGGGGTTTACCTTTGGACATGTAGACTAAATTGAAGTTTTGTATGTATCGTGCTTCGTTCGGCAGATTATATCCCTTTTTGCCAAATGAGCAGGAAATTCTTAATGAGAGTTTATTATGATCGAGAAACCATGAAGCAGTATTATGACACTATCCCGTGCTTTGAGTGTGAGTTGGTTAATTTTGTACGTCACAGAGTTTCTTTTGTTGGAGACAATGTTAAACGGAACTTGGAAGGCAGCAAAAATTGGAGTTTCTTTTGTATTCTCTCTTTCCTTTTTTATGGATGAATCTCCTTCAGAAGTGCATCTTTCATCCATTGTGTATTGTAAGTCGTCCCTTATATGGTCTTGGTTCTTTCTCACCCACTTAAGTAACACTCTTCAATACATGCATAGGCATAACCACGATACTGCTGAAAAAAGAGAATACAAAAGAAACTATGTCCACCCAAGTGACGAGTGTTTTTTTAAGATACCTATATGCATTATTAGAAGATTTTGCTTGAAATGTCCTCCCACAATAGAATAGGTTCGCTGAAGAGTTTTTTAGTAGACCTGGATCACTCACTTAAAATTTTCTCTTTAAAATTGTTACCATGTGGTACTGCTTTCCTTGCAGTTTGCATTTTCTGCTGGGAACCGTTATTTACTCACGATGACAATGAGAAAATGCACCTGCACATCTTAGGCAGTTGTTGTCATTCCTCACTTATCCTCCCTTTTTGTTTTCCTTTCTTTCCACTTTTCCTTACATATATTTTATTTTTCCCCTTAAATATGGACATCTGCACACATACTGTTTGAGTCGGCGCATGCATTTAAAAGTTTAAATTTATTTTCGATGGTAGGGACGGTCAAATTAACCGAAGAACTAGGTTTAAATATAAGGGTCGGGGAATTTCAGTTTCTAAAAGAATGTTTATGCCTAATCAAATTTCACTTTCAGAGATAGCTTAAGGGTTTGGAAATGTCAATTTTTTTCGCTTAATTTTGTAGCTTTTGCCGTTGTTACTATTTTATTTATGTTTCTGAATTATAATTTTACAGACTCTCTCTTTATTCTATCTGGACTTCGTCCTTTGGTATCTCTGACTTTGTGTTGTTAACCTGTTTTTGTTGGATATTCACAGATTTCTTTACCTGAAATCTTGAATACTGGAGGCCATTAGGAGGCACAAATAGCTCCATTTGAGAGGCTGGCACGAGGGAGAAGTTGACACAAATAGCTCCGTGGGAAATGCCCTGTGTTAGAAATGAGAATAATACCAAGACAGCAACATTAGAGTGACATGACAGTGAACCATCTGCATTGTATTCTTCTCTGCTATTGTTTCTGCATTTCATTTCTTATGCTTAGGTTTCATTGTTGCTCTGATCAGGTTGATGAAAAAAAAAAAAAGGCTTATCAACCAAAAGGTTATATCCTATAGGAAATGCGGGAGTGACACTGTGTTATACAGACAAGGCATGCCGGAGAATCCCTCAAACAAAAGTTGGTATTTTTCGAGAACTCCTCAATGCCATTCTAATTCATTTTTCTATATCATGTCAATAAGTTCTGGATACTCAGAGCTCTGCGGACCATTTATCATGATTCATTTTCTTTTGAAGCAACAGGGCAAGAGTTAAATCTCTCTTTCCCATATCACCTTCTAAAGGTGGCCCCAATAGCTGGCACATAATAATGCATGGTGAGATTTTGCTTTCCTATTACCTTTTTCTTCTCCTGTTATCCTCTTTTTGAATTGTTGAACAACGGTGTGTTGAAGGGGTGAAGGAATGAGATGCATCCATAGTGTGGTGCATTATGACTTTAAATTTAGAAAAATCTGAAACCTAAAGTTTTATAGATTTGGTTTTAGTTGATTTATTTCTCTTTGCACCCGTCTTTAATTAATCTAAATCAGTATAGATGAGATACACCAAGCCAGGCAGTTGCAAACAAATAGATGCATCCACATTGGGGTGTTGTGTCATATATATTCCATTAATTTTTAGAAAATTATAAAATCTCGGTTTTGTTTTTGCATTGATGTTCTTTTCCTTCGTATTTTTCTTGAGCGTGATGACACATCTTTCTCATCTCTTCCAAACAGAAAGAAAAACTTGGGTCCCGAGGACCAAGGAAAATATGTTTGTCACGACTACTGGAGGACAAAGGAAAGTATGTCTACATTGGCAGGAACAGAGATAAATTGTTAAGTAAATATAAAAGAGTTATTAGTTTATTGTATTTTTGGAAGTTGTTAGCATGACTGTTATTGATTAAGGATCTGATTTAGATGATATTAAAATATGCAGTTGGAAATTCATAGTGGGTAAACTTCTACTGATCCATGTCTTCACAGAATAACGTTTCTTCACCTTCGCCCATCAACTTCGGTGGAGGTCCCTTAATGGGGTTTATACAACTTTCAAGAGCTCTACCCTTTACTTTTTCAAAGGAGAAAGGCTATTCGTGAAAGGCTGTTCATGATTTGTTTCTAAAGATACTGCATACCTTCTATAAGTAAGTGGCGGGTAAATTCTCTGCTTGCTAACGTTTATGCGTATGAACGATATGTGATTGAGTGTCACTATATTAAATCCCACTTGCATTAGGCAATTATACTTTCCGTCTTAGCTCAAATGGCAGAGCACATGGTTCTCAATCATGTTGTTGTCGGTTTGACTCCTACAGATGGCACTGTTATTTGAGTTTGTAAAAGCTTACATACAATTTGTGGCAACTTTAGCTTTACAATATCCATAGAGAAGGATAATTCGCGTCATCGTTCAACGTCTATCTTGGGTCTCATTTTAATGAAGTTCAATCTTATAAAGAAACTGTGAAGTTGCAAATAACAGGTAAGCAACATCATTTCTTATTCTTTGCATTTTTCTTTTTTCTCTTCTCTATATTCTTTATAGATCACTATAGCATCCGTCTCTTTTTTGATTGTAAAATAGAAAGCTTTGGTAATTGTGATAATGGAAGTCTAAGAGAATTACTTTTTCGAGTGGGATTTAATTTGTGGGCATCAATAGGGTGATGATCTAGGGGAGCAGATGCAAATCTTTCTTTTTTTCGCTTTTTTTGAAATAATTTTTGCAGTAAATTTTTTATGTGGCCTTCAAAACAAGATAATATATAGGTTTACTTCACATACAAATTGGCATTGTTTTGTTCATTTTGCATCGTTGTAGAGGTACTCCAAGGCAAGGCAAACTGAGTAGTCGAGCAAAAGGTGCCCTAAATTGATCTCCTCACCTTAATTGTGTAGTTTCCTGACCGTCATAGATTTCTAATGGGAAGGCCGTAGGCCCGACTAACAAAACACTGGGGCTAGAACCCAAACAACTTCAGCATACCAATTATGGAAGAGTGGTGGCTTAAAATTGTTGATTTATCTGTTTTATCCATATCAATAATTATGCTTTTTATTTTGATGTTCTTTATTTAACAAACAGAGTTGGGTTACAAGAAAATAAATATTCAAACTCAACCCAATTTCATGTAGGTACGGATGCCAGTTTCCGTCAACAATTTAAGATATCTGTCAAAGAGAGAAATTTTTATTTTTTTGTCATTTGCTTTGCTTTTGTGAATTATTGACACATGAAATGAACGGAATGGTTTGGTCTCATAGGTGTTACAAAATTTTAAGCTTTGTGAATTTTCTGTTGTTGAGAACTCCTGATGCTCTTATGTAAATGTTTTAACCAAAGATTACAACTTTGATCCGAAGTTTTCTCTAAGAATGTTGATCAATAGTGGGATGGTAACTGCAATATTTCTTCCACTTTAAGAATGGTTAGTGTAGTTAATTTTGTTTTCTTATTGCTGATCAATTTATGCATTGTCTTTTCTCTTTCTTCATTTGTTGTAGGACACTATCACATAATCTCGCAAAGACTGCTAGAGTTAAGGGGACTACTTGATTTGGCTAGAAATTGAACTATTATATATATTCGCCGATGCATATGATGAATTGATAGGTAAATCCTTCAACAAAAGATTCCAAGGTAATTCAAATCAATGTATTTTATTTACTCCGCAACAGAATGTTTACTCCTATGAACAAATATATATATGAACGTGAATAAATATACGAATGGGTTTAGTTTATATTTTTCGTATATATTTTGCAGAACAATTGCAAAGACCTCGCTGCTGGGAAATGTAGAAATTCAACTTTATGAAAGAACATGCTATGCTGAGATATGGTAAGTTTCATTTTCTTTTTCTTTACTGTTTACATGTGACCATTGGATGCGATGTGTAACACCTTTATAGATTTATACCAACGGATTTCCCACCTTCCTAAAAAGTTTGTTATAAAGGGAATTTCAATCCTAGAGTTGGCAGTTTTACTAGATTTGTTCCTTGGCTCTCTATTCTCTGAGAACTCTAACCTTATGATATGTTCTTTTGTCATTTTTATTTATGTATTTTGATTTGTTTTATTTGATTTCTCTTCATCTTCTTTTGTGTTTTTTATTTATTGCAGGATTTAATCATAGAGGTATGTCTCGTGTACATGGATTCTGATTCAGAAACGCCTGTGATGGTACCCAATTATTTGTTGGTATAAAGGTGTTTATGCGTATTCTTCTTCCGACTTATTCCTATTTGGTTATTTGTTTTTGCTATTTAATTCCAGGTTGATTTCCTGAAACCTCATTATTGGCTTTGTGTTCATGCGTATTTTGATTGGCTTCGTTTCACGCATGCAGAGTTTATATTCTTTGTCTTTCCTGGATAATAAATTTTAGGAAATCGATCTTGAATTTTTCTAAAAATCAACCTTAAATTTGGCCAAATCTCTAACTTATGACTAATTCTCAATTAGGAGTCGTATTTACTCCTATTTCAATGTCTAGACAGGTCTATTAGTTGGTTACAGTGTGTACTAAGTCAAAATGTAAAACCGAAAAGCGTAGACAAAGGAAACATTGACGTCCTATCTGCTATTTGGTGCGATTTTTCCATTTTCTCGCATTCATCCAATTACCTGCTCCAACTTGGGTTGCCACTAAGCTTTGTTGTATTTGCATGTTAGTCGGTGTTTTATCTGCACTTTCAGAATTTAAGAAGGTGAAGGAAAAATCTAACAAAGAATAATTTAAAAAAGGAAAGACAACTATTTACCTAAAGATTAATGTGTGGAAGCAAAATCAGACAATACCATGAGCTAATGATAGACCCATGTAGATCCAAATGTCACTAATCCCGTC
The DNA here is from genome assembly GCA_023531105.1 of Papaver atlanticum. NCBI lineage: Eukaryota > Viridiplantae > Streptophyta > Magnoliopsida > Ranunculales > Papaveraceae > Papaver > Papaver atlanticum. The sequence continues at coordinate 861,183 of JAJJMB010000969.1, read as the reverse complement.
ACAATGTCATTTGTTCAACCTGCAATCTGAGTCTTCCATTTGTACATGAAATTGTTGAAATTTAGGCGGTGCAGATGAATTAAATACTTCTGACGATTGGTTATAGGCTTTTGATTCCTTAGCATACTCACCAGAGTGGGTGATTTACGGGTCTAATGCGGAAGGAAAGGGTAAGAAAAGCAGAAATAACTCTTAGGTGGTTTATATAAAAAATAAATAAATAAATCAGTGTATAATTTCTTGGTTTTGTTTACACCAAGCGGTTAATATAATTTCTTGGTTTTGTTTTGTAGGAGCATCATTGTATGAGTGTATTAGTCAGTACTATAATTACGCTTGCGAACTTTCTTCAGGATAGTGATATAACTTTAATCCGATCACAGGTAATGGACTTTAGGACATATGGGTGTGCATGAACGTACCATTTGTTGGTGAAATTGTTGAAATCTTGGCGCCATGGATGAATTCAGGTCTTGCAAACAACTGTAAAAAAGTTCTTGGCATATTCTCTGAACTAAACTTTTGAGAATACTTACTGGGTATTGTTTTTTATTTTGATCAGTTACTGGGCATTGTTGGTCTTCTAATAAACTTCGAATTATATAATTTAACATGAGTAAATATTAGTGCCTTCAAGCCTTAGGGTTGTTTTTTTGATATAACTAATTTTTGTGCTTTTGCAATTTTAGGACAAGTTCCTTGAAGGTGCTAGGCCAGCAAATTTAAAGAGATGGAAAAAGGTCACAAAGCTTTCTACGAGCAGTGTGTTTATGGGATGCAAATTTACTTCCCCCTTGATTGTGGTAGTCTGATTTGGGGTGATGCTTAATTTGCCAGAGGAAGAGATGACATGCACTTTGAGAAAGATGGGCATATCATCTGTGCTGGATCTAATAAACTAAAGCAACTACTTTCCCAGAATATAAATTAAGGCTTAGGTGAATGTTCTTAGTTTTGGGTATATGTTGATTTAAGCTTGAAGTGACCTTTCGCGGGCTTACTATCAGTTACCGGCCACAAGAAAACGGTGAGCAATTTACCACGATAATCCTTGCTGAGATATGATTCATAGATACTTGAATATGGGTAGATTAATAGAGTGCTGATCCAATTCTAGAAGGTCAACTCTGCCACTTTCACAAAATCCGCACTTTAAGGAGGTAATGCATTTTCATATTATAGTTTCTAAAATGTCACCAACCAGAAGTTTTTAAACCATTTAGGAAAGACTATGACCATGATGGCTCAGTACTAGCTTTGGGGGATATGTTTTTGGCTAACCACGTCACTTGCTCCTTAGAATGTGAATGAATCCCAAGTTGATAAGCCATGGTTTTGCAGGGGTCTTCTTTGATGTCCTTGAAAGTGGATCAAGGGTAGTCGCAGCAACACCCACCTCAGGTGGCTAACACAACCTATCCGCTGGGCAGAATGTGGTCGAAATAAACGGGACTCACCTAGGAATTGGGGCACACTAGCACTAAATCTGTGTACACAATCTAATGGAAAATGTATATAATTAGTCGATCTTCCCATTAATGATTCAATTAGACAGAGTAATACATTTTATATTAGTTTTTTTGACTGATTCGGTGACTATTCTAATATGCAATGTGTTTTTTGTTGTGTGGATGTAATTTCCTGTTTTCATTGGATGAGTTGAAATACTGTTTATACTATTTGGTGTAGACCAATGGCGTTCTGGAAAAGAGTGTCGTGCAAAACAAAACATGAGTGTGTTTGCAGATGAGACGAGACACCAGAATCAGTGGAGTTGTGACTTCCAATATAGAATGACAGAAACATGATTCTCTTGGCTAACAACTCCTTTGTGGATACCGCAGGAAGCTTCAAATAACAACTCCTTTGTTGATCGCAACGTACTTAAGTTGCCTACGGTTGAGTGTTAATTTAAATTGTTTGAAGAATCCGGAAATGCATAAATGAACTTGTTCGAAGAAAAATCCTTTTTTTATTCAAGTATACGCACTTTAGGGTTGCTGTGTCGGACTAAGTTGTATACACATACGAACTTGATAGTAAAAATATAATGATAAAAATCAATACGTTTAATAATATTATAAATTAATAATTTAATGTGTAAAATATAATAATAATAAAAAATAGGAATATCTGAACTTTACTGGATAACAAGGGGAAAACCTTAAAAGCTTGGTGTCGTAACAAGTTTGGTATACGAGAAGATGATTCCCTGCTTGATTTTGGCACATCTCCATCCGTGGCTTGCAATCACCAGCTAGGTATACGACCATTAAGTGATTGTTATCACTTTAATTCATGAGATCCAGTAACGATTCATGTGAGACTAGCTCACGGTCTCAACCTAGAATAAGCCACTAAAAAAGAATTAGTTAGAATCCCATTAATAAATTAGAGAAGGAAAAAAAAAATCAATTCAAAAGGGTTAAATAGGGATCGTAATTAATCTTCCTTTGTCCATGTTGGTGGAGCAACGTGCATGATAACGTCTTGTAAACTAGCAAAGTATAGAGAAGGAAGACACAAAATAGCGCGGAAGAAGAAGGGAGAAATTCTATTCATATATCTGTATTAGACAAACATTAGAGCCTCTATTTATAGGGCTAGACACAAGGACATCCCAATAATAAACGAAATTAACCCTAGATATTGTTAACATAATTACACCGTTATAACATGTATACATTTATTTTATTTATTTATTTATTTCAACGGGAAGAATTGTTGAATATATAAACAATACGTAATTTCCAGGGATTTTTCGGCGGGTTATACCGGCATCAGCTGCCAAACTCTTTTGTTAGTCGCAATGGCATTTACGAGGCTTTTCCTTAAACCCTAACCAGGGGGATCAGCTAGAAGGGAAAATCACGGACGGCTATCCTTGACCGTTGGTTTTCTGAAGGAAAAGCAAGAGGAGGTTGGGTAATGATGAACGTGATACTAATTCTATCATCAACCTCCCCTTTCTCAACCTAACGAGTTTATCAGGACTGAATGACCAGTGGATAGATTTTGACTGACCGCAGCGATAAGTTGTTGGCCCAATACGCCAGATCGGCAGTGCTAAGGGTGGACCAACTTTATCTCTACCACAGGATTTGGTATGGGTCGGAGTGTCAAACAGATGAGATCCCTAACACGAGCACGTGGTTTACATCCAGAACAAGAAACATCCTGCACGATGTGCATCAATGATCGAACGAGATTGAAACCTCGGTTATAATTGCAGTATGCTCAAAGGAGGGTCCCCAAGATTCGATCTTTATGGATGGGAATTTGGTTGGGGTAAGCCCTTGGCGCTTCGTAGTGGTTGGCCTTATAAAGTCAGTGGAAATGTGTCGGGAATCCAGGTCAAGTCGGTGGAGGGAACGTGGATCCTGAGATTTGTCTTTCACCAGAAGCCATGTCTGCACTTGAATCTGACAAAGGATTCATGGGTTCAGTTTCAAATGGTAACAACTAACAAGGTAACTTCATTTATTTATTTTTTTCTTTGTACATAAACAGTATTTACTCGCAAATATGTCCCATGAAAATTAAACAACAATTGCACACTCTGAAAAGAACTTTCGGCCAAAGATCGGCACTAGGGATCCGATATTAGATGGGTCGTCCTACTTTTTACAGGCTTGAAGGTTAACTAATCGTAATAATGCAGGTACAGTCAAAGGAGGTAGTGGCACCAGCTCTTAGTATTCTCTCTAGTTGAAGTCGAGACTCGAGAGTACAGTGATGCACTCCTGGCAGAGGGTGCCCTAGCAACAACATTCGAAACTTACACCAGAGGGTGATAATATTACTTAAGTGGCTTCCGCAGTACGGAAGTAGGCAAGAAGGTCGATGTTGAATGGAGTTTGAAACTCATCTTGAGCGAAGCTCTTTGCATCGTATGATGGAAATTTAAATGTTTTCGGAGATATACGAGCATAGGGGTGTTGCTCGTATAGAGCTCCTAGAATTCTAAATAATGAAGGTTGTGACGCAAGACTTGGTTATTTGAAATTCTCTTCTATTGATTTGTTGCTCTGCTTGCTTACAAATGACACGTGACTTGCCTATTTATAGGCTTACATAAACGGACCTTCTAAATTCTAGAAATCTCTCTAACTATCTAGCCATACACTCTCTAGAAGATTCACTAGGTAGTATCTATTACAACGGACACTAATTTGTCTAGCTTTTTCTAGTCTTTTAACAATAGCAAACCTTGTCTGCACATATCTGGACTCTCTAGAGTCTTCTCCACCGGCCGTACATTTTCGGTACAATAGCCTTGTAGTTTCTGGATTTTTCTTTATTACAAATTACTAGTAGCTCTTGTTAGTTCACACGATAAGATTTTGCTAGACAATTCTGGAATCTTCATCACATTACAAATTAGATGTTCTAACATCGTATAGCTTTTGTAGCTTATTCGTCAGAGAAAGACCTTGGAATTGAACCCTTTTTTTTGTGGTAATTATTATATTATCATCTTGACAGCACCAAATACACGGCCTCCTACTCTGTGTGGGTTCAACTGATAAATCCTCTCCACTTGAATCTTCTTGCATTGGACAACATAAAAATATCTAAACTTGAGTAATAGCTCAAATGTTCAGAAACAAAGACCTTTACTTTTTCAGAGTCAACATGTTTGCAGAAAGATAGAATCTATACAGTGAAGATGGAATCTTCCTGACTTCGGTATCGGTAGAGGGAAGCGATAAGAAGACAACCTTATACTGCTATCAGTAGATGGAAATGATAGAAACTGACTTGTACAGTGGTAGTTCCAAAAATGGAATCTAATAAGATGCTTATCAAAACTCTTTTGCTGCAATAACAAATATTGGGGTCTTATCTATTGACTCAACTTCATACGAAATATCCACAATTAACATCCAATTTATCCATGCATGAGTGTGAACCTCTTACGTGCTACCAAAAACTACCAATAAAATGACATGAAATTAAACCATCAAAGATATACCTTACTTTCCCATAACAGCTAAAAATCAAAAACACCTTCTTGAACTCCAGTCCCTCAAAAGTCAATCTCCTTGCACAAACTACATAATTTATGTGAGTATATCACCAAAGTGAGAGACATAACTGCATGGGATTTTTCCCAAAAGTCCAAAATCTTCCAAAAATGTGCATTTTTTTGAAAATTTTCCAAAAATAGGAGTTTGGCTGGTCTTCGGACTTATATGTCCTTATCTTTTGTAGAAATACCTAATTTTGTCCTTAGATGTGTACATATCGACAACACACGTGTACACATACCGGATGTGTAGGCATTACAGATATGTAGACACACTGATACCCCACCATTTGTGTGGACACTACATGTAAAGATATGTAGACATCCAGAATCTAGGCATAATATTATGTTTGATAAGTGTAGACATCCATGTTTCTGATGTTTATATATTGGATACTATGTAGACATCGGGCTATAAAGTGTAGACATCAACCAATAAAGTATAGACATCGGGATATAAAGTGTAGACATCAGGCTATAATTTGTAGACGTCAGGCTATAAAAGGGTATCTTAGGTATTAAGTAAATTCAGTCACACTTTTGGAAGATTTTCTGGATCAGTCACACAATCGGAAGATATTTCGCAATCAGTCACATTGGCGGTAATTTCCTCCCACTGCTATTGTTCATCCATGTTTCCATCAAAATTTATCTCGATGCATCACTCTGTCATTTATTCCTTTTGATCCTGAGTACTTTTTGCCTCTTGCTAAGTCATGTTATTTTTGCTACATTCTGCCAAAGATCTTGCCTATGCTCTTTAATTGCACATGGGAAGCTCTTTTTAGCTAGATTTCTGTCTTCTCCATGCTATTTTAGCATCCATTATTATGTATTTTTTCACAGATTTCTTCGATCAGAATTTTATGTTATTTCTGTCAAGGTTAGATCTTCAATAATCATTTTCAAGTCACCTGTATGCTACCCTGATTTCTGGTTAGCAGTTTTAAAACTGCGTCATCCTTATTGAAAATGTGGGGTTTAAGAGTTAATTTGTTGTTAGTGCAAATAAAAGTTTCTTGCCAAATCGAAGTCACTAAATAAACACGAAAAAGATAATGTTTCCATTATAAAAAACACGAAAATATTTCCATTATAAAAAACACGAAAGAAAAAGGATACAATACACTCCCTAAGAAGCGAGAACACTAGATAAACTTATTATATTCCTTATTCTAAACCACCACCGCTTGTTGGCTACTTTGGAGACGCTGTCGTCGTCGTTGTATGAAACACCTTATCGTGCAGAAACATATCAGAATCACTAGAAACACAGTGATAATAAAAGCCAAACTGGCCGCAGAGGCTTCGAATAAAAGAAGAAGAAAAAATTCTCATAAAACTTTTGAGCAGAGGGCCATCGTCGTAGTACCATATTTGAGGAGGAATTCTCATTACCCCCAGCATTTCCATCAATTCTTTCTTGGTATAAAACAAAATCTCCTGTTGACTCCAATGTTGCTCTGTATATATAGTCCTCACTATCATTTTCTTGTAGTTGTTGATTCTTATTTGGGTAAAGATATCGAAGTACTACATCATCAGAACCAACAAGATATAACTTACCGGTAGTGTCTAAATTTAAGGTCGCTAGACTATTTATTGAATCCCCAAACCCATCCAATATTACGGTATGAGTAAATAGCCAAACTTGTCTAGCTAAGTAGTATACTGTGACAAAACCATCACTCTGCCTAATTGATAATTTGTACCTACCAGATCCGCGATTGAACGAAGATACACTACAGGCAAGCTCAACTCCATCTTTTAGCTTTTGGCCGCCGAGAATGGTGTCTGTTGGATGATCAAAACTTTCCCAAACAATTTGAGATTCTGAACCATATAAAACAAAGTTGCCATCATCATGCATCTTTGCATATGATACCGGTTCTTGGATTTCGGGTATTAAGGATTCATCTTGATTATCTGGCAATTTCCTCAGCACCAACTTTCCTGCGCCCGTGAAGAGAATTGAAGATGGTTTGTGTAATGGAATATCATTACGGTTGGCACTCCAAACTAGGGTCTTTTGTGAAGATTTAACAAGCCATATACCTACGATATATCGATCGGTACAGTTGGGTGAAGATGGTCTACACGGTAATCGGTAGAAACCAAAAGCAAAGTTACCCGAGGGAGAAAGCCAATAAGGACTAGCACTATCATTAGATAAAAAGAGATGAACCTCTTGTTATGTTGCTGGCTGGGGTATCATTCAAAGATGGGGAGGATTCAACAACTAGCAGTGGAACAAGAAGCAATAAGCACAAAGAGAGAATCACCTGTAGAAACTTCATGTTTTGATGAAAGAAAAATGAGAGAGCTAGTTAGAATTTTGGGACAAGTACGACGTAGAAGTAGATTGTTTGTGGTTTACTGGGCAGTGATCGGTTCTTTGTATAGGCTCAAAAGTAATACGAAACTATTAAGGAACTCGAAATTCTAAACCAATAGAGTTCTGAAAACCGAAATCAGATCGGTTGTGTTAAGCAGAAACTTGGGCTATCAAAATATTCCAAAACGGCAAAACTACAACTTCGTGACTAACTAGGGACTATACTAAATATAGAAAGACGGCATATATATATGAGTGGTGTAAAGTGAGTGTAAAAAAACAGTACTTGCCAGGGACCTTTGCTCAGGCTAATAGGATTTCATCTATATGGGAGACTGCATTCATACTATGTTTGATAATTAACAAGCACCAAAAATGAAAGTTGGTTTTACTAGACAAGCCGAGGGGCAGAACAGAGATCCAACCGGAACTTCAAATGAGCGCGGAAAGACCAAAAGGATCAATTATAAGTTTTCTCTACAGACCATTATCGTCGAGCACTACCAGCCCTATATGCAAGTTACAAGAGGGAAGGGTTTATATATATACAAAATGTAGAGATCGTGAAAAATACAAGAAGATTTCTGGAAACATGACAAAATGTAAGATTGAGTGAGATCCCAAGATCTCGACTAAATTCTTGGTTAAAGAGAAGCCTAGATTGGAAGGTTGATGCGAATGGGAACCATGAGATAACTACTACTGGAGTAAATATAAGCAATCCCATTGCAGCATCATACAGTTGAGCGAACTCACGTACTGATCCGAGATACTTTATGCATTTCCATGTAATAGCAATCTGTGTCAAAGAAATCAAAAAAATTATAATGTGGTCAGCTTTCAGTGTTAGATATAGGATCTAAGAATGGACCAACAATAAACGGACCAAAATTTATAAGGGGCTCTTCTTCAACAAATAGAAAAAGGAGTTGGGTGGTAGAGAAATATTCATTCTTTGATGGTGAAACAAAACAAAGAGTTCAGAAAAATAATTAAGAGAGTCTTTTGGTGATGAATCTATGTATGTGAAAGATATGCAAACGAGATTAATTAAGGCCGCTGTGTTTGGGATTAGTTTGAATTCTTAGATTTGGATAAGCTTTGAAACAAATTCAAGAAGTGAGGAGATTGCATAATTAAATACTCCCTCCGTTTCATATATATATATAGGCGGAATAATAAAAATTTCATTAATTTCTTAATTTTCCGGTATTTTTTTCTTCCATACACACATATAAAACCTAATCCCCAAAGTAAACTATTATTTGTTTGCAAACTAATTTTTAGACTTACCCATGTAATTAACAACACTGTTAATCACATGTGTAAATGCAATCATACCGATCTTCATAGTAGATATGCCTCCATTCTTTGAATCCTCGATAGCATATCCGTCATAATAGAATTGGTTAATTAGGCCGACGGAGCGAAGTGAGGGAGGACTCTATATGGTGACTTTGTGTCAATGTGGGACATGATTTATTTTTTTCAAATTTGACACAAAAAGATTGGATTTGGTGTCCCAAACAAATTTAAATCAACAATGAAATGTCCTAAATGACCCTCCCTTTTAGTCCAATTACTATAACTCCTTATGTATCCTATTTTTTCAGGGATTTGACAACCAAACTTTAATATAACATTTCTAAAAATCCGTGCCTTGGAATTTTACAAATTTTATCTCGTTAGAATGGTTTAAAAAAAAAATCTGCGCAATGAGTTTAAACAACAATATCAAATTTAGAGTTTTTACGAAAAATTCGGAGATGTTTATCATTATAGGCACAATTTTCGAAAATTAAATCCATTATGCAAACCACCACAAAGGATACATAATACTTTATGTAGTTATATTTTGGTTTATGTATCAACTTATTATCTGTTACAACTAATAAAACGATGTACTCTCTCTGTTTGAAGAAAAGTGATACTTCCAGTTTAGGCACAATTTTAAAAAATTGAATGCATAGCCATTATGCAAACCACCACAATGCAGAACACATTATGCAGTCATATTTTTGTTTATGCATCGGATAATTTTCCATTTCAGGAAAAGTAATATTTCTACCCCGTGTCAGGAAAAAAAAAAAAAATTGCACCGTGTCAGGAAAAATGATATTTCCGTGCCGTTTTTTTTTTGTCGGCCGTCCCACCCTGGTAGCAGTCATCTATTTAATTTCCTCCCATTTACTCTCCATAACGGAATTCTAGACTTGAATTAATTATTTCCCACCCATTCGATTTTCCCATCCCAGAAATCGTTTTCCTTTTTATTTGAATCCACTTTATCTTGACTCATATACCTTCAGAGGCATCTCCAGTAACTATAATTCTCTGTGATCTATACTCCAGGATTTAGGGTTAGTTGAGGCTGGGATATTTACGTTGTGGGTCCCACTCTCCGGGATTTGGAGGGGTTGGTTTCGGGGATGTTGTCCATTTGGATTTTGGACGGTTCACCAAGAATTTTTGTTCTATTTTCCTACAAAGTAGTGGCAATATTTTTGTTCTTTTTTTCGTTCTTTGTTTTCCGCTTCATACATGAAATGTATTACAGTATTGTAGCACATATGTGAGTAACAGCATACCCAGAGGCCGCTCTCTAATTCAGTCTGTTAGCTATAGATAGTGAAGTGTCATCGAGTTTGATGAGAAAAATAGATGCTCGTATAAATCAATAGGTGAGAAATTAAAATGTTGTCACTAAATTTTGCCTTTGCTTAGGAACCGTGGACTCGAGTTTTCTTATAAATTTGTAGAAATAATCTATGAATCTAAAGCAACAGTGATGCTGTATGAAAGAAAATCTGCGCTCTGTGTACACAGACAAATGTACAGATTACAGAAATTATGTGAGTATTACCAAACTGAGAGCCATAACTGCTATTGTTCATCTCTGTTTCCATCAAAATTTATTTCGATGCATTACTCTGGCATTTATTCCTTTTGATCCGAGTACTTTTTGCCTCTTGATAAGCCATGTAATCTTTACTACATTCTGATCTTTCCTACGCTCTTCATTTCATTCCATATGATATGGGAAGCTCTTGTTTGCTACATTTCTGTCTTCTCCATGCTATATTAGAATCAATTATGTTTTTCTTAAAGATTCTTCAATCAGAATTTGTTGTTAGCTCCGTCGAGGTAACAAGAAAAACGTTTATGGTCAGATTCAACGCAAAATTACAGCTCTCCAACAAAAATTAGTTCAATTGCAAATACTTTCATATTAGAGCAAACCAAAGAAGAGTTAGAAACAGGATAGACTCCTTGCAAGCTCCAGATGGTACATGGTGTCAAAATAAAAGTACTATAGAAGATCTTCTAGTCTCCCATTTCAAGAAAATAAGCTCAACATCAAGCCCAGCCGACAGTGGTAATTTTGTGCAGCACATTACTTCTTGTATCTCAGAGGAAGACAATGCATCCTTAATCTCCATTCCTTCAAACAACGAGATTCACCAAGCTCTAAAGTTAATGGATCCATGGATTTCTTCAGTTCCCGATAGTTTTCCTCCAGGTTTCTATCAATCTCAATGGCAGATAGTTCAAGATGATGTGTGTAAAACAGTTCAATCATTTTTCAGCTCTAGATTCCTTCAAAATCTCCCTTTATATGTCTAGCCGTGCCAGCCATATGCAAGTTACAAGAAAGAAGGGTTTATATACCATACAAAACTTAGAATTGTTAATAGTCATGATTTTGTTTTGTTTTGTGTATAAATCACTAATAATTGTTGGTAAATTATTCTAAATCTTTGTTTTAATATTTTACTTCATGCAGCACTATTTTGTCCTATTTGGTTACAAAATAAAATAAAGAGAAAACATCACCTTCGATGATTATTTTTTTAAATAAAAAACAAAAATACTATGTGACTTGTATTTATTTTTAATATCTTAAATGTTCATTTTCAGAATTAACCATTTTGTCGTATGTATGTACACTAATTTGAAATATTTTTATTGTGTATATCGGATATTGATTGTCTAATTACATATGCAATTCTTTAGGCAGTGACTAAATACAACCCATACAAAAGTTAAATACAACCCTTGTTCAAAAATCAAAAATATTATAAACCTAATTCATAAGGGCAATCGATGCCCACCTTTTTCATCTTCACCGTAACCTAAATTTTTCTTCTTTTTACTTTTTGTTTCGAACGATCCATCTATAGTAGATTGTATCACCACTATGTAGTTATCTTTCCTCTTATAATCACGATTAGTCTAAATAAAATCCAATTTGATGTTAATTTAGCTAATGTGATAACTATCGATATCATTAAAATTCTAAACACATTAATCTAGTTTGATCAAAAATTGAAACCCTAATTAGTGTTATTGGCAGAGATAATAATCGCAGAACCAAACAAATCAAATATATATTGAGATATTGTTTAAACTTTCATCACTTAATTAATTATTGTTCATGGAACTTGAGAAACTAATTGAATGATAAATTGATAACTCATAGCCTATCCATGTTAAAAAGAATGAAACTAATTAATGATCCTTGAGCAGGGCTCTTTACGATAGTGTGCACTTAAGGTCATCGCTTGAGTCTAATTTTTTCTCAGTTGTTCGTAAACACTGATCCACACTAATTTGGTAACCACTGTAAAAAAAAATCAGACAAAACCTAGGGCATTTAAGAAGATGATGAAGATGGGTTTTGGTTTATTAATTAGGTTCACAATTTTAAAAATTTAAATGAAGTGTTGCATTTAGTCACTTCCTTTCTTAGTTAGAAATAGAGATTATATTAATGCATAATTGTAACAACACAATGTGAGTATGACCAAACTAAGAGCCATAACTTGATATTTTTTTAACTAGGTTGAGCTGGTGATACCTAGTTAAAAAATAAAATTCCTTTAATATTTTTGAGGGAGGTGGCAAATAGGAAAAACGTGGATTGCAAATAGGTGAAACCAAATTCAAAGACTACATAACTTATGTGAGTATGACCAAACTGAGAGCCATATCTGCTAGCATTACTCTATCCTGGGTGTCTTTTTGCCTCTTGATAAGTCATGTTGTCGTTGCTATACTCTGTCAAAGATATTGCCTATGCTCTTCAATTCCATATGGAAGCTCCTTTTTGGCTAGATTCCAAATCAAAGTCGGCAAAGATTTCTTCTTCTTCCAAGTCTTGATCCAAAGATTATGGAGCCATCATCAATCAAAAGACAGCAACTAACACCTCCATTAATTCCATAAACTCAGTAGGTTAGTTTTAGATTCGTATAATAAATCTTGCTTCAATATAGTGACGTTTAAGAAAAAGAAAAAGAAAAAAAATCACACGAAAAAGATACATATCTCCATTAATTAAAAACAAAGAACAAGGAAGATACACACCCAAAGAAACGAAAACAATAAATAAACTTATTATCTTCCTTATGCTAATTAAACCACCGCTGCTGGTTGCTGCTTACTTTGGAGGAGCTGTCGTAACACCAGTTAACACACTAATCGTGTATCAAGATATATACTAGTAGACATGACCACAAATATAAACGAATGAAAAATCCAATTCTCATAAAACTTTGGAGCAGAGGACCATCGTCGTAGTACCACATTTGAAGAGGAATTCTCGCTACCCCCAAAATTTCCATCAATTCTTTCTTTGTACAAAACAAAATCTCCTGTCGAATCCAATGTTGCTCTGTATATATAGTGTCAGTTGGATGATCAAAACTTTCCCAAACAATTTGAGATTCTGAACCATATAAAACAAAGTTGCCATCATCATGCATCTTTGCATATGACACCGGTTCTTGGATGTTGGGTATTAAGGGTTTATCTCTATTCTCTGGCAATACCCGCAGCACCAACTTTCCTTCGTCCGTGAAGAAAATTGAAGATGGTTTGTGCAATGGAATATGATCACGGTTGGCACTCCAAACTAGGGTCTTTTGTGGCGATTTAACAAGCCATATACCTACGACATATCGATCGGTGCAGTCGGATGAAGATGGTTTACATGGCAATTTGTAGAAACCAAAAGCAAAGTTACCCGAGGGAGAAAGCCAATAAGGACTAGCACTATCATTAGAAAAAAGAGATGAACCTCTTGTTATGTTGCTGGCTGAGGTATCATTCAAAGATGGGAGGATTCAACAACTAGCAGTGGAACAAGAAGTAACAACGACAAAGAGAAAATCACCTGTAGAAACTTCATGTTTTGATGAAAGAAAAACAAGAGAGCTAGTTAGAATTCTGGGACGACAAGTACAACGTAGAAGTTGATTGTTTGTGGTTTATAAGGCAGTGATTGCCTCCTTATATAGGCTCAAAAGTAATACGAAACTAAAAGGAACTCCGAATTCTAAACCAACTGTGGAGTTCTAAAAACGAAATCAGATCGTTCGTGTTAAACAGAAACTTGGGCCATCGAATACACCAAAACTACAACTTCGTGACTAACTAGGAAACTTAATATTTCAACGTTAAGAATTGTGTATATTGGTGGTGAAAACCAGTCCTTAATTGCCAGGGACTTTTCCGCAGGTTATACTGGCATCAGCTGCGAAACTCTTGCAATGGCATTTACGAGGCTTTTCCTTAAACCTTAACCAGGGGATCAGCTAGAAGGGAACTTTAGCCCAGGCCTGTTGTACAAAAAAAGTTAAAAAACAAAAAAACTGGTGCTGGAACAGAAATTTTCTTCTTAAAGTGTTTTTACAAACAGAAAGGAGTTCATCTATTTGGAAGACTGCGTTTACTGACTTTAGAGGGAGAATACCGGATTAAATTGTCCGACTTTGTCGACTGCATTTACTTGCATATTATTATTAACCAGCACGAAAAATGGAAGCTGGTTTCACTAGGCAAGTAGAGGGAGACAATAGAGAATCAACCAGAACTTCAAATGAGAGCAGAAAAGCCAAAAGGATCAATTATCAGTTTTCTCTACAGACCATTATCGTCTTTCCTCAAAATCTCTCTTTATTTGTCAAGCACTACCAGCCCTATGTAAGTTGCATGAGGGAAGGGTTTATGTATATACAAAATGTAGATATCGTGAAAAATATAAGAAGATTTCTGGATTGATATTTCCATTATTTCGACTTCGATTTTGATTTTTTCTTCTTGTTTCCAGAAAGAATGAGTGAGATCCCAAGACCTCGACTAAATGCTTGGTTAAAGAGAAGCCGAGATTGGAAGGTGGATGCGAATGGGAACCATGAAATAAATACTACTGGAGCAAATATAACCAATCCCATTGCAGCATCATATAGTCGAGCAAACTCACGTACTGAATCCCATAATCCCAGATACTTTATGATCCATTTCCATGTAATAGCAATCTGTGTCAAAGAAATCAAAACAATAATGTGATCAGCTTTCAGTGATAAATCTGCTCCAGACGAAAACAAGGATATACTAATGAGATTAACGTGGGTCGGCACAGCAATATAGATGAAAAGGCAACAGGAAAGTTAACTTACAGATAGAACGGCCCAACCAGTTGGAATAAATGCTAAGATACCAGCAAACAAATCTGGTACCGACAATTCAGTGAGAACAACAACCAATGTAACTACAACAACAAGCCCAATGGCTGTCAGTCCCTGTACGAACCGCAGCAGTATGCTGGACTTTTTTGGAACAAAGGTGAATATCTGCAAATACAACAAAAAAACAATAAACAGATACCCATGAGAATTAAGAGACAAACTCGGAAAATCCAGGACTAAAGCAAATGTCAAAGAAAAGCCCGATTAAAAGTGAAAATTTAAGGATGGAGCATTGAGGCACACCTTGAATATCATGACAAATGCAACCAGTATAACCCATGAGAATCCATAGACCTGGAAGAAAATGAAACCATAAGTCGTCAGATAGAGAAAAACTCAAGCAGGATTGTAACATGCAAATGTAAATCTTATCTGTCCCTCAAAAGCAAAAGCATTGGAGTGACAAGTTACCGTAAGTGATGTGTTCGTTCCAGTTAAATGGAGTTTATAAACAATGCCATACTGGAAGAAGAAAAATCTCAGACTCAAGATTGTTTCCAAGATACGTCCTCTCGTGGTTTGGATATGACTCTACAGAGATAAGAATGTTTTGTTCCATAAGAACGCTAAAGAACTTGGAAACTAAGATCAAAGATAAGGCAAAACATTCATTAAAGTGCTCAAACTTTCCCAATTGACAAAAACATTTCTGCAGAGAAATATCAGTGGAAATATATTTAAACTTTCCCAATTGGCTTATGAGAAACTTGATCCTTTAAAACTAAACAAATATATTTAAGGGAAATTGTGCTACTCAACCTGCTCTTCCTCCCACCAAGATTCCCAGCTTTTGTCTCCCTTGGCCCCTACTCCACCTTTATAAAGAAGCCAACTTGTCCAATCATCGAAGTCCTCCACATTTCTATTTATGACATGAAAGTGATGGTAACTTTAAATTAGGTGGCTGAGAAGCTATCAGTTTCGACTACCCTTCAAGTTAGACGTTAAATAATTCTTTTGGGTGAGAAAATTCTACAAGTTGAGAACCATAGTCAAAAGAATCTCATCCAGCAGTTTCATGCACATTTTGAAGTTAACAAAAAAGTTTCAAACAACCATTTTAAATAAAGGTATTTTGCGAGGATGCTACAAGGTTATATTCTCACAAGAATCTTCTGCAGCTTTTGGATCATCTCAAAGTGGACCTAATCAAGTGACAAGCATAGAGCATCCACAACGTTGTATGCTAACATGGTATGGTTTAAGTTACCATTTTAGCATACAAGTCACAACGGGGAGAATGTTAAATATAACAGGTGGAGAATCAAACATATCCCGTAAGTCTAGGCGGGGTTTAAAACTCATCTTAAAGTCAGGAGATGTTTAAAACACCTCCTAACTCTAGGATGAGCTTCAAACCACACCAAAAAAATTGATTTCCACATGACGGGGTTCTAAACTCCGTGTTCCATTTGATTTATAGATTTTTGGTCATGCGGAGTTTAAAACTTCATCTACCCACTGCCACCCTCTATATGGTACAAATACCAATTAACCAGACCCATTGTGGATGCTCCTATAAAGTTAACTCAACGTCTATAGAATTTAAAGAATGTCATAAAACTTACTTTTGCCACTCAAACCCAGAGGGGTTAAAGATATAAGGAGCAAAGAGCCATGAGAAGACTAGGAACCAACTACTTATTGTAATCAATACATAGGAAATACCACCACCGTCTGAATAACCATAAGCTATGAAAACAACAAGGAGTAGCGCAACTTCAAGCCTGCAAACAAGGTAAACCAGAATCAGAGAAATTTTTTTAATGAAATAGTAATGTAAAAACAAATCGTAAACCACAAAGAAAGCTACAGCACGAAATAGACTTACGCCTTCACAAAATGACTTCGTGAATAAAGCCTATAATTCTCAGCAAACTTGATATGTTCCACAACAAATCCTCTACCAGTTGCTTTGTACTGTTTGAAAATATAGAATAGAATGTAATTACAAGCGTCATCAAAAAGAAAACATTCTACGTAAAAAGACAACATACTTTTGCCCCGCCGTGTAGGATTGTGCGACCAAAATAATGAGTTCTAGTCCCAAGAGAGAATGTGAAGAAAACTGAACACAGCTGGAGCTGCATGATAATGAAACTCAAAACAGCCTGCAAACATTTAGACCAGCATTAAAAACAAGGAAATTGTGAAATCTTATTGGGCCAATGACTCCATACATAAAGTTCCAGAATACAGTCTAACTGTAAAACTTCCATATATGAATACTCTGTATAGAAATAACCTTAACCTCCATACGGGAATAAAATCCTAGAATATTGAAAAAGTATATACTAGGATATTGAAAATATTCTAGTATATTGAAAGTCATATATTTTCAACGTCCCAATTAATATATTTACCTCCCATACAAGAATAAGTCACATATCAGAGAAAACGTAGATCCAGATTGAAGATTATATGAGTTGTGTTTATTAAACCTAGTATTTATGCATGCAAGGTAAGCATAAATGAAACTTTAATTACTACATCTCTGGAGACATAATTGTGGCTTCTTGGTAATTGTATAGATAAAATCAGAATGTCATGTTTTCCAAGTAAATAACCTCTTTATGTGAATAAATTTGTATAGTCCCAACTCAAAAACATTAGGGAATACCTTCACCAATCCCAACTCAAGTATAAAGCCCATAATCATTGGGACTGCAGTAAATATTCCGATCTGGACCAAAAATTGAGCATTTAGAGCAGCAGTCAGTGAAATATTATCTGACATCTTTGCTTCACGTGAAATTCCACTATCAAGTCCAGAGAGAGCCTGAAAAATTATACGTTACGTAACATTAGACTAAGAATTTTGAAAGCAAGGGTACTTCAACAATTCATGTGAAAGATGGAAGCAAGTCTGTAGACTTACAAGGTAAGCCCTTCCGTATAAGAAAATGTATACGGTAAGAACAGTCATCTGCATCATACCAACATTTTGTTAAAATTATCCACATACAACCGTGTAAGTACACTATCAAAAAGAGAGTCTTAAAGGTGCAAGGAAAGGAATAAAATGATGCAAAAAGAATTGCTTACCATGGTGCACACGTAAAAACCAACTGTTGTAAAAAAGAAAGACAACATTCTAAAGAAGTCGAATAGTTGGCCTATCCTGTACACATCTCTGCTTAAGACTTGCTCACCATTCCCACCTGCCACTTTACCTTCGAACAACGCAATTTGATTGAGACCAACATCCCTTCCTTTTCCAACCTGCAAAATGGTCCGCCTTCAGAAAATTAGTGAAAGGGTCTTCTTAGAGAAACAAGCATGAGATTGCGGTGAAATTTAACCTGAATGTATTCATGGTGTGTGATGTTACCCTGTCGCAGGGTGGAGTTAAAGCCTGCACAATTATGTAATCAGAACTCAATTTGGAAGGAGGAACCACTCATGAATAAGTATAAAACACTTACATATGAAAGGAACTATTTCATAAAGACACTTGCATAAGATGAAATTTGAGGCGCAACATTTTATATATAGTTGATTACGTATCCCGGAAATACAAAATAAATATTGACCTAAAAGGAGATGGGACAATTAAATTCTTCTTACCAACAAGAAAAGTGAAAATTGTTGTCACTAATACCCAGAGATGATGAATTTTGAAACTCCTAGTAAGGATATAAGATATAAAGCATATGGGTTCAAGAATCAAAATCAATATGATCCACCTACTTAATTTGAGACCACTTGACAAGCAGAATGAAGAAAGATGATGGTATCAGTGAGAGATATGGGTATAAAAATAAGGTTCTAATTAGGTAAGTCCAAGGCTGAAGATTGATTGGAGAAAAACAAAATAAGACAGACAAACTGATGAAGCCATGAAACACTCTAAACAACAATCAAACAACTGTGAAGCTACCTTAAGAGTTTCATTCTTGACGGAAGAAATCCTTAATTAAAAGTGTCACAATCAAGAAAGAACAATATCTTTGCTGAAAACGAAGCACATCATAAAAGACAATTATTTGAAAACTAATCCACAAATACCTGCAAAAATATCCTCACTGATATTGATAACACGCGATGCCTTACTAATTCCACCTCGGGATATATGAAATATCCTATCAAACACATCAGGATGACCATAATGCATGCGGACCCTGTAAGAAATAGAAAGGCGTTATCAGTGCTTCCTTTCAGTGCAAATATTGTGTCCTCTCCAGAAAAGTTATCTAAACCTCTTATGTTGTTTAAATTTTCAATTGAGGGAGTTGGGGCGGGTTTTTGTCTGGAACATTCAAAATACACATCGGATTTTAAAAAAAAATAATCACTTTGATTTTTGACAGAAATTAATATCTGACATCAGTATGAGCCTACGAGGGCTGAGTCACATAGCCCAACCTAGGTCAAAGTAATTCAAGACGATGAAGGCTTGTTGGAAGGGGCCTCAGAGAGGGTGCTGTGGACCTCAAAATATGCAACGATATGGCTCCTTAGCAATTGACACTTCCAACTTCTCTATAAACATAAAAAGGAATGTGCAGTAACTTTTTTTACACTATACGATCAACAACTTGTACAGAGAATTTCAGTGCATCTACCACAATGTATTCATCAAAATGCTTATGAAAAGTATTAATGAAGCACTTACTTGAGAGGATATGCCAGAACGCGTTGACCCAAGGTGACAAAACTAGTTTCTTGATTGGACATAAACCAAGCTAAACAAGAAACACTGCATAGATCCCACAATGCAATTGATAAGAGATATATTCGAGAGGAAAACTGATAAACATGTGACTGTGAAGATAGACAATTCCCTCCCTACCTTCCAGTAAATACATGCTCTCTAACCCCGAGAATAGTTGGAGGTCGAAGACCATGATCTCCTTTGAATTCCTCAAGAAGATTTCTCAATTTCATAGCCTCCTCAAGGTAGTTATCCTACACTCCACAGATGTATAATTACTACGAGTAGAACGAAGAAATTTGCAGAACTTGTTACTGGGAGGTGCACATAAACCTACAATTGTAAGTTAGGATATGCTAGGGAAAATTTGTTACGTGGCACATGCAGGTAGCGTCGAGTTAATTATAACTTATCACTACTCGAACCATGGCTTCCACTCAGGTTACTCTTAAAAGGTAATACTTGTTGGCTAAGTCGTCCTGAGAGAATATTAATCTGAAAAAACTTTCCAGTATTTTCTGCATTTTTTTACATATAGCCAAGGTCGCCAAATCCTTTTGTTAACCATTTTTCGGTAACTTCACAAGTGGAGGTAAATACTAACATGTTTTGAGGTAATACATGATATGCTCACCTGATTCATGTCGATTGTTTGAATAGCTTCTCCCCGAGTGAAGATTATAGCATGGTTTTGGTTTTCAGGTTTCCCTTCTCCAAGCTTTGGATTTCCAGGCAGCTTGATAGAATATATTTCCTGCACGAATAAGACAATTTCAATTATCAGTTTTGAAAAAAAAAAGGAAAACATATAAAACATGTAACAAATGTAACATGAAAAAACATGTAGCTTTAAACAACCGAACAGATGGAAGTCACGGAACTCGGGTCTCGAACTGACAAAAAAAAAAGGCCATTTTAGATTGAAAAAGGTTGCTTCAGGTTTGCTGGACCAGCTAAAACAAGGAGTTCCAAACACACTGCCCAACACTAGGCAGCTTGAGACTTATCAGTGAAGATAAATATTATTAAACAAACCAATAATTTTTACATATATATACTGCTTGTTAGAACTCACCTGATCCTTCCCATTCAGATCAGCTTTTACCAGCTTTGAGTAAAATTCTTTTTTGATCTTTCCATCAGTTGTACCACTCTCTTCCTCATGTATAAATGCAACTCGAAGGGCTTCATTTCTATTAATAAACAGATAAACGAAACATAGAAAAGTATTAAAAGGATATACTTATTTTGGACCTTACAAGTATGACCAGTTAAGCATACAATAACCACATGCAATAAATCGTTGCAACGCACAGATACAAATCCAGCTTAAGTACTTGACATTGGTATTACATAAACAAGATAGTAGTTAAATTGTTGTGTATGCTCTAAACTTCATAGCACAAAAAGGGGAGCACGATATTAAACCATATACAGTAAAAAAGAAATGTTAAACCATATACAGTAAAAAATAAATATTTGATAAAAAAATAAACCTCTGCAACAGAAGTGCGATATCAGCTGCTTGGGGAGCTTTTTCCTGTTTCTGCTTCCCATAAATTTGGCATGAAATCACATATGTAAATTTCAGATCTGCCTGGGCTCGAGCTTCACGAGATAATTCAAACCCTTGTGTTGTAGTAAATCTGGATCCTGAAAAACCATTGTCTGCTGCAATGAGATCAAATTTTATGCATTAATATCACCCGACACCCATTCAAAAACAATCCCTTCAACTAGATACTACTAATTGCAAGGGCATTACCTTCAATTCTTCTCTTTTCTAAATAGCTTTGTAACATCAGGGCCCTTCTATAATACATCATACCACGTACTGCATAAGATAAGAAATGACCAAGCACAACCGGAAGAATTGGCATGAGTATTTTCTAATGCAAACGCATACAAAGCACTAAAATTCCCTAAATTTCCAGCTGTAGTGATTCGGAGTCTCCTGAAAAATATTTGTATTTTAAGTTTAACTAACCTGTCCTGGCTAAAGTTTGGCCACGATAAGATACCCAAAACCGAAGCTCCAAGTTATCAGTGGGGTTCGCCAGCAGTTCTTCATCTTTGATAAATACTTCCCGACCAATCCGTTCCAAAAAGTTAAACCACTCATCTATGAAGTAAATTGAAGTCATTGTTGAAATACTAATCAGAGAAACAACAATTTTTAACCATTTGGAACTGAACTTCAACTACCATGGGTATATGTATCTAGAAAAGAAAAAAAGATCAATTATAAGCTGAAAAGTATGCTATCACAAGGAGAAAAACATTACCTTTAAATATTGTCTTAAGATAAAAAAGGGTAGAAATTCCATCATCATTTTCATCCATCAACTCATCTGAGCTATATAGCACAGTCTCACCATAGTATGGGGTGAATACACTGTTTTGAAGAAAAAAAACATTTAGAACATTTAAGACAGAATCGAATAAAAATCTTCAGTTTCTATGTTATTATACGCACCAGAATGGAATCATTTCTGAAACAGGCTTCGCCACAGGCATGTCCATGAATAACGAATTCGTAAAGAACTGTAATCTTCTCCGTGCTTCAAGATTTTTTGGAATATTATCTCCTGAATCCGTTACAGTAAGAAACAGGTATAATCGGTGCAACTGCTCTTTCTGTGATAAAGATACAGAATATATCTTCAAATTCTGTACAACAAAATCAAAGTACGAAGCAGGCGAAACAACAGGCTAAAAAACTCACTACTTCTGGATTGTTGGGCCACTGTATCCTAGAAAATAAGCGGCCTTCATTTCTAGCTTTCATCAGAATATTCGACATATCAAGCTGCTCCCTGAGATAGTTAGTTGGTCCATTAAAAAGATTAGGTCAAAATTGTGTGGAACCTATGTTACTATTATTTTGAAGTCATGTCTGCATATACCTTAAATTGGATGACACCAGATCCTCTGTAACAACTTCATACAAGTCATACATTGCTTTTGCGGCACCTTTTGCAAGCTCAGGAGTCGGATCAAGTTTCTGCACATACCCATTTTTATAGTTCAGGTCAATAAATTTATAACATGGTACAGATAAATAAAAGGAAATAAAATAGAATAGTATGACATATCTGCAGTGATTGAAAACTAGATATAAAACCAATCAACCAAGCTAAACACCACTGTCTTAGAAGCCCCATAAATCACCTAACTGAATTGTGCTTGAGAAGCTTGGAAAAGACCAAGTAATCAACCTAGACCAAATTCCATAATAAAACACCTCCATAACAGTCTTAATAAACCGAGATGACTCACAATTCTTGGCCACACCTCTATGGATCACTTAATCAGTTGTGAGATGAGTTGGCTTAATGTAATTTTATGCGACTCCCTATGTTGTCAAAGGCGAGCAAGGCGATGCTTAATATGCATCCAAGGTGCATGATCCATAGGGTGGGGTTCTTGCATCACTTCAAATCATGTTTTAGCTTGCCAAGAATCACTGCCCTTTCTAATTGGAAAACTAAAACATGCAAATCCTTACTATTCCTAATTGCTTAGAGCATGGTTGTTAATTTAATGGTTCATGGGCATGCACATCAGATTTATGGAAAACAAAAGCATAAATGTTTATGTTAGTAGAATTCATAATAAGTCAAAAATTTAGAAACAATTACCAGGAGCCCAACCAATGCAGTAAACCTTGACAACACTAGAGGAAGCTTCTTCATATTTAAGGTTACAAGGAGTGAACCATTCAACACGCTGTCATTGATCTCATGGAAAATCCTTTCAACCCTACATGACATGAACCAGGTTTAAAGCATTTCATTTAGCATCAGGATGTATTAAGCATAATTTGGTACAAATAAACATAATTTGGAGCACATCAAACAAGCCGATACTGTTGAAAGAGTTGAAATAATCCCATACCAAAGTCTTCCTTCACCTTCTACTAAAGAGTGCAAGATCTTTTCTATACTGTAGTAACATTCCCTAACGGCTTCTGCCATATATTCTTCCCTACATATGCTGGCCCAGAGATCTGCTTGTGAATCCTTGCACACCGAAGCTAAATCCCTTGCTAGCAAGATCTGGAAGGTCGGAGAAAGCAATATTTCTAGGTCAAAGAGATGGAGTATCTGCATTGGTAAAAAAGATGCCCAAGATATACTCAATTAATTTTAGGATTGCATGTTCAAAAAGCACACCTTACTGCTCAAAAGAAACAAGGGCCACTGAACTAATCTAAGACTTCCAGAATTGCTAGGTATGCAGAGCAAGTCCCTCTCCCTGATAAACATGGAAAACACAAAATAATCAGTAGGTACCATATTCATATGTGCGGTAACATGAGTTCTAAGTAGTTCAAAGTAAATTATAAACGACCCCATACGCATTCTGGAATTCCATTTCGCTGATAGACTTTTGCTTTGAAAAAGATTGGTTTGGTATTACAAACTGTCATGCCACTTACCGGTTACTAATATAATCTTCTTCACGCAAGCTTTCGATGATCTCATTCCAGAAAGGAGAGAATATAGATGCATAAGCCTTATTTATCTCTTCGGAATCCTGAATTAAGCATATAAAGTATTCGCTTGCAAGATTAGTACATTGTAAGTATGTCAGAAAATTGTTAAGAAAGATCCAAATATCCAAAGAGAAGGTCCGAGGTTTTTCATTTTCTATTTTTTAAGAAACGGAGAAATATAAATTTTGATGCTTGATTATAG
This sequence comes from Papaver atlanticum, assembly GCA_023531105.1. NCBI lineage: Eukaryota > Viridiplantae > Streptophyta > Magnoliopsida > Ranunculales > Papaveraceae > Papaver > Papaver atlanticum. The sequence continues at coordinate 836,936 of JAJJMB010000969.1, read as the reverse complement.
CATTATTGAATCCTCTGCACTTGCATTCTGGTTTATATAAATATATATGCAGAGGACTTCACTTAAAATCGAAGCAATTCAGAATAAGAAGAGAGTTACCTGAGATTCACTGTCAACAGGCATCCTGTGAGATCAAAGATCAAAGGTGTTTTTTAAGATTTAAACGACACAAGAGAATAGAATCTGTTATAAGCTAATAAATATAAAGGCAGATACCTTACTGCCTGAGAAGACACAAGCTTTTTCGCAAAGGCTGCTGGAAAACTTTCAAAACGTTTGTGTAGCATTTCAAGTGTCCGTATCTGCCATAGGCCCATAAGTAAACATGGATTCTTCAGTAGTCTTAGTAACTAAAGTGGATATTCACAAGTGCATGGAGGCTCTTTGATGCAGTCATTATGTATGAAGGTACTGTAGTTAATTTTATGCCTTAAGTGGTTGGATAATCGGTCTGTCCATCTCACATAAATCAATTTTGAAATTTGAAAAGAAAGAGATTGTTACCTCCCCTAACCGTGCACGAGCACCCATCACACCACCAATAATAGCAGATAAAAGAGTGTACCAAATGTGAATGTCCATAATGTAGATCTGCATAATATTTTACAACTTTATTATGGATCTCTAAAACCAAGGGCATATGTTTTAGGACTCTAGAGTACTAATTTACTATGACATTTGTCCATGAGGGAGGTTCCAGTGACATGTTAATTCGACATTGTGTTGACAGTTTCGACTTTGTCAGATCCGCTGGGTCCACATGGGAGCTGATTAGAGGCTAGCTTTTTCGAAGAATGATCTTTTCATTGCGAACAACATCCTCACTAAAAAATAGTGGATTCAGGAACATGTAATCTTACCAACTATCGGTATCAAATCAATGGTTGATAAGTTATTCATTCAACCATTAAATTTCACTTATAGGATGATATAGTCTAAAAATCTCATAAATTCGTGATTCTTTCTAAGTATAATCTACCTAACCAAAAACAACCTTGCCACAAAAAATATACATTTTCATCCACTGCCCTGTGGAGCCCACAAGAAACTACACCACGATGTGAATATATATTAGCATGTCTATGGCTCTCTCTTCTTTATCCAGACACTTAGATTTCATGGGACGTCACCTCTATCCTTGTAAGACATTAATACTTAAGCATACCTTCTCATGATAAATGGAGTTTAAGAATAAGGAATTAACTCACAGCCACAACAGGAGCCCATACGCTAAGAACCGTCAAGGCATTACCGTTGTCTGCCAAATGATATCGTAGACATATTACTAAAGTAAATATCATTCCGACTCTAATAAAAAGACAGTTTACCGGTACAAAATCAAGCATCAAAGAAGTGGAAAATCAGAGCAACCATAGGCAACAGTTAAGTTAAAATTTCATCTGGTTTCACGCAAATAACTAATGAAGGAAAATAATCAATCAACCAAAAATTGTCAAAAAAAAACAATTAAAAAAAAAATCAAAATTCTACATAAATATATAAATAAATGACTTACTCTTTGAGATGATACTATGCCAGGAGTACTGTAAATTCCGGAGGCCGATAATCACATTTGTAGGCTTGACTAGAGGCCGTATCTGTATAAAGGAGATAATGATAAGTCAATGGAATACTAGTCAAAAATTAGTATTTGATAGTTGATTGTTTAATACAATAATAAGAACATAGGAACCTCACTAAAGGAGATCAATTGTGTGACATTAAGGCGTACCTGAAGAAAGTAGGCAAACGTGAATTTGCACACAAAGACAACTAACCAGTAGCACACGTATCTGCATTTTCGCAAGAACTTGTTAATAGATTTCACAGAACTTGAAAATGTAACAGGCAACATTGGCTCATGGCTTCATTCAGATCAAGCGACTAAGTCATGGTTGAAGGAGGTAGACACAAACCCAGTATGTGGCAAAGGGGAAGTAACCAAATGTTTAGGCATTACAATAGTAACAATACATGTTTCTATATTCCTCAAAATGCCAAAGTGTGGAAGAGAGTCGAGCAGTAGAAAAGAATGCTACATATTAAGTCAGTATATATTCATGATGTATTAATAGCTAAACAATATTCCTTCATCGCAATAAGAAATTGACTATATGTATTAATCATGGACACTACACCTATAAGGTATACCAAGCCAACGAATAATGGATACAAAAGTGTTGGACTATATGCACATTTGAGTTAGTGGTTACCTCGAATAATCACTCATCCTCTCAAACAGGCCACGACCTACAAAGTATCGCTCCTGAAAAACAGCAACGATCTCAATAAACATGGACAAGCAGATCTTGGCTGACATTCTAATACAATTATGATCTAAAAGGTCAATTGGGAATAAACATATACCTCATAAATCCACTTGAAAAACTGAAAGAAGGACTGATTAGTCCTTTCTGACAAAGTGTGAGAAGCCGGAAACTTAAGAAACAATGCAAGAAATACTCGCAAAGCAGCATAAACACTCAAAATAAGAATATATAACCGAAAATAGTTAGATTTCTGGTCCTTCCTCTCTTGAAGAACCATCCTGAAATATGTAAAGGTCTATATTAGTTAAGAAAAACCTTTTTGGCAACACTACTTTTGAAAGGTATCCTAGGAGGCGAAGTGGATAAGGGACTCACACGTAAATATATGTTATAGCTACTGAACTGATGCCAAACCAAAAGAAGCGAATAAAAAGCCGTGAGAGCGCCATTCCTCTCGCTGTAGTATAAGCCCCAAACATAAGCAGGACATCAAGAGAACCTACATAGCAACAAACAATAGTTCAGAATATTTTAAGTTGAAAGATAGGTAACAGTACGATAATGAAAGTACAAACTGCAAAGGCAAACAGCTTACTCTCTATGAAGCACATGACAGCAAATGTTGGTCCAATACTGAGTACTTCCTTGAAAGTATTGAGGTCCATTTTTCCGTCATTGAAAGCTATAATTGTCAGACTCTGTAGATATAGAAACAAGCACGCCTCTATTACTAAACCATTGAAAAGCAAATAATATGGAGTGTCCGACCAACTTTTCGTCAATCGAATGTAACATACCTGAAACATTAAGACCAAAAATATCCATAGTCGATGGAAACTTCGATAAAGGTGAAGAAATGTCCGGTGCTCCACAAAACTGCTTTTAGCTGTCTGCAAGAATTCAAGAAAAAAACTGAGCACCCAAAAATAATTACTACGAGACAAGGGGATTATATAGAAATGAGTTCCTCTTACCCTTTTCCGCCCTTTAGGGTGCAATAGAAACGAACTGTCCTTCTTCATTGGCCATTTCAACTCAAAGCAAGTAGGAGACCTGCAAATACATCGAGAATGACAACAATACGAACAAGTAACCAAGTAAGAAGCCTGAGCTTATAGAAAAGTCAGGAAAGACAAACCAGAAATACTCATTGAAGTCGTCATAATTCCTCCAATCTGAGTGTGCAGCTTTCCCACTGTTAAGTATAGAAGTTTCCTGCAGATAAATCAGTGAGATGGAAGAACTGTTCCAACTAAAAACAAACATACAGGTAACCTAACAGGTTAGTTAGCAGATATAACATGTTGGCGAAAAATATTTATGGTCGTTAAAATCCATTCACATAGCTTATGTCGTATTCTCCCACTGATTCTACAGAGTGCTTTACATAGAGGAATTCACCTACTGATAAATAATTCCAACTCAACTTCTACAGATCCGCCACGATAAATGATAGTGGCAGCATACAAAAAACAAACTAGCATTACATGCATAAACACAGTAGAAAGCATGCACATGTCTCCTATCTTAATTAATCCTTAATATGGGAATTCCACTGCTGTACGCGGCATCATAACCAAGATATATCAAAATGGTCATATAATAAAGAAAAACCACTTTATTAAATCTGACATTGATTTGGTGAACCCATAAGTACTTGCAGTTACACATCAAATAAGAAAATGATGCACTAACCTTTGCCATTGTTTCATAAATGGGAGAAATGACTTGTTCAAGGTAAGACACAGAACCATTATCACCAGTACAGCTTTTAGCTGGTTGCGCCTCGCTATGGTCCAATTTCTCATTTAGCTCTTCTGCCATCTGCTTACCCAAGAAAGTTGAATCTAAGAAGGTATATGTGGAATTTTCAAATACTATTAGAGGGGAACCCCATTATGCCAGCAGCCTTATAATACATGCTACTTCAGTTAATCAATTTGATTATCTATTATATCGATACAAATGATAGAATCAAATAGGCATTAGACAACTTACCATGGAAAACGGACACATATGTGGCTGTTACTATGCAGGTGAAAATCTTTTATAATCAAATATTTTAATCTGTACGTATTTGTAGAAAATATGAATGCAGGTGAGCTAGTCTTAGTCATAGTTACTGGATAAATTGGTATACGTGACTAATCAGTATGCACGGAGACACTTACATGGTGAAATATATAACAAATGCATTCCGGAAGAAAGCGGACATTTGCAGCCTCCCCCCAAACACAGAAGTATAAAGAAACCAAAAAGAGTTTCCTGTCCTTGTTTATCGTTTCTAAACTGTTGAAAGTAAGATATGTTAGTTTCAATATCAGCATATGAAGAACAGGAGATATTTTTGAAAATACATGAGGATTGCCAACTTCAGGAATTACCTGTTCCAAACAGGGTGTATGTGCAAATATGTGCACCATTTGATGTAATTATCCAGTACTTTTAAAAAAACCTCAGTAACAGCTTTCTCATCTATCTTCTATCAAAGAGTAAGAAAGAGTATTGATCAGTTTTAGCAACATCTTACCTATTGACAGTCCACCCCAAAACCTGGTATCTAACTTAAGTGTTCCATTTTGGATCAGAAAATAGTATTCCCTCCATCCCTAAAAAATTGATACTTTTCCTATTTGCACATTTTTTAAGGAAACAATAAGAAATAATAACTTTTTAAGTTTTTCTTCCAATTATACCCTTGAATGTAATACCGTAACAACACTTAGAAGTGGCATACATCTCAAACTAAAGAACGAGTATAAGTAAATTTTAAATCGTTGGATGCTTTTTAAAAGACCTACACGAGTATAAACATGACTTTCAAATTATTTGCATTTTCTAGAGTAAGATTTAACAACCTTAATTATTAAAAAGGATTATTTTGTAAGTATATCATCTAAATAAAGAAAAGAATCAGTTATTATGGGACAAAATATATATATATATATCACTTATTTAGGGACGGAGGGAGTACAAGATAATCAACACAAGTTTAAATGGTAAAGTTTAGTTAAAGTTGGGAGCATCTTACTGGCTCAGTTCCAACAGGTAGGCTAAGACGAGTCTGTGTGTTTGCAACAGAAAGAATTACATTCTCGCGCTGGTTCTTGATATTGTCTTTCTGTCAGCAAAAAATTTGGAAAATAGAGTTCAGATCAAGATTCAGAAGAAATATTTCCCAAAGGAGAAGCCATAATATATTAAAAAGGAGTAGCCACATTCGAATCTGATTAACTAAAACAGTTTATATATCGCACGAGTTAATGTGCACATTTTGGTGCAATGAACATCATTTCTCAACGCATTCTAAAGATGAAAAACAGTTCAGAAGCACTCACTCGACCAACATATCCAAGCTTGAAGCGAAATGACAACTCTTATGTATAAAATTGTGCAAGATTGCCAATAAACATACAGGACAATCTTTGTACACACTAACACGCATACCTGGAAACCAAACACATATTCCAAGAGATCAAACATATCGAGATTTCGCATCCCAGAAACCTCGACGTCAGCAGGCAATCTAGGAAAAGATTCGGTGTATATTATTGCAGATGTTGCAGCTTTAACCTGGGAAGGTCACAACCACAAAATAGAAGATAATCACATACAACTCTTGAGATTATAAAGCATAAAATCATTTCAAAGTTTCCATAATATTATGAGTAAGGTGGTAAACATGTAGAGTGAGCAAAGGACGTAACAACTAACTAGGTTAGGGAAGAGCACTCCCAGTTCTAACGGCTGTTACCTCAGTTTTAGCAACTAATTAGTTACACTAAGTATTGACCCTGTGACAGAATTACAGGAGCGCCTGAACATGCAAGCTTGACAAGTTGTCTTTTAGACTTTTACAATTAACAATTATAGAGACGGAAGAGGTATATAAAATGTGAAATCATAACTCACTTCTGGGAACATCCCTATAGCATTGGTCAAAGATGGTGCGCCCAAGGGCACTATATTATATGTATTAAGTTCTCCTGTCAATGCTCCGTCTGTTTTCTTGATTCTACGCAACTGTACAAACAATAATAAATAAATAAGAGGGTAGTCATTTTTCAGTATAGCTGTACAAGCATCAACCGCTGATAACAACTAAAATTGCAGCCTGAGCAAGAGAAATAAGACAATGCATTGATTTCAGATTGTTGTAAGAGTAAATGCACCACACCTCCTCCATAATTTTCTTGCCCACGCCATCAGGATCTGCACCTTTGTGTAATGCCTCCATAACAACAATTAAAGCCCTCAGGGTGGCGAATATCTTTTTCATTTCTAATGATCTGTGTTCCAGCCTGCAAGAAGAAAAACATTCTGAACGACAAGGCTACATTAACTTAAAAACTAGCAAATTTGGTGGGTCTCCTCGAATCGACTCCAGCGTAGAATTCCAACGAAGGCTCAAGACAAGTGGACAGCATGCTCAAATGAGAGAGAGAGAGAGGGGGGGGGGGGGGGGGGAGGTTCTAAGTTCGAGATCAGGATCTTAATAAACGGCCCAAATAATGCCTATGCATTAGCACATACTTCAAAGAATAGAAGAAGCAAAAAGTGACTACAAGAACATACTCTCCCAGTGTAACACTAAATGTTCCAGATTCTCTCCATTTCTGTTCTTCTTTCTGAATATCATCCACCCTGTGCCTTCTCTTGTACAGCAGGTAAAATTCCCATAGGCGCTCAATATCACGGTTGCGATCAATTCTTTCCCCATCTCTCTTGGAAAACTTTTGCTGCAAAATATCATCAACCATTTGAAAGTACGACATGAAATTAAAACAAAGACTGAGATGACTATAGTTAGACTGAGCTTGCATAAAATTTGTGTAAGCCAGAAAAGATACAGATGAAAAGAATAAAGTCAGAAAAGACAAACTGCGGTAATACCTTGATAACCGACAATAAACCAGTTTTGAACTGGAGTACACCTCTGCCATCACTGTTGTGATCCAGATCATGTGCCATTGAATATGCTTGCTCACACACTGAATATTAAAAAAAAGCACAATGATATATACCAACATATCAACAGCTCCAACTCCCAAAACAAATACCAGCTAATAGTGTGGAACTCCACTAACATGAACATAATCTCACCAATAACAAAGTAATAATTTTGTAACCTATGCAGGTGATAGATTCGTTATTTCGCAAACAAAAATAAAAGACTTGTCTGCTATCAATTCCATAAAAATTCCTTTTCATGCAAGGACAGGTTGGTTTGAGGACCCCTTGGTCAAAGTAAAGTAAGTCCTGATTCCGTGACGGCGCCGTGTGACATGAGAGTATCACGTACGGTTCCTTTGAGAAGGGTGTGATACCACCAAATTCAGGCCCGACGAGTGGTCCAAGGAGAAAACTGAATTAAACAAGACATTAACAAAATAGAAAAAAAGAGAAATAATCTTGTTTCTTCTGGACATGGATCCTGCGAGTGTTGATATCTTCTTTTCTAACCACGTATATATCGTCTAAACATAGTTTAAAGTCAACTAAAAGCCATTGACATCAAAAATGTTGCAACTCAGAAACCCAATTTCCACTAATCACATTTAACTTCACTAGATAATTAGTACAAATAGTAAAAAGAAAAACTAATTTATACGTGTTAAATTCATCTAATTGTACAAAGTACAAAACTTACATTCTTCAATTTTTCTAGTTTTTTTTACCAATAACCTGGATTCTTCAATTTCCAGCACAACATTCATAAAAACACAAGTATTACAGGTGAAAATGGAAATAAAAACTGAGTTCCCCTACTAACATCAAAGCAACCTTCTGATTTCTTACGGAGACTAATTTAGACATGTAGAGTTGACTATGGATAAAAAAAAATGTTGAGTTGACTTACTGATCCTGGAGACATTTGGATCTTCAGCTTGGATCTCATCAGCAGCTTGTAAAATCAAATCAATATTATTCCCACCGCCTTTAAGTGAAGCTGGTACAGCACCAGCAATACCACTAGATTTCCTCTCAATACCACCTTGACCACTACTCAGTAGTTGTTCTCTTTGTAATGTTGCTCTTACTAATCTTTCCCAATTACTAATTGCTCTCGCCATTCTCTCCAGACCATAGACAAATTATCTAAAAGATCTAATCAGTGAATAAGGAAATGGTTGAAATCCATGAAAACCAAAATATACTTTTTGTCTCAAGAAGGAAGAGTCTCTGAGACTTTCAGGAAATGAAGAATGAGACTATTGAATGGATGAGGGGGGAACTGAAATTTTCAACTACAAGTGGTTTGATTTTTCAAAGAAAAACAACTACAAGTGGTGGTGAAACCAAAACGACGAGAATGTCCTCCAAAGCAAAAAATTGGACATCACAAGGATCCCATTTTGTACTCCCATTAATCAATTGATTTCTCCTCAAAAACAGGAGATACGTCAGTCAAACTTGCCATTTGCTTCAACATAGCCCCACATCAGACGACCGACCAATTTGAGAATAAATCACCACAGCTAGCCTGAACCCCCTGTTTACCCCAGTGTTAAATTGAAATCTGGTATCTCCTCCTCTGGTAAAAAATAAAAAAATTGAGAAGGTGCCGCAATTTTACCATTCTCAATTGAAATCTTTCCATACTTGTTTGGTGGATTTGCTGCTGCTGCTTCCAACAGCGCAATTCCGGTACTGATAACTTCAATTAGGTTCTTTCCATTTACTTAATGGGATTGATTCTAAAACCCTAGCTAGAAATAAACCCTCAATTTTCATTTCAATCTCTTCTCAAAATAAAATCAAACTAAACAAGAGAAGAGATTTATATTCATATTATACCTCTTGTAGATCACCCTTTCTCTTCTCGAAGTGAATAAACCCCAAATTTCTCCAAGTCCTTCTTCAAACTCCCCAAATTATCACGATGAATTAGAAAACACATTGACAAAAACGTAGAAAGCCGAGAGAAATCAATTGGAGCTCTCGAGTCGTGCTACTGGAGCAAGGCGCAATTGTCTCCCTGAGTATTCTACATTCTCATCATCACCATTGCTGCTTTCTCTCAATAACTTCCTACTACTGTTCTTACTCAATTTCCTCTATCTCTGGGAGATTTTCCCCATGTTACTAACATTTTGACGTTTTTAACCCTGCAGTTACTCCTTCACCGCGGGATAGGAAGCACCCCGAGAAGGGGTATAATGGGGAATAAATTTAGGACTCGTGCCTTTTTAATGTCCCGTAGTCTTCCAGCATGTTTGTTTTTTCCACTATGTAGAGGCAAAGCACTACCTACCTCTATGTAGAGGTGGTCCCCATTTTTTTAGGTGTTTGTTTTTTCCACTACCTCTACCAATATAAAGGCTAAACCTCCATTAGATAGAGGAAATCAGATAGCACCTGTCAGCTGTTATTTGTCAAGCAAACCTCTATTTTGCTATGAAATGTCAATATGACCCTCCAACAAATCTTATTTCTATAGTTTTTGTCCACCACTAAAATAAAACCTAAAATCGTCGCCTCTTTTTCATTTTTTTTTCTCTCCTCTAGGTTTCCTTTCTCTCTGAACTCATGGAGAGATTTTCTCTCTGAAACTCGATTCGTGAAGATTTTCAGTTTAATTAATCTTATCAAATTCGAGAAGATCAGCGTTGAAGATTTCCGGATCAGTTAAATCTCATCAAATTTTTGAAGATTTATAGTTTGGTTAATCTCAGAAAGGTAAGTTTGTTTTTAGAATTATATATCTTGCATGTTGTTAAAAAAAATTGATTTGTGTAATTGAAGCTTGGGAGAAATCAGATCTGGTGTTCTTTTACACAAGCCCTAAATATTGAGTGAATAATGAGTCAATCTAGTACCTGAAATGAAATGGGGTTATATGGATTTTGTTAAATTCATTTCTTCTTGTAATACCCTTGTGTTCTCTGCTTATTTTATGTATGGTTGTTGTTGTTCTATGTTGATTATGTAAAAAAACCTTGTGTTGAATACCCTTGTGTTGATTTTGTTAAAAAGCCCCTTTCAGTATCCAAACCTCTTAGGTGTTGAAAATGAATCAAATGGCTTCCATCTCCTTGTTGGCAGTGTAAGATTTGTAATCATTATGTATGGTTGTTGTTGTTCTGTGTTGATTATGTATTGCAGCATCAAGAGTTATTATCCTCTTCAGGCCCTAGAATGTTTGAATACGGTTATTCAACGTTGTTTTCATGTATTTATGACTATCATCTCCACTGTGATTTGGATGCATCTCCTCTTATTTAGATGTACACTTCCCTGTTGCAATGGTCGTAGGATTCCAGTAAAGATGTTACATATTTTGATGGGCATGATGGTTTTGATGAATATGATTATTTCAGTCTCTTGCATTGTTGTTTATGTTTACAATCTTGTTTAATTTGAACCTGGAGTTTTGCTGAGATTTTGCACCGTTTATGCAGGAATTCATTTGAACCTGGAGTTTTGCTGAGACATTTTTCTTTTAATTGTTTCTATTCAACTGACCGGGAGGCATCTGAGTACTCAAGGTTATATTTGTATTGAGGTATGCATTGAATTTCTTCTTGCATTGTTGTGTTCAGTTGCATCAATGGTTATATTTGTATAATGCGCGATTGGAGTTTGATTTTATTGTCTCTAGAGCACCTAGTTATATGTAGGAAATGTTATTCCTGTTGGAAATATTTTTATTCTTCTAAGAGATTGAGTCAAGTCAACTATGTTGTCTATTTCGTTTAGTTGGGTCTTAAGACATGAATTTAATGTTCATGTCTCGAGAAGGGATCATGAAGAGCTGTGGAGCTTAAAATTGCCTGACTGCTACAGGGGCTATTTAAAGAACATGATATATATGAATAACAAATAAAATCCGATAGATATACTTCCATGGTTCAGTTAATAAACTAATACCAGGGAAATATATATGCAAATGTGGCAGTGTTGGGGAACTGCATTTGTATAGGTTTTTCCCAAGTCTGTACATGTGATTGTTTGTCGTTTTTGCTATGCATTGAGACCGTAATAGGCCATCGATTGGTTTATAAAGACTCAAAATCGGATGTGTGCAGTTTGTTGGGAAGATTTGGAAGTTGGTGGATACAGTACTCTTGAGAAGTGTTCACATAAGTTCCATTCTAGTTGTATGTCAAAGTGGATGGAAAAACAAAATACTTGTCCTCTTTGTAGGTCTGCGATTCCCATAGCGGAGTCTTCTGATCCTCCAAGAACACCACTAGGTTCGAGCATAATAGGTCTTGTACACGCAGTGTTTAATAATTTTCATTCACTATAGTCTAGTCAAATATTACTTTCTTTTTGTTGCTTTTTTTAAGTTTTATTCTGATTTTTTATTAAGTAATTCTTGTTTTTGACTTATTTTACTAAGTTCTACTGTTTATAATCTGCTCGTGTCTTTTGAGCTATTGGAAGTTTGCAGTCCTTATCAGTATCATTTATCTACAGTATTACTTAAGAGGACATGTTTAACCCTTTATTAAGTACACTCTCTCGATGCTTATTAACATTTCTTCCATCTTTTTATAGTATTCACATATTATGATGCATTGTGTTGGTTTTTCATGAAATTCTAAACATCTTTCACGTTAGGCTTATTCCATTCTCTAGGCTTATTCCAATGGTAATTAGTCTTCTACTTTATTGCTTGATGAGTTCCCTTGCAAACAAATTATCTTGAATGACTCTCTACATTTCTATACAATGAAGATATGGATAAAGCCGGGGGTTCTAAAAGGAGAGGGGGTGCACATATATTCACCACTATTGATGGCCTTTCTAAGAGATTTATCGACTTGAGTGTCGAAGAGGTGGGGAAGGAAGGGTATTCTGGAGCGTCCCTTAAACAGATCTCTTGGAAACGAATTATAGAAGCTTTGAACACTGAGTTTAAGGAAACTTTACCATATGATTTAGATCCGAAAGCTTTAAAAAACCATTGGGACTCTCTAAATAAGAAATATGCAGTTTGGAGGACCATTGGTGGATTAAGTGGTCATGGGTACAACGACTCAACCGGGAGATTGGACTGGCCTGAATCGAAATGGGTAGAAGTAATTAAGGTAAAAATTACTTATTTAAGGTTTATGGCTGATCTTTAGTAGTATACTGTCCTTGATGTACTTCTTCTCTATTTAAGGTTTATCGCTGATCTTTTCAGTAGTACATATAATTTACTGATATGGTTGTTGTACTGGTCTCATCTCTATGGACAGAACACACCAAATGCTGCACAATTCAAGAATACTGCACAAAAGCATGCAAAAGAATTATTTCACTTGTTCGAAGGAGTGTTAGCCTCTGGAGATGAGTCATATGTTCATGTGGCCACTGTAAATCTACATCCACACTTGGAAACAGAGAGAGATAATGCTGATGTAGGAGGAGAAAGTGAGACATATGATGGTTGTGGTGAGGGAAGCTATAGTAATCAACAGAGCTATGGAGCTGCAAATCAGAATGGGGATTCAAGTAATGCCAATTCTGGTACACAAAGCACTGCTGACACGTCAAACAGCTCAGGAAAGAGGAAAAAAGCCAAACCAGCCAAAGATGGTGATGCGAAACTTGATGATGTTGTAGAGCTAGTTAAGGAACAATTTTTGTTCTACAAAAAACAGAAAGAAGAAAAGAAAGCTGAGCTAGAGGCTAGGATACAATTAGAAATGGCTGAACTGGATGCTTATTCTTTACGAGCGTGCCTGGTATACATCAATAGCATCAAAAGATCAGGAGCAATTCAGTTAAAGATGAAGATTATAGTGTAGCAATGGTCAAACTTGCTCAAAGTCTTGAAATGAGAAAGACCTTTATGATGTTGGAATCACTTGATGAGAAAGCACAGTTCATCTGTGGATTGGCGCGCTTAGGATGATATTGTTTCACATTTCGTTCTTTTCTTTTCTTCTAGAAAAACATTAAATACCCTGTCTCTTGAATTTTTGGTGTTTACACCTTAATGTGTGAGGTCTTATGTAATTAATGAATTAATTTTACTCATTCCTAAATATTGATGCCTGCTAAATGTTTTTTCAGTTTTTATGTGGTTGGTATGCTTATTGGAATTGTTATGTTTGTGTATTCCCATATGCACTCTCATTTCATTTATGAGATGTTATTTCATTTATGAATTGTTATGTTTACTGTGTGTTAATTATTGATGTTATTTGTGTGCAGTATTATAGGTGATGGTGCGGCAAATTTTGCTGGTGTCTTTGGTCATCCAGATAGAGTGATTAGTAAAGTACAATATCTAGATCGTCGTCAAAGGTACGTATGTCTCTAACTTGATTTTCTCATTAGTTTCTTTTCCAGTCACTTCCTTATGTGGAGTTGTTTCTCATAGTTGTTTACAGGCTACATGAATATTTTAGTAACTCCAATAATTCTCTTCCCTTGTCATGTTACAGGGAAAATGAAAGCATTCTGGCTGATGCTATTGAACATATTGTTGCTAGTGATACTCTTAAAGATCAGGCAACAAAGACTGCAGAGGAGAGTTCGGCAAAAGTTATGTACCTCATCTCTTACAGGAAAATTATATATGCGAGAACTATTAGAGGGATGCCCAGCAGTGCTTTACTCTCTTATAAGGATGGATACCAATGCCTTTGTGCACTTGTGTGACCATTTTCGAGAGATGGGGTATCTTTATGACATCAAGCATCTCGATGTTGAAGAGAAAATGATGATTTTATTACAGATTATAAGTCAATCAACGGGAAACAGACTTGCCCGTTATCGCTTCCAGCACTTAGCAGAAACAATTAGTAAGTACTTCCATGAAGTATTGTTAGGGGTTCTTGAATTTTCCAAGGAAAGTGTGGTGGCGCCGTCATGGGAAACACTTGTACCTGTAGAACAGATTCGAAACCACAGTAAACTTAGGAAAGGTCCGTTTAATGGTGCTGTTGGCACATTAGATGGTACTTTAATTCATGCAGTTGTTCCACTGGACAGGAAAACTCCTTTCCGAGGAAGAGGCGAGGGTGAGTGTTATCAAAATGTGTTGGCAATATGTGATTTCGACATGAAATTTATTTATGTAGTTAGCGGATGGGAAGGTGTTGCACATGATTTAAGGATACTGAGTGAATCTTTCCGTAATCCAGCCTTCAATTTCCAGTGCCACCGCCAGGTAATTGCTATGAACTTTGTTTATCTTTCTTTCTTTGTATCTCTGTATTTGTGTTTTTTTCTCTTTCCTGCTAGAGCGGTGTATACCACTGTTGTTAAATCAGTTATCTTTTTTGAATTCAAGGGTGTAGTGGCTGTGTGATTAGATGGTCAGGTTCTGTTAACTTTATTGAATATGGTCTTGTTATCTGCTGTTATTTTCTTGACAAGTATTACTTGTGCGATGCAGCATATACGCATACGAAGGGTTTTATGACACCTTACCGGAACACAAGATACTGGTTACGAGATTTTCGACGTGGTGGCCGCCCTCGAACGAAGAAGGAAAAATTCAATCAGGCACACTCTCAACTTAGGAATGTGATTGAAAGAGCTTTCGGTGTTTTGAAGGCAAGATTTCCCATTTTGACAAAATGCGCAGGTAATTGTTGTGTTTTAGTGATTTGAATGATAAAGCGTCCCGAGCCTTCCAGAATAATATATGAGATTTTTCTTTTTCTTTTTGGCTTCTCTTAAATGTAGCCCATTCTTTTATTAACTATAGCCCAAAAAGTTTAGGTTAAAACAAAAATTGAAAGTTACCAAACGAGTCTTAATTTTTTAACTAATAATCCTACTTCTTCCCCAAAATTAAAATATGAACCCTAATTTTTTTTTATCCAAACTAAATTATATTTCATTTTCTTTCTAATCGTTCTCTCATTATTCTTAAAGATCACCCTATTATAAACCTTAATTTTTTACTTTTCCTTCCAAAAAAAATTAAACCCAACTTTTCACCTTTTCTATAAAATGATGTTATTTTTCCAAATCATGATTATCAATTGAGGTTATATATTCTAACTATTCCTTTAAAACTTCTCCACAACAATATCAATCGAAAAATGAAATCAACTAGGGTTTTGATTCTTTTCCTAAAATCAATTTTCTAAAACTCCATAAACGTTATTATTCTATAAAAAAAAATCTAAGATGATTTTCTTTTTTCTCAATCATGATTGCATAAAACTGGGTATTCTATGGTCATCAATTATATATGTCACGGATATTACATAAATCTAATTATGAAAATTACATGATTAACTTTATTTTATATTTTTGATTTAGGGATTTGACAATTTCTTTTGGGCTATATATAAAAATTATGTATAATTTTATGGGTTATGTTAATAATCATAAGAACCCGTTTGGTTGAATTAATGACTTATTTTATGTGGGTTATAGTTAATAAAAGCATGGGCTATAGTTAAGAAAATCCTTCTTTTTTATCTAATTCGAAATCTAGTTCTGCTCATATATGAGTTGATTCAAAAGATTTTCATACCTTCCTATTTAACAATTTTAAAGTCAGTTATGATAAGTCAAATTTAGATGAGTCATTTTGAGACAACAAACAAAATCTTACTCATATGAACATAACTGTGAATGTACCTTATGTTTTTGCATTGGCAGTTCAATCTGGCCTTAAATACATTCAAGACTTGGCCAGAAGACGATCGGTAAAATAAAAAGAGAGGCCGAGCCATAGAATTTGATATGCAGTAAGAAAAAGCTAATCAGTCTTTTTGCTTGCACACCTTCGCTAAACCTTCTGGTACAGATCTTATATGGCCAATTCAAGGAACTCAGATGACCTTTCTATGAATAATGGTCTAATCATCCTTCACTAGCATCCATATTGTGACTTTTTCACATATTGTTTCTACAGGAACCCCTCATGATCCTTTGATAAAGCCTACCAATATGGGCTAGAACTTAATCCCGCTAAATCAAAAAGTCACTCAAACCATAAGGGTTCACACATATGAGATCGAATATTAAGGTTATGAAAACCGAAATCAAACATCCCATAACACAAATGCAATACACCATAAATATTCAACAAAGAATCACGTATTGCAATTACCTCTATCTTGTAGGGAATTGAATTGCGAAACAACCGCAACAAGAATGAGGTCATTCCGAGTTCTGACGAAGAAGTTATGGGCAAAACAGTTTTACACTCCTTCGTATGGACCTATCACTAGGATCGGTTACAAGAGTTACTTGTGACGGATCACAACACTAATCTTTTTTTGACACAACTTTTGCGTATGATGTCTGAATTCAGTGATTTTTTGCTCGTTTTAACCATAAAAACAAGAGATACACATATATGATTAGTAGATATCAACATCATAAACTCAAAATTACCATTTCTATCAAAACCTCAAATATAGATAGAGAAAGTATGAGTATAGAAGAAAAGAAATCTCCCTAAAGATGTTAATTAGTCATATAATAACCGAGAGATCACGTGCTCAGTTTCATGTACTTCCTCACCTTTCAAAAGATTGAGCACCAAGGTAAGCATGCACATTCTAACACAACTAGGTTGTGTTGAGTTGAGCCTTGTCTTATTCGCCATGAGTGACTAAGACAGAATCATCATTCTTGACCTGTTGCTTGGTTTGTTTTCTCTTGTTCCATCTCTTGTTTTTCTTTTTTGACTTGTGATGAAGAGTGTCATTATCACAACCTTTACTAGTACAAGAGATTTCAGACATGATGTCTTTCTTTAGTCTTTCAAAAAGACTCTTATAATTATTGTCACCAACAATTAACAGCTGAGAGTCATTCTTGTGACTAACTTTTGGTCCCTTCTTGGCTATGGAGGACTTCGGGACCCATTTAGATATGGGTTTCGCAGGAGTAGCTTTCTCCTTCATACCATTAGGATCATTGTCCTTTTGAATATTTTGCGAAACACCCTTTCTCCAATTTGGAACATCAAATCTTGTTTTTGCATTTAAAAAGTCATCTCTCTTTCTATAATTGGGTCTTTTATGAAATGACCTTGTCGAGTGATATGCAAAATTTGAACTATCATTATAATAATTCTTTTGCCTAAACTTGGGAAAATACCGATCTAAGTTCCTTTGAGGAGCAATCTTAGCCAATTCTTTTGATACAAAAGAAAATGCATCTTTCATCTTACGAACTTTGCATCCCCATTGCAAGTGCCCTTTATTACCACAATAATAACAATGCTTAGTAACATAAGGAGTATGAGTTTTAATGTTACCTTTTTGTGGATCCGGTTGCATTAGAGCTCGACGAGTTTTCTTCTTCTTCTTATCTTTGTTCAATGTTGTTGATTTCTTGACATTAGCAGAAGTGCTCTCTTTGATTGTTGCTGGTTGAACACAATTCTTAGGCTTGACTGGCTTTACTTCTTTACAAGAAATAGGAGCATCTTTGTCATCAGTGGAATCCTCTGGTTGATAAGAATTTGTAGCTTTAACAAATTTCATCTCATTGTTATCGTTGGAAGCATCTGATTCCTTATATCCTATTCCCCGTGTATCACCATGATATCTTCTTGCTTCTAACAATGAGGATAAATTGTTTGTGCCATCATTGGATTTTTTTCAAGTACAAATTTTCTTCTTCCAACATTTTGATTTTATCAAAAGCACCAGCTAGATCAACCTCAAGGTGTTTTTCTCGTGAGAGATAAAAACCTTCTTTCTTTTTAAAACTCTTTTGTTGAGAGTTAATCCTTGCATCAGATTCAACAAGTTTTTCTTCCAACAAGTGAATTTTTTCAAGAGCAACATCACACTCTTTCTGTAACAATTTTGTTTGAGAGAGACTAGCACTGGCTTTTTCTTCAAGACCCTGTATTTGTCGAGAATTAAACATTGCTTCCGATTCAGCACGTTTCTTTTCCGACAAAAACAGTTCTCTTCGAAGATTTTCACATTCTAATTTCTTAGAATTTAGAACGTTTGTACGATCTTTGAGAAGATATTCAGTGGTGCGAGAACCACAATATTGTCCTTGAAAAACTTTTCTCAACTTCTTGTTCTGTCGACATATAGGGGTTAAGAGATCAATGACATCATAAGTTTTGAGTTTACTATTTCCCTAAGGCTTCAATATCTTGGAGTATTTTGAGATATCATCATCCACATCTCGATCAATATCTGAGTCACCATCATTGGATATTTCATCCAACTGATTTTCTAGGCATGATTCCCAGTTATCACTAGTTTCTACATCATTAACAAGATGAACTTGTCTAGTAGATTCCCTTTCATGAAGGTCTTCAGATATTGAATCGTAGATCCCATCATAAAGTGTTAATTAAAAACTCTTGATGTCTTGCTTTGCGTTAACTGAATCATTATCAGGTTCTATAAAAACCATTTCTAGATTCCAGTCTTATAGGTTGGATCGCACCAAACACATATTGTTAGATCTTTCCGTGTTTGCCTGCTTTAATACCAATTGAACAGATGAGGGTACCCAAATATACATCAATATAAAACTTTTCCACCTATAAGTCCTTTCTCCGAAAGTGATTGTCTATAGACCGAGTCGAGACAATAAAACTAATTGGTTCACACTTCGTGTGATAGTCTATGGATACGAGATCGAGACAATACGACAACAAGATAACTTGTCTGATTGACTATGGATACAAGATCGAGAAAATACAACAACGAAGTATGTTCACTTGATAAATGGTTCGGCCTTAACTAAACAGAATAGGATTATTATCAATTAAATAGGAATTAACGTTTGTGTATTTTACTTCTAATTATAATAAAAACAATTATAATTGCGGAAATAGAAAAGTAAAAGACACAGCAAGATTTTGTTAACGAGGAAACCTCAAATGCAGAAAAACCCCGGGACCTTGTCTAGAATTGAATACTCTCAGGATTAAGCCGCTATACAAAATCAAACCAACTTCGTATAGTTGAGACCAAGAAACTAAACCTATAGTTCACCTAGTTCCGTCTGTATCCCTACGCCTCCAACTTGTTAATAAGTCACACACTTGGAACAATTCCTTTGGTTCGTATTCCAAACAGTAAAGGAATAACAAATCTGTTCGGTAACAACTGTTTTCAATCAAGTGATATGAGTTCGACAAAAGGCTCTTCCGTTTATCCCAATAAACTCCTTTGTCAGGTTCTTAGATCTATCCAATAACAACTACCAAATTAATTGTCAATATTTTTCAATCAATACTTTGAATCACAAAGAATTGTATTAATGCCGATCTACTCAACTAATCAATCCAATCTATCACAAAGATAAACCGATTATAGTTGGATCCCTTTCCAGCCGAAACAAGTATTGTGCACACCAAAGATTATGAAACATAAAAGTCTTCTTGTCTTCAAATCTTCTTTGATCTTTAATCAGCACCTGCACACAATCAACTTGAATCTCTTGTGATCAATCACATACAGAACGGAGTCTGTTAACGTTGGAATTTCACAAGACATCTTTAGATCTACAAACAGTCTAAAGATCCCCATCGAAACTTCGATCTAGTTTGAGTGAATCTTATATTAGAAGAGAATATTTTCAAGCATAAACAAACTAGGTGCAATCAAAGTTCAACAACCGTTAGTCAATCAAATCAATCGAAAACTAAAATAAACTGCAATTATCTAGTTTCCCACCAACGGTAATAATAGAGCTTCTCAATCCAAAAGAAGTCTTTAAACTGAGCGGTCGTAAGAGATTTCGCCTAATTAGGTTACTTTCCTCTCCGAATAGGCGGCTCCACCAGTAACAACACAACTGAGGTAGTTTTGCTAGAAATGCAAACTTCAATTGTAATACCCTGTATTTTTAGCTACTGTTTCGGGTCGGGTTATACCCGGATTAGTTAACTTTGTGGCTTAGGTTGTTGTTCGTTAGCCTTAGCCTAGGTGGGTGGATTGAACTAGAAAGGCTACAAGTTAGGGTGGAAATAGAATAATCAATAATAAATAAAATTAAGGGAAAATGAAAAGATAAATAATAAATAAAATAGTTAGGTTTTCTATTAATGTAAATGGAAGTAATTTTAGAAGTTGGAAAAGAAAGGCTAGGAGAAAAAGAAGGAGATGGAGGTAGAGAATTTTGGAGAATAAGGATAAAGAAAATCAAGAGGAGTTTGTAGCAATTGAGAGGTAGAATGTGAAACCCTTTCTCTTTTTGGTTTATTTCGTATGCCTTTGTATTGTTAGGTTTATGCAATTTAACTAAATAAATATATATCTCTTATTGATGATCAGGCTTGTCCTATTGATTTATAACATGATAAGGTATCTCTTGTTAAAATTTGAGAATTTTCCTACGCAAATTCACCGTTGAATGTTCCTTGTAATTTGGATTGTGATTTCTGAAATTCTCGACAGTTTCGTTTTGCTATGTTTTTGATGTTCTTAGGCAGCATTAATGATGTTAAAATGATTTTAGTTCTTAACAAAAGTTTTATATAAATGTATTATCTTTCATTGTGCTTTAGGTTTGCTTAATTTGAGACTAATATGAATTTATTGTGAATATTATGGTAAAATGATGTTATCTGCCTAGATTTTGTAATGTGTTTGTAAAATCAATATCTTTTGATTGAGACGTTATTTTAATGTGAAATTTGGATATGTTATACATGATGGTGTCAGGAATGTTCACTAAAAGTTTGAGGTAGATCGGACAAAGTTATAATTACGAAACCTATAAAGTAAAATTCTGCAGTTAGTGTGTATGCTTAAATGGTTGAAAGAATTACATCGTTAGTTGGGTTGTGAACTTATGACTTGTTGATTAAGTGGTTTGGAATATAAAAATGTATATTGTATGATAAAATTATTTTATAAATAATTGGATATGCTTGTTTGGATGGCGGTGCCTGTACCGATGATATACAGATAGGTGGGGCACGACCCAAGGATACTCTTGCAACGGTAGTGTGAATTTATAAATGAATGAATATATTTGTTTGAATGGCGGTGCCCGTACCGAGGATACACGGATAGGTGGGGCACGACCCAAGGATACTCGTGCAATGATAGTGTGAATTTATAAATGAATGAATATATTTGTTTGAATGGCGGTGCCCGTACCGAGGATACACGAATAGGTGGGGCAAGGATACTCGTGCAAGTGAGGTTGGCGGTCCCGTGCCGAGGGTACAAGGATAGGCGGGGCAAGAACCGAGGATACTCGTGTATTTAAGAGGAGTTGATAGATTGTGAGTAATGTTGATGAACATAAATATAATTAAATCCTTGAAGGTGCACCATATACTCTTGTTGTACACATTTTGTTTGATTGGTTGACATGTTTTGATATATTTTGAGAAAGGGAATGCATTCTATTGAGCTGTCATCTCATCCCAATTGACATTCCTTGCAGATGTATGGAAGTTGGAAGTGGAAGCTAGAAATGGGTAGCTCAATATTGCATTGTTTTCTTGTATTGCGTGAAGTGTAACTTGAATTAAATGTTTAGTTGAAAATGTTTTGAACAATGTTTAATGTATTTAATATGCTTCAATTACTGTATAAAAGTTTCAATTATGTTTGGTATAAAAGTAAATTAGCAAGAATAAATATATGCGTAAGTCTCGTTCCGACCCGTAACTCTTTGAGTTCAGATCTCCATACGGGTTTGACCTTGATCCGGAACTCGGGGTGTTACATCAATATTTATAGACAAGGAAGTTTGGACACCAAGGAATTTCCAAAACCGAATATTCTCAAAGATATGCAATAAACACAAATTCGGTTTTTATAATTCCTGGAAATGCACTGTCCAAATATTGACCGAAATCCCAATAGAAAAATCTTAGTAAATGCACATTACTAATTATTATTTTCTAAAGATATGCAATTAATTGCTGGAAATTAAATAACATATAAAAACTAAGAAACCTTAATTAAAAGATTCTCAATTTATTTCGATCCTGGGATTCTCCTTTAGCTATTAAGGAATATCTTTGAACAATTAATGATAAGAGTTACTGCACATGTTCAAAGTATGCCGACATCTTTACTTTGCAAGTCCTTTTTCATACTTACAATCTTGGAAACGATTTGCCACACTTCAAACGAATTTAGAATTGGTTCATCTGACTTCCAAGAACTATGTGATTGATTATCCTATCAAATCACCAATCATGGGTGTCACGGTTCTACCAAAACAAGTTCGGTTCTACCTCCATGTGAGTATCGTGCATAGTCACGCTAGTTACCAAAAATCGGTTGACTAGGTACTAGGATCGGTTCCCCCACATACTTATGGTAACTACCTGTATTTGGTGCACATGTCCATAGGATCGGTTCCCCCAAAACTACAAACTTGTAGCACATGTTCATAGGATCAGTTCCCCCATCTACTAAAAACGTGTTGCACCTCTTACAAGGATCGATCCCCCTCTTGTAAATTTGTTGCACCTCTTACTAGGATCGGTTCCCCAATGGTTAGATAAAAGTTGTTATTTACAAGGCATCGATCATACCATCTTGAGTGATTACTTAAGATCGGTTTCACTAATAAAAGTTATACCAATACATAAGTCAGGCCTTGTGAATAGTTTAACCAAGATACATAAACAAGTTTATCAGCGGTTATACTAAACACACATATTGGTAATTCAAAATATATTTGCAATGAATAACAATACCAATAAGCCTAGCGATTTCCCTTTCGATTCAGAAAACAGGTTTATGAACTTATTCCTTTAAACGAATGTAAATCATTGCTTCCTAGGATGAAATCTTCACTCATACCCATACATAATCACAATAGCATTGTTATGATCATGTCAATGTCTTATGTACAAAGTTTAATGGTTAAGCAATAAACCTCGTATTGTATTCCTTAATACTATGTCTAACTAGAGTATAATCATTCAAACGTCTTCGCAGTTATGTTTTCAATATGCACGACTTTAAAGATACGTTAGGGAATGAAACAGTTCAAGTCAAATATTACTAACCTCAAGCGGAAGGATGATGTTGTCGTTGTAGCTCCATACTTCTTCACATTCTTCAAGTCTTCATGTAATACTTGTAAGTCTCATATCCTAACATTTTCAAGCTAACCTATACGAAGTTGACTCTAGTATATAATCAAGCGACTCTTTAAATGAGTTTTGATTCACTAAAATATGACAAACAAACTTGACATACCAACGCTTGGTGGGTTCAACCGAGCTATGCTCTAACAAAATTACACTAAGTACGTTAACTCTGTAATACTTGATAGTGATGCTATAGAGTTTGGTTAATACCGAACCTATTATCAAGTAACACACTTTGTTGTAGTATTGTCTCGATCTTGTATCTATAGTCAATCACACAAGTTATCTTGTTGTTGTATTGTCTCGATCTCGTATCCATAGACAATCACACGAGTGTGAACCTAATTGTCGTATTATCTCGACTTTGTCCGTACGATCACATTCGGTAGAGGACTTATAGGTTGAAACAAAAAGATATTGGTGTATTTGGGTACCCTCGTCTTTTCAAAAACCCATTCCTAATCTCATATCCATCAATCACCACAAACTCCTCCGTTACAGTGACGACAACCACTTCAGCAACAACAGATTCGAGTCCCTTTCTTTGTTGTTCAATTTCGAATCAAAACAAAACCCATATCTTTTGCAACTAAACAGACCCATCTGAATCCCCTACTCGAACTTTCAAACATCCATCAATGTCATCATAATCTACAATGTCAGGATTCACAAACCTTAACCAATTCCCAATCTGAGTTTTTTTTTTTCTGTTTCACTTCTTCTTTAACCTGTCTTCCAATTAATTCAAACTCATTTACTTTTCTACACTCATAACCCATGGATACTATCGTCTCTTAAATTCAATCGGAACCAACACCAACCGCTGCTTATTCTCTTTCTTTATTTTAGATGAAATGGAATGAATGAGTGAAATTTGTGCTGGATTTGGATTTTGCAGTAAAGTGGATGAGTTCTCTTAAGTGTTTTAAATGATATTTGTTGTCATGAAGCTTCATAAACTAGTGTTTGAGCATAATTTGGGGATTATTGTTATAAACTGATATTGGGTTCGATTGAGAAGGTTAATGAAACTGTGATGGCATATGGAGACATGGGTTATGTCTGACTTTGGAACTGAAATGGGTTTGGTGATGATTGAAGGGGTCTTGTGTGTTGTTTCCGACTGACGAGAGAGATTTAGAAGATGGGTTTAGTTTGATGCTGAGAAATAAGTTAACAAAGATTGGGATGCAGTCAGATTTGATTTTGGTTTGGTTCTGAATTTGAGATATATGAATGGTTGTTGATGTTGAAATCGAGTAGAACAGAAGGGGATCTGCAGCTGTTTCCGATTGAGTTTATTTTACAAGGTTTTGAAGATTAGAAGCAATAGGAAGAACGGGAGATGGTGTTGTCGATGTTTAATCTCCATCATTCATTATTTCACTTCATCTACCACCGTTAGGTTAAATTTGTATGGGAGGGTATTTCAGGTAATTCCATTTACACGTGTGCAGTCTATGCCACGTACTCTCAGAAGCTGACTGAGCTAATCGAGCAATGGATGGAATACCTAACGATAGGAGGAAACACTAATTTCGATTTTTTTGGGGAGGAAACGCTAATTACCGATCTTAGGAGGGGAGGAAACGCAAAATAACCCTTGTTTTAGCCAGTTTTTGACATTTTATTTTCGTTATGCTAATTTATTTCTATAATAATACATATACTAACTAAAATATCTAAAAAATATTAATTTTGGAAAACATAAAATAAGTGTGCTAGCACAGACACTGCACGTTTATTTTTCTGGCACAGCACAACACGAATAGCCATTTAGCACGGCACAACACAACACATTTGAATCTCTGGCAAAGCCCAGCCCAGCATGCTAAGCACGTGACTTCGTGGCGCGGGGCTGTGCCGGGCCGACACGTTTAACACCTCTACTTGAATCCATACTTGAGGTCGGGTGTTCCAATCTTGGAACCAGGCAAAGGTATATTGCCATCGATTTTCCTATGGTCCAAAGATGATAAGCAGTTCTTTTGTCTTTCGAATCCTGCCACAATTAATGATAAGAATTACAAGCACTGGCTAGTTTGGGAAGTGTGGTTTATATCCCAAGTAAGTTCAATGTCTATTCGCCAGGATCATGTTCAATGTGTACATAGGTGAGTCCCCAAGATATTAACATAGATGTGAATAGTCGAATAAACCTTGTATTTTTGCACGAGCTGTTCAACCTTGCAAACAAAAGACGGTTTCAACTTGCACAACAAAAGAAAAGAACACACATTTAGTTGAACAAGTTCACAAGAACAAAATACCTCTTTCTCGCAGAAGAAAATGTGAAGTTAACAAGTCTTTCATGTAGGCTAAAAATGAAGATGTTGCTTCCGGTAATTTTTGCAGAATCTATTGGTGCTTTGAAGTTCGTATTTGGAAATCAGAGGCACATAATTTAACAATGGCTTCCAAAGATCACATAATGTTTGACATCTTCCCCATTTTTTTATTTTTTTGCAATATGCGCTTTTCAGTTTCAAGAAAAAGCAAGTTTGATAATGGTGCGTGGCTAGTGTGGAGGTAATGCAAAAGATAGTTCGGTCTGCAGGCCAGCTGGTTTACAAGTAAAAACCAACCACAAATGGTTGCGTTGAGAGATGGAGGTGAAGAGAGTGTGGGTGGAGCAAAGAAGCTGTAAGAGGTAAGCAACACACAACAAAACCACTCATAAAATTAACCACATTTTTAAACAGATAACAACCAAACCAATCAATAAATTTCTTACAATGTTGCATAGGTAAGATCTAAGTTCTATGATTGTCAATAGAAAATGAACTTGCAGACTCCTGGACAATCCATTGAGAAATGAACAATGAAAAATAACTAAAAGTAACAACTAAGGGAGCAACAGGAACCATAAAATTGCCGCTGATATGAACTCCGGAGTGCTGCCAGACCCATAAATCTCCACCATGTATTAACGCCACCACTCCCTTCCTTAACAAATTCTTTTCCGACGCTTTGCTATCAACAAGTTTATTCAATAAACATAACTCATACATCACCACCAATTTTCATAAAAATTCCTGACCAAACTGGTTCAACCTAGTCAGTCTACACAAAAATAGTTGCACTATTCCACATCTCCTCTTTATACCAAAATGATTACCCAGACAATCTAAAGATGCAACATAATAAAAGAAATGACTTGTAAAAGTTCACGAGAACAAAATAAGTTGATCCGAGTGCAATTTCAGCCTTTTCAAACTTGATATCAAGAAGCAGATTACTCCAGAACAATGTAACTCATCGAGGAAAACACATAACGAACATTAGCCACGCATCACTTTGAACTACCACTAAAGGTAACCGGTCTTCCTCGCTCCGTCCCTAGGTAATTTAATGCAGGACATGTTGGGTCACTGCATTCCTCTTCTGTTCTCCATCAGGTTTCCATGAGAATCAAATGAGAAAACCAGCAGAATATCAACTATTGGATCCTATCCTAAATAGCAATACACAGAAATTCCCATAATGTAAATAGCATTCCGAATCTAATCTTCCCTTTTAAAGTGGAAAAATCATAGTTGCGATAATGATGGATTTTTAATGCCTCCATACATGTAAAAGAGGTCCTCCACTAAATTTGTGACCTATTTAATGAGGAAAGAATTACTAAAAGTTTATGCATGAAAACCAAAATGAGTTCAATTGTGGCAGCAGATTTGATTCAAATTAAAAGGGAATGAAAACAAGGATACACACATTTGAATTACTTGGATCTGTATCCACACTTTCGAATTCTTGGAAGAATTTCGATCAAAACATTCCCAGAGCGGTAAAAAATTCGAACAGGAATACTAAAGATAATCCTCCGAGAAGAAGCCCGGCCGGAAGCTGTCTATCTGAACGAATATCTCAAAACAGGTTCATCGTGGCTCTATTTGGCAACTGCTATTACCCCACAGCTTGAAGTATCTGAAGTGCTGGCTGATACAGAGAATAAAACAGGTAGTGATATGTTGATTTTCTGCTATGGAATTTGTTTCAGAGGAGATATTATCATGCTGAGATCAATCAACAAGGGTTCCTACTCTTCCACCACATTCCCATACCAAACCAGATACTTCTACTGATCTACATGATGATGCCATTTGTAGTATGAAAAAGATCGAGAGTGTTATTAGATCAAGATGATAGACGGCGCTCTCGAGGGAGAGAGAATTAGAGGAGGGGATTGAGGAGAAGAAGAAAAATAGGATGTAGGGTTTTTGTTTGGTGTAGAATAGGATTTTCGGTCAGAGCTAGTCAAAAGATCGAAACCTACAGGTGTGCCCAAATAAATTAACTAGTGCTTGAATCCACTATTTGAGGTATGAATCTTCAGATAGAGGGTATTTTAATTTCATAAGAATTCCCTCCTATAGATGATAGTAGGCTGGTTAGTGTGGAGGTAATGCAAAGGACAGTTTGACCTGCAGGGTAGCTGATTTACAAGCAAAAATAGACGGACCCCAAATGGTTGGGGTGAGGGGTGAGGGATGAAGGTGAAGAGGAGGGTGTGGGTGGAGCAAAGAAAAAAGTGAGATTGTTGAATAAGGTGGCGACCAGGTTGTGGACATGATTCTGGTGCATAGATATCATAGAGTGAGTTGGGCCAAATAATAGTGCATCAAATAGGTGGGTGTAAGGATCTGAAGAGGTGGTTCATGAAAGGTAAGCAACACATAACAAATAGAGCGCTTCTGCAATTCGACGCTCTCATAACCACTTCTTTAAACACATTAGTATAAAAATAATCACTAAATTTAATACAATCTTGCATAGGTATATATAATCATTGTTCAAATGCAGTGGTACATCTAAGTTATATGATTGTCAGTATAAAATGTGTCATTTCCTAGATACTGCAGAGACCAATGAAAAGTGAAAAATAACCAATAATAACAACGAAAAGAGAAACAAAAATCATAAAATTGCTGCCCATATGAACTCCTGAGTGGGAAGGAGGTGACGAGGTGGTTCATGAGAGGTAAGCAATCGGCACTCATAAAATCACTTCTAAGCATACTACCAAACCAAACACTAGATTTCGTACAATATAGAATATGTAAAATCATTGTTTAAGTGCGGAGCAACATCTGAACTTCTGGGTAATGCACAGAGCATGAAAAAAGGTACTACAAATAACAATGAAAAGAGCAACTAAAACCATAAAATTGCACCTTTCAAAAAAAAAAAAAAAAAAAAAACATAAAATTGCTGCCAAACCCACAATTCTCGTCCCGGCAACTTGTATTTAGACCAGTTCCTCCAAACAAATTCTTCGGAATTCAGATCCTAGAATTTTGCAGACTCTTTGCCATTAACTGGTTTATTCAATGTTCCTAAACTACTGCATCAGTTAGCAAGTGGAGAGAAAGTTCAACCTATTCAGTCTTACAAAAAAACAGCTACATTTCCTCTTTAAACACAATGATTACCCAGACAATCCAAAATGCATCAAAAGAAATTACAATGACTTGAATAAGTTCAAGAGAAAATTTCAAGCTTCTCAACCTTACTATACAATTCGAGAGCTAACAATTAACGAACGAACTCATCGTAGTAACAACAACAAATAAGTAGCCATGCATGACTATGGATTGCAACTAAAGCTAAACAGTCTTTCTCTTACACATCATCCACATATCAGCTGATGAAGGAAGCAGGTTCTGAGAGCACAAACCTGGATGCATAGTAAAGATATTTTCTCAAATTCCATGTGCAGGGCTTATAAACCCATTCCAAGAAAGTCTGAAACTTAAGCAAATAAGCCTTTCCATCCAAAATAGTCACACACCACTACTCAGCAGCAATTAAACAATGTACCAAAACCATGTGAGCTCAATGTTGTTGTTTGTACCATGATAAAAATTGCAACATATATATTGGGAAAGAATACTATTTGGGCGACTATTTAGTTGTCATCCAGCCAACCAACACAGCCTGCCATCCAGCCAATCGACGTAGCTATCAGCTAGTCCAGCATTTCGTAAAGTCAACGACCGGTCAGTGGTCAAAGTCAACGACCAGTCAATGGTCAAAGTCAACACCTGGTCAACTATCGAAGCCAAGTTGCCAGTCGCGCTTCTAGCCAGTTTCCATCCATGTTGCCAACGGTGCTGCCAACCAGTTTCCAGCTAAGTACTCTGCCGCGCTGCACAACCAGCCTCCATCTAGTCCCCAGTCAAGGCAGTCTGCTAGTCAAAGAACGATAGTTGCAGTCAACAGCGAAAGTCAACCCTGCCAGTCAAAGTCAAGGTCGATGGTCAAACCCGCATGCCCATGTCAATTAAGCCCGTTTCCATCGATCCAGTTCAATAACCCTGGAAGAAGATTCTGGAAGTTTCTGGATGACTTGCTGACCAAGTTACTTGCAGAGGAAGTTTATCTCGAAATTAGGGTTTTACCCATGTATTCAACTATATAAATAGAGGGGAATCTCAACCCTAAGTGGTGACGTCCGTGGATGTAGGCAAACCATGCCGAACCACGTAAACTTCATGTCTCTTATCTTTATTCACGTTTTTTGTAAAACCCTAGATCTGATCATCATCACCAAAATCATCGTGTTTAGTGCCTGGAAATATTTCTGGGTACAAACATTGGCGCCGACTAAGGGGAACTACGAGAAAAGGAATCGTGTTTTCCCATTGAGAATAGTAGTACATAAAACTTCAATATCCTGTTCAAGAGAAAAGCAGTTTGGACGCCTTCAACAATTACTGCTGCAGTCCAGTTGATCGTAACTGCTGCAATACAGTTTTGATCGCAATTTCTGCAGTCCAGCTGATCGCAGCTGCTGCGGTCCAGTTAATCGCAGTTACTACAGTTCAGTTTATCGCAACTGCTGCAGTCCAGCTTCGCTGTTTAAAATTTGCTGAAACTATCACCTTCAGAAGCCACCAGAATTGTATCGCCACAAATATCGTTAAAATCGTTAGCTGGATGTTCGATCCGCAGCATGTTCAAGTCCAAAGTTCGAAAAAATAAATAAAAAAATCAGTTCCCCGATAACATTGCAGCATATTCGAGTTTGTAGTTCGTCGAAATCACCACCACCATGTTTACCGAGTTTCCAAGCTACCCATCTCTAACTGCTTCCATTACCTTCCATTAGTTACCTGCACCAGCAGCACGTACAAAGACATGAGGGGAAAACCCTAGAACAACATCCCAAAAAGCACCTCGAGAAACGGTTACAGAAAACCATACAAAACTCCGTCGAAATGCTAAGGAAAATAGTTGCCGAAAACCTAAAGCGAGAGACAGTCGCTGAAGGTCTAAAATGAGGACGAGATGCAGTAAATCCAAAACAACCATCAGTTGCTGGAGGTCTAAAACAACGGCAGTTACAGAAAATCTAAAACAAGCAGAAGTTGCTGAAGGTCTAACACAACCGACAGTTGCTGAAGGTCTAAAAGAGTGAAAGCCTGTGACCAAGTCCGGCGGCCAACCACAACATCAAATTCCGGCGGCAAACCCCGGCAGCCTACCCTGGCGGCGATTTCCCGCAGCCAATCAAGTTCACCCACTTCATGGTACTGTTCACCCACATTAGGTTTCTATCACCCATGTAAGGGTATTACTCACCCACTTCAAGCCAAGCCAAGCCAAGCCGCTTAAAATATCTACACCCAACTCGCTCAAAACTTTCCGATGTTTACGCCCTAGCCGAGACCTGAGCTGCTACCCTATGATGTTTAGGTCCAACTTATTTTGCCTACGGATTTTTCCACCCCAGTCATCCACAACAACAAAAGCCACGTCAGCAGCTGCATAGTCACGTCATCTGCCACATAAGCAAGAAGTCCAATCACCATGTTAAATCATCACACCACGTCAGCATTTTATGGTGCCATGTCACCGTAATATGTGCCATATCAGCAGGTACAGTCTAGTCAGCAGCCACACGTCAGAACCAGAATCTGCCACCTCACCGCTTTCCAGCCACATTAACAAAAAGATTATTAGTGCCATGTCAGCTAGGCGATCCAGTCAGCAAGGTGGTAAAGTCAGCAGGTGACGTGGAAGAATATTCCGTTCACGTCTAAGCAGCTTCAGCATATTCTGTTACGCCGTCAGCATATATCGTTAGAGCCTAACGCCGTTAATGATCTAGCAATCCGTGCCGTCCGTTTTAGCGCCGTCATTATATCTTTATCTGCACCGTTAGCTGCATCATCATGATATCATCGTACCGACGTCGTCACCTTCTCCGGCATGGTGTCCCGCGTGTTCATAGTATCCGAAAACGGTTGCAGGAATTCCGGCATCAACCCGGCGGCCATCCCCGACAAAAATCCCCGGCGGCCTTGCCTGGCGGAATACCGGGCTGTTCCGTCCGACACTTTCCCCGGCGGACATTCTCCGTCCGGCACATCTCTGTACTTCGCACGCAACTCATTTCCATGGTCCTCATATATTTCCATGGTCCTTGTATATTTCCGCCCAATTCATTTCTACTGCACGATATTTATGCCAAGCGAGCCAAGCCGAGTCGGCTCAGCCTACTGAGTCGCTAGCCGAGTCAAGCCAATGGCTCACTGGATTTTTCTGCCCTTACTGTTAGCCTTGCGGATTTGTGTGCCCCACTGTGGGCTTGGCATTACACTCATTTCTTGGGCTTGGTCATCGATCTTGTTTCTTTGATATCTCCTTCATATGACATCCGAATTGGATGATTTTTTACTCGTTGCGATCGTATTTCCATATCCTACATCATGAAGGTTAAATTCTATATTTGGAGGAAAATATTTTTGGAACAACCACATCATCAACATTTTTGGAGCAAGGTGCTAATCGAACAAAGCCATTAAAATAAAATGGATCACGTCATCAATATGTTAACTCCACATCGTCAACCGGGTGCCAAGTCAGCTAGCACCTAACTATATCAGTTATCGCATTTGCAATTTTCTACCATGTGATATGCCATGTTAGTAGAAGTTGCGCCACTCCTGCCCCGTCAGCAATCTATCCACCTGGCTTACTCCACATGCAATTTTGTTTCTTCGATAACTTCTTCGTTGTGCATCCAAATTGAGTGATTTTAGGCCCGTTGAGATCATATGTCAATTTCCAACATCATGTATGTAGAATTTAAAAATTCATAGAAAAATTATTTTTGAATTTGGTATGGCGACATCGAAGAAGGACGTATTTAATTACCAAATGCAGCTACTATGAAAGCCTCTAAGTTTGTCAATGTTGTTGTGTCGATTTGTATCCAAAACATGCCTATGTGCAAATTTATTAAGTGATTGTTCAACCTCAACCTGCTCGTGTTCGATGTTGGTCGAAACTGCTAAAGTCCAGTTAATCGAATTGATGTAGCCCAGTTCCTCAGCAATGCTGCAGTCCTTTTCCGCATAACTGCTACAGTCCAGTTGATCGAATTGTTGTAGTTCAGTTCCTCAGCAATGCTGCAGTCCAGTTCATCGAACTGCTGCAGTCCTTTTTCGCATAACTGCTACAGTCCAGTTGATCGAGCTGTTGTAGTCCAGTTTCTCAACAATAGCTGCAGTCTAGTTGATCAAACTGCTGCAGTCCTTTTTTGCATAACTGCTACAGTCCAGTTGATCGCAACTACTGCAGCTCAGTTTTACTCATAACTTTTACATTCCAGCTGATCGCAGCTGTTGTAGTCTAACACCACCTCAACTATTTGCAATCCAGTTTTGATTCAATTGGTGCACTCAACTCCCAACAATAAGTCATGTTGCTATGTCAATTCACGAAGCAAACCATAATTCGTCATCACCAAACCGAGACGATAAGCCAACTGCCCCAGACATAGCCACTACAACAGAGCAAAGGAGTTCGATTAATCTTCTTCAGCGTGACGTCGTCGTGAAGATACCTATGATTCACCAGAATAGCATCAACATGATACCACCTCTCACTCACATCATGATGTCGTATCTCACATAACGTTATAACATTATCGTGAATTCCAAGTCATCTTCGGCATCGCCAGCAGCCTTCCAAAATTCATTAAGAGAAGCCAAGCCATTACACTAAGATGACGCCGACAAACACACCGTTCTTTCAACCGAGCTGCATGCAACTAAGACGAACTTCCACGACAGAGCCTCCCGAATAGAACCATCAACTTTTGGATGTTTCCTCCAAACTACACAATTTCTACAGAATTTCGGCATAAGCCGAAGCATGAGCTATTCCAGAATAGACTGGACGTTTCCGATCCATTTAATTTTATCTCTAGATAATTTCACTCTTTCAAATTAATTGGATATGGTTCAACAAACGATTCAGGATTCGGACCACATCAATCCAACTCGTTTAGTTAGCATAGTATCAGTATAAACCAATGGAAAATCATATGTCATATCCGCACCTTTTCCATTCATCAGCGTCACATTAGCGATCAAGTCGATTGACTCGCTGATTTTTGGTTCGTCACGTTCGTCTTTCAATTCCGACAATATGGAGGCAAAATTTGTTACTTTTCGAAAAATTTAATTTGAGGCATGGTGCGGCTATATAAAAAACGGTCATCAACCACCATCAAGTGAAATTGTTGTGTTCAATTTTTTGCACAACATCCTTGAGGTTACAGCTCGTTGTGATTTTCGGCTCGAAAGTTCGTCGGCAGCAAGATCGATCTTGAGCCACTAGTTTGATTTTCCAGTTCGGAGGAGTTGTTTCCTGAAACATTTTTGGCAACATGCAGTACGAAAATCATCGCCACTGGGAAACTTCAACATAGCCAGTGGACGTCCTAAGCACCACATACACAGAGTCGCAATAGTACTTCTCCTAAGGTATGAAATATTTTCGCATCATTTCATATAATCATGCATAATTTTGTTCAATGAGACACCTACAGTGTGGCGAGCGTTTTCGCATGCCAGGGCATGTGGAGATGCACACATCTCAACTCTTAGCGCATCTGGGATAGTGGGATTGGCCCCCTGCGTGAATTCCAGATAGCAGAAAAACATTCAACCTCATTCCATGCGCGAGCGAGATGCAACAAGGAAGTGCACTCTTGTGCGAGCATTAAGCAGCATGACAGTCAATGTTTTTCGGGGATGAGTTGCATATCACTTCAATGTGGATGACCATCACTTGGGGGCGAGATATGTAACACCTCATGGTCTAAAGTGCATCTTTCGGAACTAGTTGCGTAACACTCCACAAAGTTGGGGGCGAGTTCCGTAAGCACCTAAATGCGATGCAAAATTCAGCTGCTGGAAATCGGAACAAAGGGAAACCTGAACTTCTTAATCCTACAACGAGTTACAGGATTAAGAGGGGGCGAGTATACACCCAAATATTTTGACGCAATTATTAGTAACGTTAATAACTGCTACAGTCAAGTTGATCGAACTACTATAGTCCAGTTCCTAAGCAACTGCTGCACTCAGTTAGACATAAGTGATCTAGTCTAGTTTTATTTGTAACTGTTACAGTCAGGTTTATCGAACTGTTGTAGTCCTGTTCCTCAGCAGCTGCTGCAGTCCAGCTAATCGCAGCTGCTGTAGTGCATCTCTGTTCGTAGCTCCTGCACTCCAGCTGAACGCAGCTGCTGCAGTGCATCTCTGTTCGTAGCTCCTGCAGTACAGCTCTGTTCGTAGATCCTGCAGTTCAGCTGATCGAAGCTGTTGCAGTGCCGTTCTGTTTGTTGCTGCTGCAGTCCAGCTGATCGAAGCTGTTGCAGTCCAGCTCTGCTCGTCGCTCCTGCATTCCAGCTGATCGCAGCTGCTGCAGTCCAGCATAGCTCGTAGTCCTGTAATCCAGCTGATCGTAGCTGCTACAGTCCAGCTTTGCTCGTAGCTCCTGCATACCAGCTGATCGCATCTTCTGCAATGTAACTTCACTCGCATTTCCTGCAGTCCAGCTGATTGCAGTTGCTGCAGTGCAACATTGCTCACTCCTCTTGTAGTACATCTGACCGCAATTGATGCATTGTATCTTTGCTCGTAGACGCTGCAGTCCAGATAATCGCAGCTGTTGTAGTCCATCTTTGCTCGAAGCTGTTGCAATCGAGTTTTGCTCGTAACTGCTGCAGAGCAGTTTTATATGGCTGTTGCAGTCCAGTTTACTGCAGTCATTGCGTTCCAGTCCCGCTACAATTATTGCGGTTCATTTAAAATCATTGTTGTTATCCTGACGACATAAAAAGATCGATGTCAGATCCACTAGCATATCCAAGACCGGTGGAGGTCCAGCGACACCAAAAGTATGTTACCATACCAATTATTGAAGGATCTCACCAGTGGTTGTCGCCTTTTCGTTCACAATTGCCGCATCTCAGCCTATAGTTGACAACAGTTTAGTACCAACAGCAACGCTACCCAGTTTGGTCGAAAATTACCATCAGTCTGCAAATTCAAGTTTCGCTTACAACAACAATCAACATGGATTCTAGCATAGGGACTGCAAAGATAGTTCATCTTTTCCAATAATTGTTACCAGTCTAGTTCTACACAACTGCTGCAGTTCAGTTTCGCATAAACCACCGAGGCCCGATTTCGATTCAGCTGCTGCAACCCAGTTTCGCATCAACACCTGCAGCTCACTTTCAACAGTATAATTGTTTCGCATCAATCATTGCAATCCAGTTTCACCAGTAACTGTTTGGGTCATCTCTCGTTCGCATTCATTGCACTCAAGTTTCTTGCAGCTACTCCTCTCCATTATCACGCTTCCATTGCAGACCAGTTCGACTTTCAGTCCAGTTTTTGTCTACAATAATGGTTCGTGCTCAATTGCTGTCACACGGTCTTCCAATCACAATAACCTCACTTGGGGGAGTTTTGGTTGAGATTTTTAAAAACAACAAAGGAAACTTGTTTTACGCTTCAACAACAATAATTCACTCTTGGGGGCTAATTTATCATTGGCTATCAATACAAAAGCGAAAATGAACTTCTTAACCCCGCAACAAGTTGGAGGTCTAGAGGGGGCGATGTTTGTACCATGATAAAATTGTAACATATTGGGCCACAGAATACTATCTGGCCGACTATTCAGTTGTCATCCAGCCAACCAACACAGTTTTCCATCAAGCCAACCGACGTAGCTACCAGCTAGTTCAGCATTTCTTAAAGTCAATGACCGTTCAGTGGTCAAAGTCAACGACCAGTCAATGGTCAAAGTAAACACCCAGTCAACTGTCGAAGCCAAGTTGCCAGTCGCGCTTCTAGCCAGTTTCCATCCATATTGCCAGCAATGCTGCCAACCAGTTTCCAGCTAAGTACTCTGCCGTGCTGCCATCCATCCTCCATCCAGTCTCCAGTCAAGGCAGTCTCCCAGTCAAAGAACGATAGTTGTAGTCAACAACAAAAGTCAACCCTGCCAGTCAAAGTCAAGGTCGATGGTCAAACCCGCATGCCCATGTCAATTAAGCCTGTTTCCATCGATCCAGTTCAAGAACCCTGGAAGAAGATTCTGGAAGTTTCTGGACGACTTGCTGACCAAGTTACTTGCAGAGGAAGTTTATCTCGAAATTAGGTTTTTACCCATGTATTCAACTATATAAATAGAGGGGAATCTTAATCCTAAGTGGTGATGCCCGAATAGAGAAAAATACACCAGAAAACCCTAAAAGCGATCAAAAATCCATTATAACCCTAAGATCAATAAAATATCTCTCCCTACCGGGATTCGTCCGTGGATGAAGGCAAACCATGCCGAACCACGTAATTTCGTGTCTATTATCTTTATTCATTTTTTGTGTAAAACCCTAGATCTGATCATCATCACCAAAATCATCGTGTTTAGTGCCTGGAAATATTTCTGGGTACAAACAATTGTGTTTTAGCATACCAAATTTCGTTGTGGGAACCTTTGTTTCTGAGAGAGAAAATGTTATTGTAATGAAGGAATCTCGCCACCACTAAATACCCACGCTTGCAGTCACCTGATAAGCAATGAGAATCTAACATATTTGTGTGAAATGAGATTTTCACTACCATAATATTAACTTGATCTTGGTTTCTAGTAGTCGAATTTTGATGATTTTAGTGCATATGTTTATGAGGCTAAGAGCTGGAGATGAGGGGAAGGAAGAAATAATTTAGAATTACGAGCCCCATATAGGGTTTTCTATTCTCAAATACTCCCCACTTTGAGTATACATTCTCCCCTCTTCAGTTAACCACATAAGATTAACTCAAAATAGAATCTATGATAAGATCTAGTTTTATCATCTAAAAGTTAAGAACTGAAAACTCAATGAAGGTAAAAGTTAACGAAAGAAGGGTTTGGAGAACCAGAATCAAGACACTTGCACTCGAAAATCTTATTTAATGTTTTTGAGAGGAGATATCATTATGCTCATTGGATTCAAAGACAAAGTGAGTATTAGAGAAATTGTACAAGAAGATAAAACAGACTTGACCAAGTACAAAGATCAGAGACTCAAATATAAACAGACAGGGTCATCACATGACCGACACTCATCTGTCACAGACAGGCTGTACTCATAACACGTAAGCTGTACGAACATAAGTGATTATAGGCACACAGGAATAGAAGAGGGTTGTCCATGATTGTGTCAACAATCATTGTTGATCCATATCTGCTTACTAAGTATCGTTCCTCCACCACATTCCCATATGAAACCACCACTTACAAATCTACATGATCCCATTTGTTACTTTTAGAATGAAAAGAAGAAGGAGAGTATTTTAAGAAGATATATATGACAATTATGCCTTCTGGATCCTGGTTTGGTTTGGATTTGTTTTTTTTTGTTTTTTTCTTAGGGATTATGACGGCTTGAAGGAGATCCTAGATCTGCAGAGGAGGGGAAGGAAGAAATGAAAAAGAAAGAATGTTAGACTTTAGGGTTTTGTTTGGTGATGTTAACTGTTAAGTAGTAAGTTCGGTCAAAACTAGTCAAGCAAAGTCAAGGTCAATGGACTCAGAGGCAAGGTATGCGGTAATAAGGTTGCCAGAGGCTTCATACATGAGTCTTGTACTTTTAGCTCAGATGTTAGAGATCTTTTGAACTACTAATGAAAACTTTCCATGTTTGGGGCATATGCAATTTATTTGGTGCCTATCAAATTTCTCTCCCAACTCTACCAAATGGTTATGGGGTGTCAAACTTAACAAAAAGTCTAATTTAGCACCAAATTAATTCCTAAAACTAACCCTTATAAACACTAATTCATACCATTTTCAGTAAAAAATCAAAAACATAAAACCTAAACTAAAAAAACTTTCTATTTTCATCTTAACCATTCCAAATTCTCAAAACCCTGATCAATTATTATTATTTTTTATCTTGTTCTCCAACGATCTCCGATCCAACCAAGAAAAAGCAAATCTCCATCAACCTGTTCTAGTATTCGCATTTCTTCATTGATTTACATGTTTAAAACTTCGATTTTTGAAAATCAAAATCTCTGATCTACCCAGAATCGGTTTATGTTGACATATCGTATAAACAGATTATGGGTTTTGTTCTTCGTCCATGAAGAGCATGCAAAGTAATCGGTTTATATGATGATTAGCGTCGACCGATTCTGGGTTTGAAATCGGAATATAAAAAGACATTAACAAAATCGTTTTATAAGTGCATTACCATACACCGATTCTGGGTACTCATTTTTTTTGAACTCCCTCCCTCCTATAATCGGATTCTATTTGCGTGGTAATACATGGACTGTGAAGTTGTCTCTTCAGATTCCATTTCGTAATTGGTTTTTATATATGTACCACATAAACCAATTCTTAGGGTTTCGTTTTCCTGTGTATTTTTGTAGTTAGAATCGTATTACATGTATTTTTTTTATAAACCGATTCCGTGGTTTGATTTTTTTTTTTTACAGTAGATATGGATTTCAGTCATCTGAGCTTCTTTAACCGCCCCATGGAGCAAAAAGATGGTGCCAGAAAACCAGTGATCGTGGAAAGGAGCATGTACAAGTTCGTCTTTGGAAGGGAGACCAAGTTGGAGCAGGCGTTGAAACTTTTGGACCAGCTTTCAGTGGAAGAGCTAACTGAGGTCATGCGGTTTTCCAGAATAAGGAGGGATGAAATTGCAGCACGGGGGGTTGCGGACGCTGAGGATGATACCCTGTGGGAAGAAATGTTCGCTGCTGAGGATGTTGGTGCTGCCGGTGATGTTGTTGCAGCTGCCAATGCCGGTGGTGCTGGAGCTGAAAATGATGTTGGTGCTACTGATCCTTGATGACATTATATTAACATAACTATTTAAGTTTGACTTATTATGTTTATGGTTTGGATAATTTATGTTTCTTGTTTTGGATAATTATATTTTATGTTTTAAGTTTGGATGATTATGTTTTAAGTTTGAATATGTTTTTGGTTTGGATCATTATGTTTAAAAAATGGCAAAACAAGTTTATGCAGGTTTCATACTTTGTTTTGCAAAAATACTGGCACATAATCGGATTATACTACTGCACCTCTAAACCGATTGTTAAGGCTTTACCATGGAATCAGTTTATGTGGATGTTAGTATTATTTGATTCTTACTTCCTCAGAAATGTCAGTTTTTCTGTATCTTTTTCTGGTTAGAATCCAATCACATTTGCAAATATATAAACTAATTATAGTCTGTGGAAAGTTCTATTTTTTTTGTTGATTTTCAGGGAAAATCGGTTTATGTTTCCAAACATAAAGACCGATTCTAATGGACATGAAAGGATAATCGGTTTTTATGGACATTCGAGAAGACAGATTGTTCCAAATTATTTCAGTATTTAAAAAAAAAACTAGTCGTTGGGGTCTTTCTCTCTATATAGAGACCTCATCCTTGGACCCATTTTCCCCAAAATTGCTAATTCTATTCCCTCTCACTCTATATACTCCACAACTACTCATTTCATACCTCCACATACAAGAAATGGCATCCTTTGACTCAGCGGAATATTTGGTAATCACCAAAGCATGGTACGCCGAAAGTCGAGTTCAAGATCACTCCTCGTCCGAGAGCTTTTGGGCAAAGATATATAACAAATTTAGGCAAGATCATGGGAACCCGAATAGAAGAAGTATTCAACAAATCCATGATAGGCACCAAGTCATCCTTTATAGAGATCAGTTTTGGTGTTATGCAAAAGGAAGTGCCGTTGAAAAATGCTATATCGTATTACCAAAGTAGCATAATAAAACCCATGTATATGCACTTGCAGAAACAACTTTGCAAACACCCGAATACCCGAATCTTTTGACTGGCAGTTAATTCCAAAGATTAGACGCATCAAAAATCAGTCTTCCAGTACACTGAATATGTAAAAGAAATAAAATGTTTCAATTACTCTTGGAATCACTTTGACAACATAAAAATAAAAATAAAAATAAAACAATACATTCTTGAATAGCCAGGTAACGTTGTCGCCTCTGGTATATTTGAAGAGGATGAAGCATAAATCAAGTAACTTGTTATTGGAACAACATAATTATGAAAAAGAAAATGTAAATTAAAAATCACCAAATTTGTTTATTTATCTCAAGTTACGAATGGAAAAAGGGAACTCATTTTTAATCACACGATTATTCTAGCGATAACTACTGAAGTACCAAATCTCCAATATATATAGATGTGAAAATGCAGATCTTCAGTTTATTCCAACAAGATCTGGGCCTTGTATAAGCAAAAATTGTTCAATAATCACAAGGCCATAACTCTCCGAAATTTTACAAACTCGTGATTCATTCATCCAAAATTGTAGTACCACAAAGCAAGTTAAGCAACAATTAATACAATTGTTGACAATCAATTGACACCACACTAGCCGGAGATATATATGATTACCTTTGGAATCAAAAGGTGTTTGTCACCCATTTGGCGAACCAGATCCACTCCAAGACTCACTGGATGAAGATCCAATTGTCTTTGACAATAATCTACACTGATTCCTAAAAATGTTACTGAGAGGAGATATCATAATGCTGGTTTGTTGTTCCTCCACCATAATCCCATATGAAACCGCACTTACTAATCTACATGATGATGCCATTTCTGTAGAATGAAACGAAAGAAGGAGACTATTATTATCAGAAGATGATGATTATGATATTTGACTAGTAGGCTAAGATTTTGGTGGATTTAAGTAATTTTTGGTGGTTTTGCTGATGATCATATCTGGTTTATGACGCGTTTTTGAGATTTAGAGAAGGGAAGAAGAGACAAAAGAAATGAGTAAGAAGAAGAATACGGATGTTTTAGGGTTTGTGTTTGGTGGTTATTGGTAACTTGGTCTTTAATGGTAAGGTCGGTCAAACCTAGTCAAGGTATGCACAACGTGTCAGGAGATAAAAAATGATCATTTGTGATGGTAATGCAAAACACCGGTTGGACTGCAGGCAAGACATCGGATGTACAAGCTAAAAACCGATGGCAAGGGTGTAGGTGGAAGCAAGTGCGGTCATTGGGAAGCTGGCGACCAGGATGTTCAAAGAGGCATAGAATAGATGCATGGGGGTCCAAACGAAGGTGTATGACTGTATGGTGATGATGAAGATGAGTTATGAGCGCATAGCATATAGGCAGGCCGCAGCAAGCATGGATGTGAGGAGGTGATTCATGGGAGCGAAGCCACATAACAAAATAAAATGCATCCGCCATTCGGCACTCTTAAAATCGGTTAACACATAACAACCAAACCAGCCACTGGTTCTCACACAATCTTGAATACCGAAAATTATTATCCAAAATGCATTGAGAAAGCTGCCAGTAATTTTCCCCTCAACAATGCAACAAAAAAAAGAAAAAAGAGAGAGCTAAAAATAACGGAAACCGTACAAGAATCTGCTGATATGAACTCAGAATCATGTAAAAGAAAAAAATACAGCAATAGCTGCAGTGTTCCATGGTTTCTCTTCACACCCAACCAAGACAATCCAAAGATGCAGAAAAATAAAATAGAAACAAAATTGTTTCTATCTTTTCGACTCTTTGTTCATCACTATGGGCATAAACATACAGCAACAACCACACATGAGGTAAGTGTATAGAGACATCGAAACTTAGGTGTCAAATTGATTCCAAGTACATAGTAAAAGAATTTTTTTTTGGCTAATACAAAAGATAGACTAAAAAGCTGCCTATTGTAACTTTCTGATGAATAGCTTTAGTCCGTTGGGGCTCATTACACTTTCTCTGTTTAGATCACAGCCCCAAATGGTCGCATAACATCAGAATCAATATATTTGGTTAACCATCTAGATAAAAGCTATGAAGTTCGTTCGCAACACATTATAAAGATCAGCTGATATGTTTCTGGATAATGAATCAATGTCAGATGTCTGGATAATGTAGTAGGACACAACATGTAGTAAAATAAAATACAATGACATGAATAGCTGAATAAGTTAATAAGAACGATATAGCCAGCATTGCCGAAGATCCAAGGATGTACATAGAGCAGGACAAAGAATTGCACTTGATGCGAAAAATACCCATGACAATTCAGCCAAGCGTCACTTAGAGATTTCTTCAGAAGGTATACTGACACCCCATTATTCACTGAA
Source organism: Papaver atlanticum (assembly GCA_023531105.1). NCBI lineage: Eukaryota > Viridiplantae > Streptophyta > Magnoliopsida > Ranunculales > Papaveraceae > Papaver > Papaver atlanticum. The sequence continues at coordinate 794,231 of JAJJMB010000969.1, read as the reverse complement.
AACCCCGTACAAGCAAAAACATTGTAATCAACCAATTGTGCCAATGAAAATCTCCATATATAAAAGAAAATCAACCACTGAATTTCCCACACTTGCGGTTACCAAATAAGGTTAAGAATCACTAAAATTTCAGCATGACAACCAATATGAAAGCTGTAGTATACAAGTAGATCAGTTCAATTACCTTGGATTTGTGATCAGAGAAACCATGGTGAAATCATTTCAGTGAGATATGAATCTGCTGGAGCTTTAAATGACTATCCAAACACTGGACAATTTTTAGGAACCTCATTTCCACTAGTAATCTCTAGATTACAAAACTATCAAGCTAAAGATTGCTGTAAGTGCAACTAAGATGGGAATCTTTCTTCATATCACGCGGTTATGAATACTAATTAAGCCGGTAACGAAGATTTTCATACGGCTGAAATTAACATCTCAAACTAAGTTTTTGAGAGGAGATATCATAATGCTCATTGAAATTCAAAGGAGTTGTTGTACCTCCACCACATTCCCATACGAAATCACCATCTATCATCATCGATCCAGATCTAAATGCCATTTCTGGTTTTGGGTTCTTTATGACGGCGAAGGAAAGAGGAGATGATGAAAAAGAAAAAGCTCCCACACCAATAGGTTCAAGGGTTTTTGTTTGGAGGCTGTGAACTGAACATTAGGTTCATGGAGGCAAGCAGCATAACAAAATAAACGTTTCCACTATCGGTACTGAACTCTTAAAGTCACTTCTGCACACATAAGACACAACAACCAAAGCGACCACTAATGCAGTGGAAGATCTAAGTTCCATGGTTATTGTCAGACTAAAATGAACGATTTCTGGATACTTCAGGATACAACATGTAAAAATAACAGTGTAAACAGCAACAAAAACCGTACGAATGCATAACTCTCCTCCTAACATTTTACCCCACTTCGTTGCCATACAAATTCTTCGACTCTTTGCTATCAACAGGTCCATTCGATGAACATAAAATACATCATCCACCAATTTATTCAAAATTGCTGACCAAACTGGTTCAATACAAAAATAGCTTGCAGTATCCCATATCTCCTCCTTGGTTGTAGTCCTTACTCACATAGTATGAGAGATATGAAATATTGGACTTTGTATTTCTGAGTGGGCAGCTCATGGCACTCTAGTCTCACCTAAACAGATTCTTCTTTCATCCTATGACCATAGATAAATTATAAACCACACGCGAGGTAGTTGTTTAGAGATATCAAAAGTCAATCCTCCAATTGATTCCAGATGTACTGAAAAACTTAAACCTTAAACTGATGACACTCTTGAAAACAACACTCTGTCTACATAGCAAACTAAACTGACACTAGCTAATATACATTCTTGAACAGGTAACATAATTGTTTGAAGAAATGCAAGTTTGTTAGCGTGCCTACCAGGCTACGTTTGAATACCGCCATGATAGTCAGTGTAAGATGCATCATTTCCTGCCTGAATAGCCAAACCCGACAACTCCCATGTATGCAGCCATGATTGTCCGTGTGTAATGAATTGTTGTCAACTTCTTGATAAAACATGTTCCATAGATGAAAAGAATGCCATAATTTGATGCTCAAAGAAGAAATAACAACTAACAGTAACAATGAAAAGAGCAACAAAAACCTGTCAAATCTACAACTCTCCTCCAGGCAACTTGTATGTACACCATTTCCCTCAACCTCCTTGCTCTCAACAGGTTCTATGTAAACCAACTTCTTCACAAACCAAACTCGTTCAAACTAGTCAGTCATACAAAAAAATAGTTGCAGTATTGCACATCGATCTCTTTAAACCCAACCAGGCACAACAAAAGAAAATACATAAAATTAAATAAAAAATTTCACGAAATCGGCTTTCATGAAGAAAAAAATGTAAATCAAACCAGTCTATTTTTCTGAGAGCTCTTGGGTGATTTCTTTTAAAGATATATTGATTTCCAACTGTTCACGACAAACGCGTACAAGTGCGAACTTTGTCATCTTTCAAAACCAAATATGATATACAGATCTGCGCTCGTAGCTCAACTTCCAGGTGCAGAGTCTATAACCCCATTTCAAGACACACCAGATGACCTTATATGAATAAACATCCACATCATCATTCAATAACATCCCCAAGCATTACCACGTACGGGCTGAACACAATCGACAATAGTAACACCCCAACTCCGCAGTATCTGTTCAAAATAATTACTGAGATCTAAGTAAATGGTCGACAGAAAACAAAGTGCATCACTAAACAATGTACCAAAAAACCATATAAATTCATTGGTGTGTGTTTTAGCATACCAAATTGACGAATCATTGTTTCTTTTGAGGAATAATCATAATTGCAAAGAAGAATTCTCACGCCTCATCTCCTCCACTGAATTGCACTTATTGAGTAACGAACCACTAAAGTTTAAGCATGACAACCAACATGAATTAAAGTTTTGATTGAATTGTTAATGGGAAAGAAAACAAGGATACACATTTGAATTACCTTGGAGCTGTAAGAATCATCCTGAAATCATTTCATTGAAGAGTAAAATGAACCTAACTGAGGATCATAAATTTTGAATCACTGGTTGAATGATGAGTCCCCAACTGACACCTTGACCCAACGAGAAAATATGACAGCCATACAACTTAAAGTTACAAATTTTGAATCACTGGTTAAAAATGGAGTTATCACAACTGCAATCATAATGCTTTCTAACGGGAGGATGATTTATAATTTTAAGTTCCATACAGTGTTTTTCTATTCTCAAATTATTTCAATCTATATATTTTCCATCAACTTGCATTTTTCCCTCAGCAGATCCGAGTAACATCTTTTCATTCGGAAAATAGAAGCTCTCATGAAGTCGATCCACTTATATGATCTTTAGTTATGACCAGTAAACCCACCTTATTATCTTCAATACCGAGAACTAAGTTGATAGCACAATCGAAGCAAAGTGCAGCATTAAACAATATACCGCATATAAACTGAAATTTGTGTTTTGCCATACCAAATTTCATTCGCTGTTTTGAGAGGAAAAATCATAGTTGCGTTAATGACGAATTCTCAGTGCCTCCATACATGTCATAGAGCTCCTCCACTGAGCTCCCACATATTCAGTAACCTAATGAGTAAAAAACCACAAAAATTTCAACATGACAACCAAAATGAAAGCGATAAGACCCAACTTAATTACCAGCTGAATTCAATTTGATATAATTCAACTTAAAACATTATAAACATTTAGAAGTTGATATAATTTTGGCTTCCAAAGTTGGGGCTATACATACAGGGATACACCCAACTAACCATTATGATGGCCATAGTGAGTCATACCACTTGATCGACATAAGTTCAAGATGGTCAAGATACAGCAATTTAAGTTGTAAGCGTATTTTGTACATGACAACTAATGCTCACATCCAGGCAACTTGTATTTACAGAAATTTCCCTCTGAATCTTTGCTCTCAACAACTTCGATATGTGAACGTGACCACATCAAAGACCAATTTCTTCAAAATTCTCAGACCAGACTGGCTCAGCCTAGTCAGTCATACACAAAAATAGCTGCAATATTCCAAATCTTTTGAAACCCAAATGATTTCCCTAGAAAAATAGTTTGATATGCAGTAATGTATTGGGCTAGAGAGGTATAAATTAACTGTTTGTTTGCACATGACAGCTCCACAGCTCTCCCGAACAAATTCTTCCCAATCTTTTCAAAGTTTTTGTTGATTCCGTGACCATAAAAACATCATGAACATACACATGAGGGTGATTGCTTAGAGACATGAAAAATTAGGCGCAGAATTTGATTCCAAGTATTACGAAATATTTACAGAAAGCGAAGCTACAAGTTGCTTAAACTCGTTTACTCTTGAAACTCTCACAACATCACAAAAAAAAAACAGCCACAAGCGAATATACATTCTTGGATAGGTACTATCACTTGGCGATTCTTGGCATATAACTTCAATCCCAACAGAAATTAAATGTATCTAGAGATATACATGGATTTTAAAACATGTTTCCCCATGATTTCCCGTACTAGTTTGCATTCCAAGATTACGGTACTGTTATAGATTGCAAAACTAGAATACAGAAAATAAAGGAGCTCCTCCACAAAATTTCCACTCTTGCAGGATCCTAATGAGTAAAGAACCACCAATATTTTCAGCATGGCAGCCAATTTGACTGCTATAAGATCTAATATATTTAAGCTGAGATCAATTTTATTAAGTTCAAATTACAAACTCAGTAAGTAATTCAAATGAGACAGCGTTGGAACGATTAAAAGGATATAGAAATGAATTATCGTGGAGCTGTTGAACTCATTTTGAAGTTCATTAACATCCCTAATTCATACAAACTCAATCTTGTGTTTTAGCAGACCAAGTTTTGCTGTCGAGAGAAATTTTCTGACTCTTGAGAGAAAAAATCATAGATGTAAAAAGACATACTCCATTGAATTCAAGTATGACAGCAAACACAAAATAAAGCAGCTTTGATTGAAATGTTAATGAGAGTGAAAATCGACATTTGAGGTGTACACATTATTTCACTGAGTTCCATTTAGTTAGTATCAAAACACCATCACTTGGCCTCTCTTTCACGACCTACAACCTTATTCCGAACAGCGACTACATCTTTTGTGCAGAAACAGCTGATCCGGAAATCTGCGCGTAAAGCCATATTGAAGATATTATCTCTTGATTACAAGATGAAACCGTAAGAGGATGCAAAGTAGACTGCAAAACATGTTTAAGCATCTTTGTGCTTCAAAAGAGTTCCGTGAGATGGAATCTACTTGAGAGAAGATATCATAATGCTGGGATCAATTCAAAGGGGTTGTTGTACCTCCACCACATGCCCATACGAAACCACCACCTATCGTCATCGATCTAGGTACCATTTTTGGTTCAGGGTTCATGGCGGCGTGCTTCTACAAGGGAGAGAGTGGAAGAGGAAGGGATGGATGTGAAGAAAATGTTTTAGGGTTTTTGTTTGGTGTTGGTATTAAATAATACTAGTAAGTCAAGGTCAAATAAAGTCAAAGTCATGTCCATGGAACTCATGGCCTAGGTGTGCCCCGGCAAGGTGGCAAAAATCTCAGTCTCAAACTTCAGTATTAGCAACATGGGAAGCAATATACCAAAAAAATCTGTCGCAATTTATAGCTTTATAAGTGCAGACGATCTTAAAATGAAATCAAATCGAGGAAGCAATTTATGTGATTGATGGCGGATATAAAAAAAATGTAGATGAAACTACAGCATTTTGATATATTAATAAACTACCCAAAACAAATTCAGACTTGCATTTAGACATTTTATCTGTTTGAACTACAAAAGACCAAAGGAAAATGAAATACACTTGTAAAAACACTAGATTAGGGGACTAACATAGTTCGAATTTAGACACCGAAAAGTAAGTAATTAAAAACACAAATTAGGGGATACAAAATTACGATTAATTACATAGATGCACTTCGAATCTCAAGCACCATTTTCGTGCTCATACGTTTTTCTTCTCCACCGGACACTCTAACACTCGTCTACATGTAGCAGCTATGCGGCTTTATATTCCGTCTACATTATGATAAACTTGTATATCCAAGTTTTACCAACAAACTCAGTAAACCTATTTCATTCGATTTAAATGTGAGAGGAGATATCGTTATGCTAAATCAAGGACAATTGCTTATGTATCTTTTTTTTTTGTTTTTTGATAAAGAAGAGATTTTATTAGAGGAGAAAAGAATGTACATACTAGCATCTCACAAGTAGTAAGAAGGAGAAAATTAAAGAAGCAAAATTAAGTAAAAATTACATCCCAATTGAAAACTAAGTAATTTAGGTTCCCTGATCAACATTCGAAAATGGAAGCCCGTGAAAGAAGTAAGGCCCTAGCATTTTGACACACCTGATCAACATTCGTCATTTTTTCCTTCAAATGTTCTTAAGTTTCATTCATTCCAAATGGACCATAAAGCAGCAGCAGGAATCAGAGACCATACTTGTTTATCTTCTTCAGAATATTTGAGTGAAAACCATACCTGCATCAGGTTGAGGACTTTGGATGGCCATATACCATTGATACCATGAGATGGAAGCACCGCAGACCATATCCTTTTTGAAAAAGAACAATTGAACCACAAATGTTTAATGTTTTCCTCGGCATTACCACATAAGTGACATTTGTTAACATGATGAAATCCCCACTCCACAAAAGTATCAATTGTAATAATTCTATTGTGAGCAGCTAACCATAAAAAGAAATTGACTTTAGTGGGTACTTTGTTGTTCCATATTGCTTTATAAGGAAATTGAGGATGAATATCACCTTGATGCAATGCTGAGTATAAAGAGCTCGTAGAAAAAGTGTCATTGCTTGAGAGAGACCATTTTCTCCTGTCTTCAAAGCTGCACAATTGTGGTGGTTCACTGGCAATAATGTCTAACAAAGAAATCAACTGGTCCTCCTCGGAGTCAGTAAGATGTCTTCTAAAATGGAAGTTCTAATTAGCCAAGTTTCCATGTGTATCAATGTGATTAGCAAGAGAGCCTTTTTTGTTTCTACTCGGTTTAAACAAAGATGGAAATGCATTTTTCAGAGGTTGAATTCCTACCCATGGGTCGCACCAAAAAGAGATAGATTTCCCATCCTGAATGATTAAAGAAGAATGAAGAGATACCTTGTCAGCGAAACTAGCAATGGATTTCCAGCAAAATGAACCATAGGGACCTTTGACTTTGTCAGGAACCATACAGAGGAAGATGATCCATGTTTCTCAGAAATCACGGAATACCATAGGGAATATTTCTCCAAACCAAACCTCCAACTCCATTTTGCAAGAATGGATTGATTAAAATACTGCAAGTTCTTTATGCCTAACCCTCCTTTCTCTGTAGGCGTGCAAACCAATTCAAAGTTTGCCAGGTGCTTCCTCTTTGAGTCCTCACCGTCTTATCAAAGAAAGTCCCTAATCTTCTTTTCCAAAATCTTGATTATAGAAGTTGGTGCTTTGAATGTACTAAAGTAGTATAGAGGGAGGTTGGAGAGAACATTTTTGATGAGAGTGATCTTTCCTCCTTTTGTGAGTTTGACTCTTTGGCATCCTGCTAATCTACTATCAAACCTTTCAATTATTGGATCCCATAAGGCCTTGGAAGTTGATTTGGCACCCAGAGATAATCCGAGATAAATAATTGGTAATTGATCCATCTTGCATCCAAGTTTTTCTGCCCAAGAATTTAATAGTGGAGTTTCACCAATACCAACCAATCTAGTTTTGGAATTATTTACTTTGAGACCTGAGACCACTTCAAAACATTTCAAGGCACTGAAAACAAATTGCAGTTCATCCCAATCATTTTTTATGAAGAGTATGGTATCGTCAGCATAATGTAGGTGTCAAATCTTTAATCCTCCATCTTTAACTGAGAAACCACTAATGAAGCTGTTGAGAATTAGCTTGTCTAAGTACCTTGCAAATCCATCCATGGAAACAATAAACAACAGGGGGAGAGTGGATCTCCTTGTCGCACTCCCCTTGAACATCCAAAAGACCCAAATGGAGAACCATTTATAAGAACTGAAAATGTGGCAGTGGAGTAGCAAAAATTAACCCCGTTGCACCATTTGTCTTTGAAACCAATTTTCCTCAAAATTGCTTGTAGGTAAGACCAATTAATTCTATCAAAGGCTTTCTCTAAGTCAATCTTGCAAAGAATCCCAGAAGAATTATCTTTCAACTTAGAGTCCACTAATTCATTAGCAATCAAAATGCTATCGTTTATCTGCCTTCCTTCCACACAAGCAAATTGCCACTTTATCTTCAGTAATGTCTCTCTCAACTAAAATAGCTTCTTCTTCAGAAATACCTTTGAATTCAAGTTCTTCAATGGGTGCTTCTGAAAATGATCTATGATGTTGCATTTTATCTTGGGTCTGTCATCCGTAAGAATTCCATCAACCATAAGATGCTTGATTTTATTCACACTTCTTCTATTTGAAGCAAAGCCATGAAAGAAAGTTGTATTCTGATCTCCTTCCTTTAACCATTGGACCCTAGAGTTTTGTTTTATAGATCTCTCTAACATAAGAGTGACTTGCTCAAACTCAACTTTGGCTTTCATTCTGAAGGATCTTTGTACCTCATCCGATCTTTGCCTTTCTTCTAGTCTAACCACAGTATTAATCTTGTGTGCTTCTTCAAATTAAGATTACCCAATACTTCCTTATTCCATTTTCTTAATTCCTTCTTTAAAGATTCAAGTTTGAACCAAAGAATTGAACTAGGAGATCCTTCAAAAGAAAAGGAATTCCACCATTCTTGCACTTTCTCAATAAAACCAGGCACCAAGAACCACATAGCCTCAAATCTGAAAGGAGGAGGACCCCATGTAGAATCAATGGTATCAAGTGACAATGGAAGGTGATCTGAAATTGTCCTGGGGAGAGCAACTTGCGTGATTAGTGGAAATTTCTGTTCAAAGTCTAAGGAAATCAGAAATCTATCAAGCCTACATAGTATTGGGTCGTCTTCTCCACTTGTCCATGTAAATCTAGATCCTTTTAGTGGTAAATCAACCAATTCATGATGAGTTATAAATTCCTTGAAGTCAAGCATACTTTTGGTATTTCTCTTGCAATTTTTCTTTCCATCTATGCATTCGACAACATTGAAATCCCCTCCTAAAACCCATGGAATCAAAGGCCACATTCCCCTAACAGCGGATGCTTCTTCCCAAAATTCATCTCTTTCATTATAGTGATTAGGGCCATACACATTAGTAAGACAACACGAAAAATCATGCTCCTTAAAGAAACCTTCAACAGATAATGTATAAGTACCCTCAAAGGCTGAAGTTACTTCAAAAACATCCAAGTCCCATAAAATCAGCATAGTGAACCACAGATTTGATGAATATCCTTCTAGGATACACTTTCTAACATTGTTTCTTGTAGAAAAATTATCGAAGCTTTAGAAGACTTAATGAGATTTTTCACAACAGTTCTACGAAAATCAGACCTCAATCCTCTTACATTCCAAGATATAAATTTAATAGTCATCGAGAACAACTTTTACCATACCTCTAGTGGTTCTAGGAGTGCAGCATGAGTCTTCATTAGTAGAAAAATTGTTTATGTATCCACACACAGTATAGGTAAAGGTTTGCAAATAAACCCAGAAATCAGTAATTCATAACTCATTCTTCTTCTATTTCTCACAGTTGGTTGGATGATGGAGGTTCAGAGAGAGATGTCCAAACGGCGCTGTTTGATTCAGGATTGAGAGTCTTTTTAAGACTGTTTTAGTGTTTGCCCTAAAATGAAAGAAAGGTCATCTTTTAACGTTTTATATAATACTAGTAAAAACCCTAAGCCACCATCCCCTTAGCTTATCACGGATATAGACATTTTATCTGTTAGAATTGAAACTACAGCACTGATACATCGATAAACTAAAATTAATAATTACCTTTTCAAGGGACACTAAACCTAGAATTTAGATATGTACGTTTAAAATAGCCAAAGTTTACTACGACCACCAACATCACTTGGACTCTTAGGAGTAATATTTGAGTCGACCGAGCGAAGCAGGGAGACCTTTATATGACCATTTTTTTTTTTTGTAAATTGTAAGTGATCAATTGACACAAAAAGATTGGATTTGGTGTAACCAAACTATTGGTGGTCGTTTTTTCACTAGACAAAATTATCCTTCCCTTTTAGTCAAATTACTATAACTTCTTATGTATCCTATTTTTTTAGGGGTATAATAGGAAAGCAAACTTTAATATAACATATCTACAAATTTTATCTCGTTAGAAAGGTTATAAAAAATTCTATGTAACGAGTACAAACAACAATACCAAATTTAGAGTTTTTATGAAAAAATCGGAGGTATTTATCATTTTAGGCACAATTTTAGAAAATTAAATGTATATCCATTATGCAAACCACCACAAAGGATACATAACACTTTATGTAGTCATATTTTGGTTTATGCATTAACTAATTTTCCGTTATAACTAATAAAATGACGTTTCTTCGGTCAGCCCTACGACTGTGGCAACCGTTGTACTAGTATACCACATGGGCATGGGCTCGGGCTTAAGTGGGACAAAGTTATCAAATAGCTCTACAGATAAGGGTAGGCTTAGGGTTTACTACAGTATAAATACCAGGACGAATCTAAATCCTCATCTCCTCAAATCCGCCGTTTCCGCATCTCTCTCTATCTGATCTCCTTCGTCCAGCAATTCACATATTGCTTGGTTGGAGACAAAATCATCCATGATTTAGTGTAATGCTCTCCTCTCCAAATTAGCTTGATCCTAAATTAGCAGCATTTGCTCAAACATCTCCTTTAGCAGGAGATGAATCTGTTAAAATAGGTGGCTACTGCAAATTGTTGGAGGAGGAGAAGAAAGGAAAGGCTTAAAACTGATCATTTGAGGCATTTCTAGATCTTGGGAGGCATTTCCAACAATTTACTCATTGAAGGACGATTGAGTGGATTCATGCACCAGAAGCCTACTAATTAGACCGAGATATGGAATATATAGCAGTGTATGAATGGATGATTAATTATCAGTAGTTAGTGTTACTTTGATATTCTGCAATTCAAACAGATAAAATGTCCACTTACACGTCTGAATCTGGTATGTGTATTCTATTGATGTATCAAAATTCCGTAATTTCAACTACTATTTTCTATATCTATGTTTTAAGTTGAATTGCTTCCTTAGTTTGATTTCATTTTAACATCGTTGCAATTTTAAGTTTTAAGTTTAAAAATCAATGCAAGTTGGCATTCCTTGCGTAACTCAACTTTTTAAATCAGTAAAGTTCATGTTCTCCAAAACCTCTTGGATGATCTAAAATTGAATAGGTAGAAATTGAAATGTAGGTTGCCTTCTGAAAGAATGCACTAATAGCCATTTGCTTCTTGACTTTGTGTGATCAGTGACTTAGGTGGACCAGGGAGCACTATTCCTAGAGATTTTCTTTGCCTGGACTTCGAATGAGGGACTTACTCCTTCATGCTACTCTAGTGGTTGTTCTTGAAATTGAAATTCTGAAATATGAAGGTTGATCTTCTAGTTTTAGTATATTTGAGTGGCAGAGCTTGCTTGAGAATGTTTCCTACCTTGCATTTGAATTTCATTTTATTTGCATTTAGAGAAGGAGAACCTAATGTTTTGCTTCTCCAACCTATTTTACCATGTGCAAGAATTCTATCAATCTGTTCCGTATTAGCTTGGTTTTAAACAAAAATTGGTATAATCAAATTTTGGTGGTATAAATTTGAAAGTAGCTGTTTAGTTCCTTAATCGGGTCAAAGAGCAGTTTTCACTTATAGGCTCCATCACAGGTTGATGAAAATTAGTTAAGTTTTATGTATACTTGATGATATTCTTGTATTGGAGAAGTGATTTGATTCATCTCAATATTGTTTACCATTTCGGTTGATAATTTAATACTTGTGGACTGCGGCCATTGCCTGTTGAGTCTGTCACTCTAGCCAAGTTGGTTAGATGAGCACTCCAATTCAGAGTCAGACTCTTTATTATTGCAACAGCAATACAACATGAAGTTAATTACTTGTGGCCTTACAACAGTTCACTTGCTGTTTATTTAGATAATTAGATAATTAGGGTAGTGCTAGATTGCAGATGATGAATTGGCCATTCTTAGAGTCTGAAGATAAATTTTTGCAAGTGAGTCTACTAATCTGTTTGGAGTGGACGAGGTTCATGATTTGGGTAGTGCTAGATTGCAGATGATGAATTGGCCATTCTTAGAGTCTGAAGATAAATTTTTGCAAGTGAGTCTACTAATCTGTTTGGAGTGGACGAGGTTCATGATTTGCAAGGCCTTGCTGAGATTATGTACTACTCTTGTAGTTCCTTTTACCACTTGTCCTGGTATGCCTTTGGGGGATAAAACTAACTCTGCCTCTAAGTGGGATAAGGTGAAAGAAATTTGTAAAAGAAGGCTTGATTCTTGGAAGAGGAAGATGCTCTCTATAGGAGGTGAGTTAACTATTTTCTATGATAAATATGGTGTTGTGGAATAAGATACATCTTGTGGAATAATTATGATAATGTTAAAAAAACACCACGGGGTGGGTTGGAAAAATGTGAACAAACCCTTGAAGGTAGGTGGTTCGGGCATTAGAAATGGTGGTGGAGATTAGGGAGAGAGCCTGATGCATTTTTGGCTAAAGTTATTTAGGATAAATATGGTGGTGGAGATAATAGGCAAGATAGTCAAGCTGATGCTATAAGAGGATAGGTGTTGTTTGGCTACGTTCCTGCATGTATGGATTTCAACCTTTTCTCTTTAGTTGAGTTTTTAAAATGTGTTTTGGTGTTCAAGAATAAGCGTGAAAGAAATGCATGCCAAAAGAAAAATAGTAAATCTTAACATGACACCAGTAGTTGCATTATATGTCCTGAACTTCATTGATGTGATGACGAATATCAGTGATCAAATCAACACGAAAGGCTATAGACAAGTTAGTGATGGAAGCGGACCTGACGATAACTGTGGATATGATCAATATTATGGTGAATGATAATTGCTTGACTGTACACTATGCTATGCAGAAGAACATACTTTTCTCCTAGAAAGGGGGAAGAGTATTCCTTGACGGTTCGTTTTTGAGGGAAGAAAATTATAGTTTCTTTGACGAATTTAGGGGTCATAAATGATAAGGCTGTTTGTGGAAATTTACACCATAAGACACTTGCAGCGAAATAAGCAAGTATATGGCTTCTGTGCATAATTTTCCAATTTTTTTCTTTGAACTACATTTACTGTTAATTATCTTGCTTCTATACTGCATCTTAATATTTTGGTATAGATCCATCCCTGAAGAGTCTGCCAAGACTCACGGATTTCGTAAGTGTTTTTGGTTTGCTGCAACTCCGGACGTAGCTACCCGAGTATGTCTTAGCTCATGGACAGTTGTATGTTGGGCTTTAATGGGGTGTTTCCAGCATGAACACTAAGGTGTTAATCAAGAAAGGAGGCGTTGCTGATAAAGTTGGAACGTTCATCAAGAACGTTGTGTACAAGGAAGTTTTTCCAGCTTAGGTAAACAAAAATAAATATTATAATATCTTACGTATTGATGTTGTCCGCAAAGTTCTTAATTGCTGTACTTTTTTTAATTTAATGCGAAACGCTTATGTGCTTATGTTTTAAGACGTTATTTAAGTTTGTTACTCTCTATGTTTCCTAATGGAACGACAAGTCGGCAGGTGCATCGCACGTGCGTCTTTGCTAGTAAATATTAAAATGACCCTTCTTTTCTTCTTTCATTCTAGGGCAAACACTACCACTGAACTCAAATCCGCCGTTTCCACACCTCTCTCTATCTGCTCCTTCATCATCCAAGAAATCTTCTTAGTTTAAAAATAAATAGAAAAAGAAGAATAATGAGTTACGAATTACTGAATTTTGGGTTTGTGTGGGAACCTTTACATATACCATGGATGGAGATCATCCGTAAGAGTATGTTCCCTGACTTGAAATGAATCAGTGGCTGAAATGAATGTGTAAGAGTATGTTCCCTGACTTGTGGATGTGTTGTGATAGTACTGTAATGGTTTATGAGCAGAGGGATCCAGCGAAGGTAATGGGAAGTTAGATTCCCTTGGTTTTGTTCTTTGGTGTTGTTGTCTAGTGCTGAATTTACTTTGTAATATTGGATATGTCACTGCAATTTGTTGCTGTAAGTGTTAAAATTTTGTAATTTATTGTAAAATTTGTTTTGATTATGTTAGTAGTCATTGCTCAAATCTCATGGAAGTAACCAATTTTGATACTTGTAAATGTCAAGAAGCTTGCCCTTTAGTATACTAACTCAAACAGTTCACTTAATAGCAGCTAGTGTTTACACTTCAGGTCGTCTAAACCTTGAATCTTAAAGTTTGAAATCAGTGTTAGCTCGGAGTAGACTGAGGTTTTCTGAATTCGAACCAATGTTTCCACTTCATTTTACTGCATAATGTTTTTCTAGCAGACCTTGCTTGCGAATGTATTGGCTACCCGCAATTCTATTTCATCTCTATTTGCGTTTAGAGTAGGAGAGCCTAATGCGAATACCGTGTGGATGCTAAATTCTAGGCCAGTGTTTGCATCTCGAACCAGTTTTCCAAACCACAACAAACCTACTACCTACCACAGGAGACCCTTCTTCAAAAATATATTGTAACATCACTTTTTACAGGATCAGTAAGAGCACTGCGAATTAGCGAATACCATTGATTGTTATTCCTATTGAACTGACTAGTGAAAAAGACTTTGACAATGTTCATAAAACCCAAGATCTCGTAAGAAATGTCCTCCCTTTTTAATTTGGTGGTCATAAATTATATATGCTTTGGTGGTCATAATCCGAATCGATTTTTACAGGAAATTTGGCCCACTAACACCTCCGTCCCTGACTAGGCGGTGTTTGAATTCTAATTTTAGTCTCCCTCCAAACGGGTAGTTTACCGACGCATAAAAATGCTGTAGTTTCTTGTATTCATAGTCACTTAAAATGCTTCCACGATCTAGTTGTATTTCATTTCAAAATGGCTGCACTTAGCCACCTTCAGTTGTGGCTAAGGCATAGGACTAGATGCTCACTGCATTTCAGAGTTAGGCTCTTCATTATTGCAACATCAGTACAGCATGAAGTTGCTTCAGATAGTACTAGATTGCAAATGGTGGAATGGTCATACCAAAATGCTCAAATTTCTTGGTATTTCGATCACCAACATTACCTGGACTATAAGGAGTAACAAAATACTATTGCTGTAAGGGTAGGCTTAGGGTTTACTATATAAATATTCTTTCTTTCATTTTAGGGCTAATACTACCACATCTACATCTAAACTCCAGCCGCCGTTTCCACAACAATTCTTCTTCTTCCAAAAGAACTGCAAGAAATAATAAATGGAGAATGAATTATTGAGTTTCGGGTTCATGTGTGAATTCTTACATATAGCGTGGAAGGTGACACCCGATCATCGTCAAGAAGTTAGCATTTACTCGAATCCCTGTTGAAACGTACCTATGAGTAATCAAGCATATACTTTCTGTTGAATTCAAAATATACATGTATGTTTGTTGAAGCATGTTTATATTTCATCATCATCCATATATGCAGGTGTTGACTGTAACATTATGGAGATTCAGTCTCAATTACGTCTTATGTCGCATAAATTGCTTCCTAAGTTTGATTGATTCCCAAGTTAAGAATCAATTGTCAATATAAGTTTAGGTGGTCTTTTTACTCACCTAATACTTTTTCCAACAAGCGGCATTGGAAGAAATGCTCCAGCAGTTGCTCCGTTAAGCAAATCAAAGATTACATTGCAATTACATTTACTTCCAAATTCTAAACCAGGGAGGGTATGTTACAGCATTCACATAAAAAGAAAGTTTTTGAGAGCAAAATTCATAATGCTAGTTACAGGCAGGGAGAAATTAGACATGTGCTTCTCGTACAATTTCTACATTAAATTTCAATGGTCCTTACTGTTTGATCATGGGCGATTACAATTGTAGCTTTACAGAACCTGGAGGATGTATAATTTCAATTGTCCTTACTGTTTGATCATTCATATCCTTGAACTGCAAAATCATTTGTGCACGGAATTTCTCACTAGGGAGGAGGTTTTCTTTGAAGTATGGAGGCTGGATCTATGTCTGTTTTCAAGGACTTTGAGGACTTTTTATAGGACCTCAACCCTAATGTTTCAAGCCGTTAGATTTAGGTCTAGACATATGGTAGAAGTGCATCCAAAGTGGTAGGATTAAACTAGCTAGGTTTAGTGCAGTTGACAAACAATAGTGTACTCTATGGACAATTTGTCACATGGCCTAGGTGCTAGCGCTATTGCTCAATTAGGATTGGTTCTACGGGCTAACCACAAATTCCTGGAATCAGAGTTACACCGAAAGTGAAAGTATACCTAAAGGTTTCAAGCAATACATGACGAGCAGTACAATTAAAACCAAAGAGATTATAACAGCAGTCTTTATAAATGTGCATATTAATTACTGTACAAGTGATTACAATTCCCTTCAAAATACAGGACAATGCTCGATTGCGACATAAATTAGTTGACATTAACTTGACTAAAACTCTGCAAGAATGATGATTCCCTTCTGAAACTGTAAGAAAAGGTAACCAAGATTCATAAACAAACGTCAAAAGTGAATTGCCAACAGTTTGTCTGATATATTCAATTGGCTCCCACAAAATTGAAGTTTCATTGTAAAAAACTACAATGACTTCAAACAACGGCTAGCAGCCTTCAAAGAAACATGGCTCCCTCTTCGCATATGGAATTGCTTGAGAATCTTGGAAACTTGCAGTATGATCTTCCACAATTTTTTCTATAGTTGAAGTTTAATTAAGGGGTCATAATGACAAAGACTGTTACCTTTATACCACAACAGAAATTTGTTTTGTTCTGCAAGGACAAACAGATCATAGTCGGAAACCTTCTAAGCGTATGGAAAATTCGTTCCAAATAGCAGCTAATAAATCTCAGCAGCGACGAAATGAAATGTTATAATATCTTGTAATCCAAGCATAAGAGAAACAAATAATTTAAGCAGAAAATAAGTTGAAGCGAAAATGTCTATGCGATACCACCACCGACATAAAATACGGATAGTCGTAAAACAAAGATGGGACAACCAGCCTAATTACTCATTTAAAATAGCTTCCATTTATCACAAGCTGAGCACCAAAAGAACTCTCTGTAGGCAGCTAATTCAAATGAGCAATTCTCTTTCAGGAGCAAGAATCAAAAATACAATGACCCAACTCTTTGATGTAGAAAGCAACATAGAATCATAGGGGGGGAAATCCCATTACACACTAGTGGTAAAAATAAAGGTAATGAGTAGGCACCTTAATGCATCCAGTCTGTTACCAATAAAACACAAATGCTTGAGGGGAACAGGGGTGAGAACACATTGATCTTGGTTATTGACTAAAACACCGTTTCAGTTACTACTGTGTATTACTAGACACTAAGAGGCAACCTAGTAATGAACTTGTAATGAGGCATATCGATTGGCTTCCATAAACAAAATTTGTGGATCAAACATGAAAGTAATAATGAAAAGATATTCAATGAACAACAACTAATTGTTTCAAAACTGTAAATTTCATAGCGAACTCCATGCTTTCGTCATTCATGAGCAATACAATGGACATCATAAAGAAAGGAATAACACCAGCCTCCACACCTTTATCTTTGATCTCCATCACTCAACAAATCTTCTTCGTCTAAAACAAATCCAGAAGAATGAGTTATGAATTACTGAATAATGGGTTTGTGTGGGAACCATTACATATACCATGGATGGAGATCATAATCTTTGATTTAGCATAATGATTTCTACTCCCAAAAGTAAATCGAAGGAAGTGGGTTTCATCCTAACCCACTATTGATCCCTCACAAACGTCTTCCGAAGTGGGTAATCAACTTCATTTATTATACTAGCCACTGAATGGTGAAGGAAGAAATGCAAATCTGGAGAAGAAGGGAAAGCTTTCAGTGGACTCTTTCCTTTGGCATTTCCTTCAACTTCGACACTTTCTTGCAAATTTCCACTTCTGCATCAAATTTCATTCCAATCCAGGGAGACGTGTGTTAAAAATATTGAATGTGATATTTCACTCTAGGTTACGCAAAGGATTGATCTAAGATTCAAACTACATCTATGTAATCAATTTTGTAAGTTTGTATTTCTATTTCTTAATCAGTTGGTGGTTGTGTGCTTGCTTAATTACTAGGCTGTGTGTGTAAATTCTAATGTTTTTCTCCTTGGAAAAGGAAACAATTAAATATCAGCATTTAGTTTATTGATGTATCGGGTAATGGAGTTTGTGCATCTTCTCCGATATAATAACGGTGGTATGTTATTCTAATTGTTCCAATAGTGTCCCACAACTCCAGCAACTCTTCTCTGATGTCGACGAATGTTCTCTAATGCATTATCTGCAGCTTTGCATCTTTGTGACTCATTCCAACCTACACAACATAAAAACCGAAAACTGTTTGATTATAGATTGCATTGTGTAGTTGCATGAAATCCTACAACCTACGCCCAAATGATTCTATGAAATAAATCTAAGACATCATAAGAAAATCTCTAAGTCATTTTATTAAAAGTTAGAACAAATACCAATGAGATATGAGAAAACCCTAACTTATAGAACAAAACAACTTTCTCTCTCCTAAATTTCTCACAAAAACTCTCAAAAAAGGTCTCTCTCCTTTACAATGGCTTCTTGTCCCTTTTATAGGGGTTACATAGTGGAGGACAGCTAATAAAGCCCCTAATTTCGGATCTGAGAGGGCGATAAGATCGCCCTTCCTAATAATCATCGCGCTGATCTTTAAATGTTTGGTGTGACTGGGTGATGTCACTGCACTCGTCAGTAGTAGCCTGGTGGGCACGTTATATTCGCCTATTACCAAAATGATCTTTTCGCACTCTTACAGGTTGTGCGGTATTTTGCACCCACATTTTTCCTCTTCTCGTGTTGTTCTTTCAATGGGAAGGTAAAATAAGAGAAGTCTCATTCCTCCGCACCAAACTGTCTCTTCGTATTCTTCATATCAACCGCATTTTTCCGGACTTTCCGCATGACCATCAACACGTGTTGACGCAACTATTTACTGATTAACACGTCTCTGATTTCTTCCCTTTTTACTGGAAACCGCCTCTTCCTGTTGGTCTTCTAATAAATGCGCCTTAAGGATAAAATATCTTGGGAAGAGAAATAATATCTTTTAAATACCCCATCACGCCTTCAGTTTCCCTTTTTTACCTTCTTCTCTTTCTCTTTCTTTTGCTTTCTTTTTCTGCTGCTGCTACTGATTGATCATCTTTTTGTTATTATATCATTCTCCCCTGGTGATTTTGATACCATCGCTCCTTCTTCTACTATCCCCTCGTCATTCAGATCACAATCTTGGTTATCTTGATTTTAAACCCTTCGATTACGTTTTCTGTATTCTAAATTCCCATACTTTAATGGCTCCACAAGCAGGTCAAAAACAACTCAAGGAAATTGCAAGGCTTAGGGGTGATCTTGGGTCGAAAGGAATCACGCTGAAAGTTCCTTCAGGTTCAACTCATGATGCTGCACTTGGGTTTGATTGGTTCGCGCTCGAACAATGGAATGATAAAAGAGTTATCATTTCGCTTGGACAACTTTCTGCCGGTCTTCCTATTCCTCTTTACAATCCAGAGATTCCTCTTTTCTATGAACTTTTGGCACACATCAAATTTTTGCGCAGAATATTCCAGTTAAATGACGACGCTATCAGGATCATGGTGGAGTATTCTCGTCGCGTTGCTGGTTTGGAGTCCTCATATAAGAAGTATGTGATAGTTCCTCCCAAAAGAGAAGAGTATACAGTGGAGAATTTCTTTAAGCACTATGATATCTCCCTTGTTGCTGATGAGCGTTATCGTTGGGGTATTTGCTTGAGGCGAGCGGATGGTTTTTCTAAGAATGAGAAGATTATACGAGACGTTGATTTTCATAACAAGGTTAATGATTCTTCTCGTTTGTCGAAGGATACCAATTGGATGAAGTATCCTCTTATTATGGAGGGTCTGATGTGTTTTGTAGTTGTAGTGGTAAAAAGATTCGTTGCTCGAACTTGTGAAGGATTTTTTTAGACTTAAATTTTAAAACTAAAATAGCAAACTCACTAAAATTATTTAGTTTACATTACTTCGTCTATTTGTTTGATTCTAGGCTCATACATGTTTTTTGTGTAGGAGAAGGGTTCAATCGGATCCCAGTTATATTCCAAAGGAGGAATCTCTTCATTAAACTCTCGGATCCAACAGTAACAAGGTAATCTCTTCCTCTCTTTTTTTTTTGTCTCTTCTTCTTTCGATTGTTTGAATTTGAGCTCATAATTTATTTATTTTTGTTGTGCAGGGAATGTGGATAAAAAAAACCTCTACGGCCGCCTACCCCTCCAACACTTCCTAACCTGTTTTTTTTTCATTTTTTTGCTGTACTTTGGATGCTGGATCAAGTGATGAAGATATCTCAGTCTATTCAACTCGCATTACAAATATAAAGCAATACAAAGCAATTTAGATTTCCAAGTTTTTAACATTTAATAAGCAAAGAAAGGATTATGCTGTGAACTGGGTCTATTTTAATTAGCATTTGTATATTCTTGGATCTTAATAATAAAATCTTCTCTTCCAATCAAAAAAAAAAAAAAAAAATTGGTCTATTTTTTCCATGTAGAGAAAAATTATGGAAACAACCTTTGAAGTTAAAGCAAAAATGTGCATGTATTAAAGAAAATTTGCTCTCTCTTTCTATTTCTATGAAAATCCTAAAACACTGGAAACCAATAGGGACCGAAGACAATGAGATATTTAAAGCATCAAATTAAGTACATGAATATTCCGTAAATTGCAGCTCAAATTAAATTCATCACTGAAAATTAGCATTTCTTCATTCTTCTTTTTCCATACAGTTCTTAACCTTTGAGTGAACCTAGTATCCTCTTGTGGGTTTACCATGCCATGTGCATATATGCAAGGAGTCCAGTTTGCTCAATCATTCCCCATTGTCAGCACAATACCTATCATCTGTCACAAACAACCTTCCACCCCTTTTAGAGCGCACCCCACACCCTCAACAATAAGAACTCTACCATGCAGAGTGTAATAGCATGTACTCTACAAAATACAATTCTACAACTAACCTGCAATGAATAACACAAATTATTTGCTGGGGTGCATTCATTATTTGTTGAATGAGAGCTGCATACAGACTTAAAATACACTCAAATCCTAACCTTGTGTGGCCGTAAATTTGTTGTATTAGCTACAACCAAAACATCAACAATGATTTATCTATGTATATATACCCACTTTCCAATCCTAAACTATGTATGGAAGTCCTCTAGCAGAAGCTAAAGTCAATAGCAAAAGAAACACTGAAGCAAATACACGAAAAATGACAGCAAATACGGAAAGGCAAGAGATAGAACCTTAACGGTAGTGAGGATTTTTAAGTTGTATGATTACATATGATTACAACTACAAGATATTCCTATGGAATCAACATACTTAGAACTATGTAAATATTAAGCAACGGATCGAACTCAGATAGATGAGTTAATATAAAACAATCATACATGGATCTCTTTTCATAATACATAACAGATTCATCGCAGATCTAATCCGTACTATCTTCATAATTTTATTTTATTTATGGTAATTTTCACATACATACATCTGAGGCAGAAAATATCTTCATTACTCTCTTTTATCATTTTTGAGTTGTTGATGATGCTGTTAAACCACCATGTGGTTGTTTCATTGCATTTATTTCTAGATAGATCTAGGGTTAGGGTTTGTTTTTCTTTCTTCCTTTCTTTACACAGTCGGAGGCGGCACAAATTGGATGCACCGTACTACTTCTATCTACTTATATAAGGGCTAGAGATCTTCCCATTGTGGTTAGGGTTAACTTTAGTATATTTCATCTAACGCTGCAAAGTATTTGATGAATGACTAAATATGTATTATTGACGGCTAAGATATGTGTTTGATACACGTGGATTAAGTTTTAAGGATAAAAGGATATCTTGATGGATTGGACGAGTGAGTCGACACTTGCCGGGACTCAATATGTTAAGCTAAAATCCAATAGACACACCAGTTTAATTTCTTAAGATTTCGAGTTCAAGAACCAGATCATATAGCTCTTAAGAAGTTCCACTGTGCTTCAGTTCTCTTAACACAGCTTTGAATTCCTCTGATGAAAATCTCAAAGCAAGCAAAATAAAGATGTGCACAAAGCAAATATATACAGTATGAAAACAGAAGACTCTATTTTTATATGTAGTATAAGTGAAACCTGATAGTATTCAGGTCTAAAGTCATGCCCCATTGGGTTACAAAATGAGCCAACCAATGTCAAATTATATACATTGCAAGAACCAACCAATGTCACATTCAAGCTAAAGAAGGTTGTTAAGTTACATTTATGAAATAAATTAAAATTCTGATACTAAAAATAAATTATAAAATTAATATTTGCAGTACCATCCTACATACAATAATAAAAACCAATGCGACGAGGTAATAATGCATCAATGATTTATTAATGGACATATAGATACAAATATGTATTGTTAGAACTACACTGAATTGAACCAAACACCACAAGCTTACAATACCTTAATGGACATGTAGGGTCAAATGTGGGTATCTAATTCTATAAGGGTATCAATGACCCTAAAAGTATCCTCATCCGTTGGATATATATATATGCCATTAGGTACCCTAATTTTACACTCAGCCTCTTCATATTTTTGGATCTCAGAATTTTTTTCTCAGTGATGGGTTCATCAAGAGTATCATCATCATCTTTCACTGATCATAACCAAATTCTTACAATTTCTTTCATAATTCTTCTGGAACTGCCGGAAGAAGAAGATGAAACCCTGTTGTTGACCGATAATCTCCTGGCACAATGATATATCCTCTCAAAAATCAAGTTCAGCGTTGTTTACTTCTTGGTAAACTTAACTCTTTAATTTTCAAGTTTTCATTATTGTTTCTATTGTCTGAAAGGCTCGTACATGTTTAATTTATGTGCAGTGGAAAGGTTCGAACGGATCCCAATTATATTCAAGGGGAGGAATCGCATCTTTTAACTTTTGATTAATTTTTTTGTTGTGCAGGGAATGTGGATAAAAAACTTCCTCTACCGCCACCTATAACATGCATACATTTCCTAACCTGACCCTGTATTTTTTTCTGTACTTTGGATGCTGGATATATGAAGTGATAACTTCAAGTTTAGTGTTATGAAGCGATTACAAAATCGTCTGAAGTTGTGATATTTTTGTTACATATCCCTGCATATGTATCCCAATCCGAATTCAAGAAGAGGATCTATGATGTCAGTCTAGTAAGTGCACATAGGAAACTAACGGCTCACTTAGAGGCACCAATTGAAACCCAATCATCTCCTATCCGCATTGCTATTACTGAATTTGTAATACACTCAAGCTGAGGATCCCATATCAATTCCATCCGTGTTCTCCTTAACCAAAGAAAGTGTATTTTGTTCAATGAAGTTCTGCATGTGCAATTTTTTTAAACAATGGCAGTGAAGAACGAATTCGATCTCAGTCAACATTGTTCAATAAACTGAATCGTGCAAAATGAATGATTACTAACGGGCGATAGAAGTGTCCCATTCCCTTCATGTTTGCCTGAATCTCTCTTCCAAGCTGCCGGACCCTAGCTAGCTTCTGCAGCAACACACTAACGCTAAGACCAAGACCTCAGAGTGAAGCAAACATAGTAGAAACTGGACTAGTGTGTCATGGAGGTACACGCAGTAGCTTTAATTGGATCATTCCTTTTCTTGAATTTAGCTGAGCCGAGCATATGTTTCCTGCAATTACATGTATAATAGCCAGTCTAATCATCTTACATTACCGATAGAATGAAAAGTATCATGAAACAATTCAGATTTATGTGTACTAATGAAAGAGAAATTGTTGTTGTTGCATTTTATATGCAAAGAAAGGATGGTGTGAACTGTCTCTATTTCAGTCTCTGTTAGTTGTGTTACTCGTTAATTATAGAAAGTGAAGTGTCATTGAGTTTGAACTTTGAAGTGTCATCAAGCAGCAACTAAATTAGTCAATAACAAAAGACAAACTTAAGGAAATACACTAACAATATATCTTAAAAAATGACAGCAAATACAAAAACAGTAGATGACTAATATATGGGGGTGGATAAGCTATTTTTTTGAAGTTCATATCTGGAAAATACATTATACAAAGGGAATTCCTAAGAACTATTCCACAAACCCCAAAAATTATCATATTGAGAGGAGAAATCATAATGTTAATTGCTGCTTGTTGTTGTTGGTGATCAACCACCGCGAGCCACTTGCTTCTGCCATAATGTTATTCCGTCGTGATTATGGAAGAAAACTATTATCAGGGTTACGATCTGTTTTCTTTGCTTGCTTCTCTACACAGACAAAGAGGGAGGGAGGGAGGCACAGTTTGGATGCATACAAGAAGGAAAACTACACATATACGAGTTAAATTTAGGGTTTATTTATCACCGTTGATTCCGATTTTATTATTTTAATCTACTAACGGCTGTAATGTGTTCGATGATTAACCTAGATCTGTGTTGCCAACGCCTGCGAGAGGCGCTTGATGTGTTGGTTTTGGTGGACTTGTTGCTTGATGATGGCTTGTGTTCCGACCAGTTTAATGGGGTAGATTCCGATGCACACAACATACCTAAAATTATATATATCCTCTAAAAAAATTGATGAGCAATTGTCTCAGTAAAACATCATTCCTGCGCTGCGTCATATCGAGAGAAAGGGTGCATGGTACTAAATTACAAGGGTTGCTAAGTACTCAGTGAAAAAATGGAAGCACAATGGTTTACTGATGGTTCTGTTAACTACTATTATAAATCAAAGCAAGTGGAAAGTAAAATAAACATGAAATATGCGACCCTGGATGAAACGAATTCAATGACGGGTTTACTGATGATTTGATGAAGTTGAGCATTCTGCATGTGCAATTTTTCAAATAATGACAATGAAGAACAAAATCGATCTCGGTTAACATTTTTCAATAAACTGAATCGAGCAAATTGATTGATCACTCACGGACGATAAGGTATTGCATTCCAAGCAACCCAGTCTGTGTCAGTAATCAATACTAAATTACGAACGTGAACACACTAACACTACGACCAAGACATACATCTCAGGTGTAAACAACTAATACATGAAAGCCAATCTAAGTAATCATCTTGCATTACCAATAGAATGAAAAACAGTATGAAGCAATTTAGATTTCTAAGTCTAAATGCTCTACGAAAAGAGAATTTTTAGCATTTTTATTGGCGAAGAAAAGAACTGTGTCTAATTTGTCAATGTACAGAAATAATCCTTGAAGCTATACATGTGTGTGTTTTGAAGTTCAGTCGTGTTTTTCATCAATTACTAAGCAACTTGAATAAAATTCTAAGGCAAAATTTGGTGACAACATTTTGATTTCTCACCCGTACGTTAGTGGTGCTGTATTGAATTCAATTAATTAATTTTATGTTTCGAATCATTTGTTTGTAGTGTTAGGGTTTCTTCATCTTTCTTCCTATGGAAAACTATGCTCTTTATATAAGGGTTAGTGATCTTCCCATCAAGGTTAGGGTTAACTCAGTATCGTTGATTTCATCTTTATTATTTCATCTAACGACTTGAGACGTATTTGATGACTGATGGTAATTGTTATATACCTATGTATTATTGATATTGACGGCTGTGATGTGATTTTTTAAGGGTAGGATGTCCGTACATAATGCTGTAAAACTTCAATAAATCAATAGTCTTGGGACCGAAAAAAATAATTATTTTAGCGAAGTTATTAATTTATCGAATTAAAATTTAGCATCTACAAGCCTAATTTAGACCAGATTATTTTATTATTTTAGCGAAGTAATTAATTTATCAAAGTTCTACTGTGGATTAACCAATGAATTATGCACCTGGCGACACTAGCCTAGACAATTGGTGAATGAATGGTACTAAACATGGGCAATATGTACCAAATGTAAACGATCCTTTTCACGTTGTTGCTCTAGCTCTAGAGCCTAGACAATTGTGATATTAAGCTACAATAAATAAATAAAAACTCACAAAATGGACTTCATCTTGTAAGCATCACAAGTGGAAAATGGGTTTTTTTAAGTCTGCTTAAGATTTATAAATAAGGCTGCCCTGGCTTTCTTTATATGTTAGTCTGCCAAAGGTAGCCATTTTTATAACAAAAGTAAATCAAACTCCCATAGCAGTCTTAACTTAAAGGGGTAGTTTAGGAAATATAAAACGTTTCCACGTGGATTTCTTTTAAGACTTCCCTAAAATCTTGTTTATGTGGTTCTTCACTTAAGTCTGCGATGGGAGCTAGTTTCTATAATTAATTCTAGAAAAAAACGCGTGCCTCTTCTATCACCTCTCTCTCAGGTATCATAAAACTCATCTCCTCTATTAAACTAGAGAAATTCCAAACTGAAACCCCTCTTTGGTAAAACAGATAAATTCTCAATCCCATGCCCGAATCCCAAATCCTTCTCATCCTCTATTGTAACAGTTTCTTTCTAACATTCAAAACATAAAAAACCCATCTTCTGAACTATGTTAATCGGTCATCATTAAATGAAATCTTTGCTTCATCTCCTCATGATCTCTCTAAATACCCAATCATTTCCAATTTCAAAACCCTAATAATCGTTTAATTCACCAGATCTATTCAAGGTCGTCAATTGATTAGTAACTGGTGTTGTTTGTGAACCATTTGAAAAAGTTACAAAAGAATACAAAGTGAAAACCCTAACTGGTGTTGGATTGCTTTGTGTGATGGGTAATTCTTGGTATTACATCGACAAATAGCTAACTGCAAAGTAAGAAACACAAAATGAAATCCCTAATTTTTCTATTTTCAGTTTTCTTGTAATTGTGATTTATACTTCATTGATTTGTTAATTTTGTCGTTGAAGCATATCGGTATGGACATGTGGGATGTGTTTACGGAGAGAAGGGACAAGAAGCTGCTCGAGATATTGTATGTTGAGCAGAACTAGGTCAGATTTGTTAATTTCCTGATTCACTTATAGTGTTTGACGAATTTGATTTTGCTGTGATGGATTTGTTGTTAATTTTCTTGAATAAGTAAAGTTAGAGTTTGAGATTCCTATTTTGTTTGTTCCTATGAATTGAAGAATCTTGGTTTACTTTTCAGGGGCTTGGAATTCGGTGTTGGTTACTACAATTGATATATTAACAAGGGGGGAAATCCAGTTCATTGTCCGTGGAAGATCTACGGGAGATGAGTGGTATTATATGTCCTTTACATTCAGTTCTGGTAAAGGATATGTTCTAACTTGGTTTTGGGGTTCTTGAAAATTCTGATTGAATATAATGTTTTCATTGTTCTCAATCTAACATTATAAGTTTGTATT
The DNA here is from genome assembly GCA_023531105.1 of Papaver atlanticum. NCBI lineage: Eukaryota > Viridiplantae > Streptophyta > Magnoliopsida > Ranunculales > Papaveraceae > Papaver > Papaver atlanticum. Next base: position 767,131 of record JAJJMB010000969.1, on the reverse strand, counting down.
GTAGGATTTACTAATTTGTATCTCAAATGTACTAATCTCTTTTGTATTATATTAGGACATTGTGGAGGATTTGGTGTTGGTGGGTAGGTTTTGAGAGAGGAGGATCATGTTATAAGAGTTTTTTTTTTTTTTTTTTTGGTCTATGGAGGATTAAGAGGTGGTGGTGTGGGTGCTGCAGGCGGTAGTGGACTAGGAGAGGCTGGTGGTGGTGATAGGCATGAATAGACATGGTAGATTCTTGCACACCAAAGCCTGTTTTAAAAGAGGATATTCTGAAAGGTATCTTATTCTATGTTGTTCGACATTGGGCGCTCTTAAAGTTCTAACATCACTGATATGTATGGTGTCTGGCTAACATTCTATGATTTATGCAGATATGGGTTGGTGTTCACCAGCTTAATGCACACATGGATACTGAGAATGGGGAGAATGTCGAAATGACGAGGTTAGGTTCTTGTTTCTGTACTTGTAAGTTTAATTTTTATTTTTTTCATGTAGATGGTACTATTTTTTTTTAACAAATGTAGATGGTACTATCATGTTTGAAAATTCATCAATTTTGTAATGGTTTTTGATTTGTTTGATTTTAAGTTATTTCTGCCCTTGTTTACCACCACAAGTTTTATGCTGGCTAGGTGCTCGATGGAAATCGCCAAAGAAGACGAAAGGGGTAAAATGGCATATTTGACTCTTATCTTAGCAAATTAAATAACTTATGCTGTCTTGTTTTCTAAGGGTAGTTGCCTGTTGAATGGTTTGATATACATTTTGCGGTCCAAGTAAAAACATGTTTCCCATGTGATTATGCAGTTTACTTCTTAGCATTTGCAAGCAATTTAGATTGTTTCCTTTGACTAGATAAATAGCATAATGGTGTGCATAGTAGCATACTGTTTTCATTTCCGGCCACAATACGTTTATGAAAATACTTCTCCGAATTGAATTCCAATAGCCATGTTGTTTTCTTGCTTAAAATGGAAGCTATATCTTACACAAAATTGAAATATATTACAATGTTGGTTGTAGGTGCTGTGTCTAAGTGGTTTGATATCCATAGTGGGGTTGATTAGTATTACTTCTGATTTTCTCCAACTGGTTATGTTAATTTAAACTCTTTAGAAATACTTATTAAGGCCTGGTTATTAAAGCAAAGAAGTAGAACATAAGTGGAAGGAAAATAGATTAACGTTCCGAGACCCGTGGTTGGCAGAAACGGTAATGAGTCTTAAATGGGCTTTAAAAGATGGATAATGTCAGGAGTTTATATGTTGAATACTTGAATAATTATCTTGAAATTTCAAAGCATGATCCAAGAATTGGTTGAATTAATTTGGTTCTTGTAAGATTATGATCGCTTCTATAAGATTTTCTACCTTTGCTTACCCGAATAGGCACAAGGTTAAAAGACATATGTCCTTCCCATTTAAAATATTTAAGTAACTGCATAAATCCTAGGATACTTGTATTATTTTCTGTTAAAAATTAAAATAGGTATATTGTGTTTTTTTTTTGGAATGTGTTTGAATGAAGTGTCCTTATAGGCTTCGTATAATAGCTGATGTTGTATTTTTTTGTTATTTTTAGGTCAAACAACTATCCAGGAAACGTTGAATAAACACAAGACAACTAAATCACTTGCAACAAAAGAGATGGTGTGGTTCGTGATAGAATGGTAGGTTTATCTTATGCATTATATTTTGTTTTATTTGGTCTCATCTCATTGAGATTCAGTGGAATATTTAAGGTATATTGTTTTTATATGTAGTCACCACCTCTCTTATTTTGCTGTGATTGGGTCCGAGTGGAAGACAAAACAAATGGATCATCTGCAGATGCAGAGATAGGTTCGTCAAAATCAAAAGGTTTATGAACAACTATCCAAATTTTTATTGCGCCGATGAGACTAGGAAGCATTGGCATCTTGTTTTAAAATCTCCCAAAAGGTAAGGCCTAAATGTGAATGCTTATGAAGATCCTTATGTGTTTGCCGTATCTGCGAATCAACCTTCGCTAATTTTCAACAACTGTGGCAGACAACGAGTATCAGGATGGAGATCAGGAAATAATTCTTGGCTCAATACTCAAATTTTTCTTCTTTTTATACATGGAGATCTAGCTAAACACATGGTCACCTCTTCATGTTATCAGAAACAAGCTAAAACCAAGGATCGCAAACTGTCATTCAGGTATATATCTTTTTTACAAGATCGCGAACACCACCATTAGCTAATTAAAACTGCATTGTTCTCTGATTGTTGGTTGTAGCAGCTACTTGAATTTTTTATTGCACTACCATTGTCATAATATTATCACCATCTTCTCCCTCACCAGTTACTCTTTTCACACTCATAAATTTCTTCTAGTTTTGACTATTTAACTATTTTCGATAGAGGATTCTGTAACTATTTGTGCGTTGCTTGTAGTATGCTTTCTCCTTTTTCTTTTTTGTTGTGTTGGCATTTATTTGAGTTTTGAATGTGCATAAATTTCAGCGAGAATGTTCTTCCCAAGAGCAAACTTTCTATGTGAATTAAATGACACGAAGTTACTTGAAGTCTAGAATGGTTTGGAGATCAGGTTACTTGATGCTTCTAGCATATGTTTGCATTTACATGTGTGTTTTAGTTGCTGAGCATATGTTCAATTATATTGGCAGACCTAGCATAATTTTCTTGTCTTTGCTTAGCCTAAATATTCCCAGCCATTGGCTAATGTACATGTATTAGTGTCTGAAATTATTTGCGTACAACTAGATTTTCATTTATGCGAGGAAGATTAACCATAAGTCAGCTGTTAGAGAATTGCTTGTTTGTTACAACCATTCATACTATGTTGTCAGAACTTTGTTTTTAAACTTTTAATGCCCAAACTTATTTTGTTGCAGGTATACTATTCTGATCAGTGGGGCAGCCCAGTTCATCTTTTTGCTGGTTTTAGTTTATTTCATTGTCTGTAGGTTAGTTTCCACCGGTTGTAAGAAAATACATACTTAAAAACTTAAAATGGTGTGAATTCAGTAGTTGTGTAGAGTTTTGGTTCAAGTGTCAGCTCAATTCACATGTGAATTCAGTTAATATTGTATAACAACTTTCAAATCTGAATTAAATGGTGAATGTTTTGATCAGTTTATGCAATGAGCTTCTAATTTCGATTTAATGAGTTTCTAATCTTAGGTTCAGTCAGAAATAAGTCAGACAAATCAGATTTTCTGAAATAGGTTTTTTCAAAAATACCAGTTAGACTGGGACTCAGACGAATCAGCTTTTATGAAATTATTCAACCCAGATTAAAGACTTTCCGAAACTGTAGATAAACTTTTACGTATATTAATATAAAACTAAAGAAACGTCTGTGCCTGTTAGTATTAATTTTTGGACTCTCAATTGAAGTCGTAATTTAAGAAATTTAAAGAATCTCAGACACAGTCGTTTTGAGAAATATGACTACAGTATTGCGGCTCCCAAAAACAGTCGTTTTTAGAGGTTTTAAAACTGTTTCTTTCCCACTTTTTTTTTTGCATTTGCCACTAGTGCATACTGCATATAAGTGTAGCCTCAAAGTTTAGGAAAATCATGCATATCAGTGTATTCTCAAATTTTAGGAAAATCAATAGTCCTCTATTATGAACTGAAATTTGCAACTAGCTGGTAAATGAAAATGACTAAATTTTAATTCTTTTTTTAATTCTGATGGCCTCCTTGCTAAACTGAATCCACCTCAAGTTGATTTGTGTGATTTATATATAACAAAATTATTAACAAAACAAAATCAAAAATAAAATCAAAACTATAACAAACCCATTAAATTTAATTTTTCACAAACCCATCATTTTTAGAGGGCTCATCTTCTTCTCTTCTTCCCTCTTACTTGTCGTCGTCGATTCAAAGAAATTTCCACAAACCCAATATTGTGATTCTTTTTTGGTTGAAAAAATGAGTAGTAATTATCAAAATGGGTTGAAAATGAAAGTTGCAGGGAGAAGTTCGTCTAGGAATTATGTGAAAATCTTTGTCGAACCAGCCAAACTCAGTTTTAATGGAGTTTTTTCTTTCAGAGAAAAGTTCGTTTACGTCGCAATTTTTTTCCCTAGCCGAACTTTTAGTTCGGTTGCGTCGCAATTTTTTTCTCCTAACCGAACTTTTCTCTGAAACCTATATATTATGTTCGGTTACGTTGCAAAAAAATTCCTAGACGAACTTTTAGTTCGGTTACCTCGCAAATTTTTTTTCTCATAACCTAACTTTTCTCTGAAAGAGAAAACTTCATTAAAGCTGAGTTCAGCTACCTGTATTTTCAGAAACATTATCCGAACTTTATCGCCATGCCCGAAATCAGTGTATAAAAACTTTATTTTTTCAAATGTTTTGGCCAATTCAAGCAACATTAACTAAATTTGAAGAATACCCAAAACCTTCATTTCAAAAAAAAATCATCTCAAAAGAAAAATCAAAACCTGCTTCTTCTTCTCCCTCAATAATTATTCTTCAAAAAAACACTTTTAAATTTAACCTAATAATCACTAATTAATTTAACTTAATCATTAAACTAACTAATTTAATTAGAAAATGTAATTTTGGTATTAACATAAATACCTAGATAAAGGATGACTTAGTTTACTTTATAATGAACCTCCCAAAATTTAAATAATGGTCCCAAAAAAAAGGATGGAGCCCAACTTAGTTTTTACGGGCCCAAGACTTAAACAAATTTTATTCTCGCCATTTGTTTGGATTATCTTTTCACTCGGTGTCTCTCTCGGTGACAGTCTCCCTCTCTTTCGAAATCGTCATTCAGGTATGATCAGCGACGAGCCAAGGGTTGACTAACCCTGGCTCTAGCCCCCTAAAATTAATAAAATCATAAAAACACCCTTAGTTTTATCATGTAATTTGGATTTAGTCCACCTAATTCTTAATGTTTAGTCCACAAATGTCCAACTTTTTTATTTTAGTCCCCCTCATTTTTAAACTCTGGCTCCGCCACTGGGATAATTCGAGTTTGCAACCCGATTTTATCTATGATTCAAGTATCATAGGAACTGTGTTGGGCAGAACTTAGTTCGAAACTCGGATCTTGTGGATATTTGATACTAGATTTTTTATTTCTATTCAAATTTTTTGTTCTTTCTTTTAAATTTGTTGATATTTGGTGAAAGAGAAAACTTCATTAAAGCTGAGTTCAGCTACCTGTATTTTCAGAAACATTATCCGAACTTTATCGCCATGCCCGAAATCAGTGTATAAAAACTTTATTTTTTCAAATGTTTTGGCCAATTCAAGAAACATTAACTAAATTTGAAGAATACCCAAAACCTTCATTTCAAAAAAAAATCATCTCAAAAAAAAAATCAAAACCTGCTTCTTCTTCTCCCTCAATAATTATTCTTCAAAAAAACACTTTTAAATTTAACCTAATAATCACTAATTAATTTAACTTAATCATTAAACTAACTAATTCTACAATAATTTAATTATAAAATGTAATTTTGGTATTAACATAAATACCTAGATAAAGGATGACTTAGTTTACTTTATAATGAACCTCCCAAAATTTAAATAATGGTCCCAAAAAAATGGATGGAGCCCAACTTAGTTTTTACGGGCCCAAGACTTAAACAAATTTTATTCTCGCCATTTGTTTGGATTATCTTTTCACTCGGTGTCTCTCTCGGTGACAGTCTCCCTCTCTTTCGAAATCGTCATTCAGGTATGATCAGCGGCGAGCCAAGGGTTGACTAACCCTGGCTCTAGCCCCCTCTAAAATTAATAAAATCATAAAAACACCCTTAGTTTTATCATGTAATTTGGATTTAGTCCACCTAATTCTTAATGTTTAGTCCATAAATGTCCAACTTTTTTATTTTAGTCCCCCTCATTTTTAAACTCTGGCTCCGCCATTGGGTATGATTCGAGTTTGCAACCCGATTTTATCTATGATTCGAGTATCATAGGAACTGTGTTGGGCAGAACTTAGTTCGAAACTCGGATCTTGTGGATATTTGATACTAGATTTTTGATTTCTATTCAAATTTTCTCTTCTTTCTTTTAAATTTGTTGATATTTGGTGAATCTAAACATACTAATTCTATGTCTCCGTAATTTGGTGGTTCGTTTTCCATTCTCGTTTCTTAATTTATGTGATTTGTATTTTGAGAATCTAGGGTTTAATTTGGATTAGGGGTTTTGACGGGTTTCTGTTTGTATGATATGATTTCATATATGTTAGGTTTAATTTCCTAATTTTGATTGTTTTTTGTTACTGGAAAACCCTTAATAGCTGAGTTGATGCCTCATTTGTGCTTTTTGAATCTAGAATTTGCTTTAATTTATGGGGATTTTCACTTGATTCATTGTATGATAACAATATAACATTTGGTTACTGTTTAATATTATGTGCAATAGAAGAATAGGGGTTCTTACATCATGAATTGAATTGGAATTTAAATGCGTGTAATGTATTTGTTACTTGGCTTTTCTATATTGGAACTTGTATTTGGTTGTAACTTAGGATTTATGGTCACAATACCAAGTCCATTAAGGCTCATATTGTCAGTAATGAATTGTCTCCATTTTAAACCCACATTGACTCCATTTTAGAAAAATTTCAGTAACCAAATTGTTTTTCTTTTTGTTTTCCGTGCTATTAACTCACATAATGGATTTTATGCAGGTCTCTAACCAAATTGTTTTTCCTTTTGTTTTCCGTGCTAAACTGAAATAATGTGCTCTCAAAGTACATTATTTTGGAACTAGATGCGACTTCAGTAAGTACATCACATTGTTTCCTATAAACACATAAACTTTGTTTTGTTCTATACATGGTTGTCCCATTTTCTTCTGTGTTGATAAGTACCCGTTATTTTCATTTATTCTTCCATGAGTTTTACTTGAATATTGTTAGACCAATGTGCAAATTGACTTGAGGATTATTACACCATGTGCACATTGCTGGTGTTGGTGATTTCCCTCTATTTGGTGAAATAAGCTTAGTCGATCCTTGTGCTTTACTGGCTGGTCCCAGAAGTGATTTCGCTGGTTAATTTTCTCACTCTAAGTGTTGTGTTTCTTTTTCACACAATGCTTTTTAGTATGACTGTCACTTTCTTGCTAACCAGGTATTGTCGTGGACAGTTGTAGTAATCTTTGTGCTATTTTTATAATTTTCCTTATGTTTTTATTTGTTTTTCCTATCAAAATTCCCTAATCTTTGTACATATCAGGAAAAGAGCGTGATGAGAGCGAGGGTTTCAGATCAGGGACTTATCTAAGGTTGAAGGTCCGAGACGTTCCTTTCGAGATTGTTGCAGGACGAAAGAGAGGCTAGATTAAGGGTGAAAGCTGAACTATATATGTCAAACTAAGCAAAGACTAGCTCGTATAGAAGAATCATTAGCTCTTGTGATCCAAACACAGGTAAGATAAGATTCAACACCCTTACTCTTCATTTTTTACTCCTGTTTATGCATTATGAAAATGTTTTCCACGAATGGTGTAAAAGTAAGGTCATTTAGATGTCTGGCAAGAAAATGGTGCAGGAGGAAGCTTTGACAGCTCTAGTCATTAGTACCTTATGGATTCTGGTTCCTCTGTTATCTTATGTTTCACTTGTGGCATCTGTCTCTGCCTGACAATTTACGTGCATCTGTAGGAGCAATTTCAAAAATATTTGATGCTGTTATACCTTATCCCAAAAATATTAGTTGAAATGGATGTTGCAATTACAAGCAGGTGTTTCAACTAATCAGTTAAAATGGTGCAGGTTTCTGTTACCTTTGAAGATGAAGGAGGTGCTCAAAGCAAGCTGATTGGGAGAAAGCTTATGGATAGTCTCTATCAAACTTATTGTTCAGAGGTAGGATGGAAATAGTTAACTTACAATGAGGAGAACAACTTGTTTACAGTGGGACCTCTTTGAAGGAACTAGTTTAATTCAGGACTGCCCAGAGAGGGAATTCATGTTTGTGTTGCTATTTGATACTGGCCATGCAATAATTCTACTACTGCTTTATCTTTCTCCTCCTCTTCTTGATCCAAAGTGTTGGCGCAATGCGGAAGTGTGATGGGTTTTATGGAAATGATTTGGGAAAAGGAATTGTACAGGAAATGAAATTGGTTAATTCAAAGTGAGGCTTTGATTAATTTAGGAAATGAAAATGTTTACAAGAGAATTTAGTGTAGTACTTTGGCTCACTCTCTTTACAAAGGCTCTTTGGCTCTTACTTACTAGCTCTCACTCTTTACTTACTTGTTTACTCACTTGAGTTTTTGGATTTTGGATTGATTACAAATGAACCATCTGTAGCCTATTTATAGGCACTAACAGAAAATTCTAGAAATGAAACTTTCTAGACAACATTTGCCGACTATGCTAAGAGCAGCCTAGAACAGAATTTTCTAGACCATGACCGAGGGACCTAGAGACACAGAACACTCTAGAGTCTACAACCGACCAAACTAAAGTTTATGTAGTTTATTTGTAACTAAAGGAAAAGAGCCTAGATTTCTCTGGAATGGGCTGATACATGGTGATAAGCCCATGGGAGTTTATCATCTTCTCCTGGCTAGATAATCTAGATTATTCTAGATTTAACAATCACAAATTAACTATTATCTTTAACACCCCCTCTTAATTTGTGATGTTTAGCTTACCTCTAAAATGATTGAACTTATCCATCGTGACTACTTTTGTGAAAATGTCGGCATTTTGCTCATTTGTTGGACAAAATTGGAGCTCAATTTCCTTGTTTTCGACCAGCTCTCTGATAAAATGATGGCGTAGCTCTACGTGCTTCGTCCGTCCGTGAAAGACTGGATTTTTTGTCATTGCAATTGTAGACATATTGTCACAGTAGATAGTCGTCGGCTGCTTTTGCCTTTGTTGTAGGTCGATCATTATTCTTCTCAACCATACTGCTTCACATGCTGCACTTGTTGATGCTATGTATTCTGCTTCGGCTGACGATAGTGCCACCGTACTTTGTTTTTTAGAACTCCAAGAGATAACTTTTGTTCCCATACAGAAAACATAGCCTGATGTGCTCTTTCGGTCTTCAATAGAACCTGCCCAATCGCTATCTGTGAAGCCAATTAAATCATTGTCTTTTTCTCTTGTTTACTTGATGCCAAAATTCTTTGTTCCCTTGATATACCGAAGAATTCTCTTAGCGGCGGCATAGTGTAATTTGCTTGGCTCGCTCATAAACCGAGAAACAATGCTGGTTGCATTGACTATGTCTGGCCTTGTATTTGTTAAGTAGATCAGTGAGCCGACTAGACTTCTGAATAAGGTTGGATCAACTTTTGTCGCTCCATCATTTTTTGCCAACTTCTCATTAGTAGCCATTGGAGTTTAAATTGGTTTGCAATCTATCATGTTGAACCTTTTCAGTAAGTCTTCTGCATATTTTTCTTAGGAAATGAATATTTCTTCTGGAGATTGTTTTACTTGAATCCCAAGAAAATATCGCATAAGTCCTAAGTCTGTCATCTCATATTCTTTCATCATCTCCTTCTTAAATTTTTCTGCCATCTCTTGTTTTGTGCTGGCGTAAATTAAATCATCAATGTAGAGACAGACAATTAGGAAGTCCGTACCTTATTTTCTTATGTAGAGTGATGGCTCACTTGGACTTTTTTCAAATCCATTATCTCGGAAGTATTTGTCTATTTTGCTGTTCCATTCACGCGGTGCTTGCTTGAGGCCATATAGTGCTTTGCGGAGACGATATACCATTTTTTCTTTTCCTTTGCGGGCATATCCTTGAAGTTGTTCCACGTACACCTCTTCTTCAAGTTCTCCGTTTATGAACGCCGACTTTACGTCTAACTGGTAGACTTTACTTTTTAGTTGAAGTGCCAAAGCTAACACCATCCGGAATGTTTCCATGCGAGCGACTGAGGCGAATGTCTCGTTGTAGTCAATTCCTGATTGCTGGGAGTATCCTTTTGCAACTAGCCTTGCTTTGTGCTTTTGAATTGACCCGTCTTCATTATATTTTGTCTTGTAGACCCATTTCAGACCAATTATTTCTTTGTCAATTGGCTGATTAACAAGCTCCAATGTCTTATTTTTCTCGATTACTCGCATTTCTTCGTCCATGGCATGTCTCCATTTTTCTTCTTTTGCCGCTTCCTCATATTTTTGAGGTTCTAGTGCTATAAATGCACAATTAGATATATCATAAATATCTCTTAGGGAACGCACCTTTCTAGGTGGGGCACTTGATTCAGATGAACTGGGACTTTGTTGTGTTGGACTAGGAGATCTCGGGCTTGCTGGTGGAGTATTATCTTCTTGACGTGGCTGATCTGGCTCGTCTTCAAAGAGTAGTGGCAACTCATGGTTTTCTGGTTCATCATTCCAATCCCATGATTTGAATTCATCAAAGATAACATCTCTTGAAATTACCAGTTCCTTTGTATCTGGCTTTAGAAGTCTATATGCTTTAGACTCTTCGCTGTATCCGATGAATATTAACTTTTCTCCTTTTTCATCAAATTTTTCTCTATGTTGGGATGGAATATGAGAATATGCTACGCAACCAAAAATTCTGAAAGAAGTTACCTCAGGCTTTTTCTTATGCCAAGCTTCATATGTAGTTTTGTTGAGAACTTCTTTTGTTGGTGAGCGATTAAGGATGTAGACTGCCGTGTTGAATGCTTCTGCCCAGTAGCTGTTGGGTAGCTTCCTTGCTTTTAACATACTGCGAGCCATTTCTACGATTGTATGATTTTTCTTTTCCGTGACGCCGTTTTGTTGTCGAGTGTATCGGACGGTGAGCTCCTTTTTAATTCCATTTTCTTTGCAGTAGTTGATAAATTCATTTGAAGTAAATTCTCCACACGGTTTGTACGGAAAACCTTCAATTGATGGCCACTTTGCTTCTCTGCCAACGCCTTGAACTCTAGGAATTTAGTGAATGCCTCGGACTTTTGCTCGAGAATATACACCCACATCATCCTGGTATAATCATCCACAAATAGGAGAAAATATCTTCTGTTGTTGAGCGAGGTTGTTCTTGTCGGACCGCAGATATCGGCGTGCACCAATTCGAGGGGCCTTCTTGCTCTCCACGATTTATTTGTAAATGGAAGTCTATGAAACTTCCCAAGAAAACAACCTTCACATATTTTATCTCCACCGCTGATATTAGGAAAACCGATTACCATGTTCTTTGATTTTAAAACCTTCAAGGATCTATAGTTGAGATGCCCGTATCTCAAATGCCATAACTTGCATTCATCTATGTGATTGGTACTCATTGCACAATTTCCAATTGATGGCATAGATAGAGGAAAGACAAAATTCGCTAACATTTTTACTTTTGCCACCAATTGCTTATTAATTTTATCATAAATTGTGCATTCTCCGTCTTCAAAATGTAGTGAGTACCCTTTTCTTATAAGTTGTCCAACACTTAATAAATTTTGAGCTAGTCCAGGAACATAAAGAACATCAGATATGTATCGAGTTTTACCTGACCTTGTACGTACGGATATGACTCCTCTTCCTTCAACATTCTGGAACTTTCTATCTCCGAGTTTGACCGGTGGAATCTCTTGCTCCTCCAATTTTACAAAATATTCTTTATTTCCTGTCATATGGCTGCTGCATCCGCTGTCAACATACCATATACCTTGCGCTTCTTGTTGCGAGGTGAGGCAGGAATAAAATACTTGATTTTGAGAATCATTTTTCTCGGTATAGTTAGCTTCATTGAGCCAACAATCTTTTTCCATGTGAAGACATTACAACTTTCAGTTGCATGGCCAAACTTTTTGAAGACATTACAACGGAGATTTGAGGAGTAATTTCTTCCGTACGTTTTGTTGTTGTTTCTAATACTCCTTTTCCACTTCCACGTCCGCGGTAGTAATTTTTGGGTCCTTGATTTGAAGTCGACCCTTTCTCGTGAGGTGATGTTGATGACGATCCCCCTCTGGAGCTTTCTTTTCTGGCTTCCATATTTTTCTTTTCACTGAAATTTATTTTTGATTGAAATGCCTGCTCCAACGATTGTTCTGCGAACCTATTTATTCTTTTCTCGTGCGCATCTAATGAACCCATTAATTCATGTACCAAGAGAGTCGATAAATTTTTTGACTCCTCAATGGCAGCGACGATATGGTCGAATTTCAACGGTAAGCTTCTTAAAATCTTTTCTACAACTCTTTTATTTTCTATGGTATCTCCATAACTACTGATTTGATCTAGATCTGTGTCCAAACCCTAAAAGATCAACGGCGTCTATAAAAGAAGGAGAGTCTAAGTGACTTGTGTCCAAACCCAAACCCTAAAAAATCAACAGCCGCAGCAACTTTCACAGATCTAGATCGCCTCATTTTGCTACTACTGGATCTGAGAAGGAAAAATCTACTATTTTACACATTATGGAGTCGCACGAGATAGTAGTAGCAGAACAAACAACATTAGATAATCAAGAAACATCAGATCATCACTCAACTATAGAAGCAGAAGCAACAATGGATGACCATTCATCTGTGGAAGAAGTTACATTAGTAGTACCCGAAACAGATGATCCATCTTTACCAGTAATGACATTTAGGGTATGGGTTCTTGGTACACTTTCTTGTACCATACTGATTTGTCTAAATACATTCTTCACCTATAGAACTCAACCATTAACAATATCAAGCATCTTGATGCAAATCATAGTCCTACCAATTGGTAGATTCATGGCTAGGGTACTTCCAAAAAGAAATATATCAATTCTAGGAAAAAAAATTAGTTTAAATCCAGGACCTTTTAATATGAAAGAACATGTTATTATCACAATCTTTGCAAACTGTGGTGTTTCAAGTGGTGGTGGTGATGCTTATTCTATTGGTGCTATTACTGTAATGAAAGCTTATTATAAACAAAGCATGAGCTTCCTTTGTGCTCTTCTGATTGTATTGACTACTCAGGTACGTAATATTGTCTTATTTTTCTTTTTCTTTGCTTTCGGCTTTAATTTGGTGCATATATTGTCTTAATCTTCTTTTGGTTTTGCGATATTGTTGTATTTAACTAGCTTAATTGCAATAATTGTACTTTGCTGCAGATATTGGGGTATGGATGGGCAGGGTTGTTGAAGAGGTATTTAGTTGATCCAGATGAAATGTGGTGGCCATCAAACGTTGCTCAGGTTTCTTTGTTCAGGTACTCCGTTCCCGCTTCAATCACAACCGGGTTCAATTGTTTTGAAGAACCGTGTCTAAATCACAGTTAAAAAGTTACTAATTAAAATTATTACTAATTCGCAGAACTCTTCATGAGAAGGATCCAAATTCCAGGGGCCTAACCAGAATGAAATTCTTCCTCATTTTCATGGCGGCAAGTTTTGTGTACTACGCATTACCTGGTTATCTTTTCACAATCTTAACTTTCTTTTCATGGGTTTGTTGGGTATGGCCCCATAGCATTACTGCTCAACAGATTGGATCTGGTGCAAATGGACTTGGTATAGGTGCTTTCACTCTTGATTGGGCAGGAATTTCATCTTACCATGGAAATCCACTTGTTACGCCATGGATTTCAATTCTCAATATTGCAATTGGATTCATTATCTTCATTTACGTAATCATTCCTATCTGTTATTGGAAATATAATACTTTTGATTACAGAAAGTTCCCTATGTTTTCAAATAAACTTTTCACTTCTACTGGTCAAATATATGATACCCACAAGATCCTGACACAACAATATGATCTTAATGTTCCGGCTTATGAAAATTATGGCAAGTTATATCTCGGCCCATTATTCGCTCTTTCAATTGGGTCCGGATTTGCAAGATTTTCAGCTACTATCGTTCATGTTGCGCTCTTTCATGGCAGGTATATGCATATATTTTAAGTTCATCCTATGTAGTTCATACTGAAGTTAGAAAACCTCGCATCAAAATAACTGTTGGTATTTGGTCTTGACTGACTTGGAATCTTGCAGTGCCATTTGGAAACAAACTAAATCAGCATGGAAAAATGTGAATGTGAGATTGGACATACATGCAAAACTAATGAAGGATTACGAAGAAGTTCCTCAGTGGTGGTATCTCATTCTGTTGGGAGCAAGCATTGGTTTGTCTCTCTTAATGTCTTTCATTTGGCCAAAAGATATTCAGCTTCATTGGTTGGGGATGCTTTTTGCCTTCGCGTTGGCTTTTATCGTTACCTTACCCATTGGAGTCATTCAAGCAACTACCAACCAAGTATTCACTTCCAATCTCTTTAAGATTTTCCCTTTTTCCATTGCTTTCCAGTACAAAATATAAGACACCAGTAAAATCAAATCTTGCACTAACTATTGGATGTTTTTGTGGTTATGTTGCAGCAACCCGGATACGACATAATAGCACAATTTATGTTTGGCTATATCATAAAAGGAAAACCCATTGCAAGTCTTCTTTTCAAAATATATGGACGTATTAGTACTGTTCATGCACTCTCGTTTTTATGCGATCTAAAACTTGGTCATTACATGAAAATTCCACCTAAGTGTATGTACACCGCGCAGGTATGAAACTGAAAACATCTCAGAAATAAGGCAATGTTACATTGTTCCCATAATGTAAAAGCTATACTAACTAAAGATGTCTTTATATGATGAAGCTTGCTGGAACGATTATAGCTGGTATTGTCAACCTGGGAGTTGCATGGTGGATGCTTGAGAATATCGAAAACATATGTGACGTTGATGGTCTGCATCCACATGGTCCATGGACGTGTCCAAAATACAAAACCACCTTCAATGCTTCTGTTATATGGGGTCTAATTGGACCAAAGAGATTATTCGGACCAGGCGGAATGTATCGAAACTTGGTGTGGTTATACCTCGTAGGAGCTGTTTTGCCAGTACCAATTTGGGTGATGAGCAAAATCTTCCCCGAGAAGAAATGGATTCCATTAATAAATATACCACTTGTGTTGTATGGATTCGCAGGCATGCCTCCAGCAAGCCCTACAAACATTGCTTGTTGGCTAATCACAGGGATAATATTCAACTGCTTTGTGTTCAAGTACAAGAAAGGATGGTGGCAGAAATACAACTACGTTTTGTCGGCAGCATTGGATACTGGGACAGCCTTCATGGGCGTGCTAATTTTCTTCCTACTAGATAATCAGAATGTGAAATTAAAGTGGTGGGGAACCGAAGTTGATCACTGTCCCTTAGCTACTTGCCCAACTGAACCTGGTATTGTGGTTAAAGGGTGCACAATTTTTAAGTAAGTAGGTTATTTATACTTTGGATGAAATTTTTATATTGGCTTTAGCTTTAAATCTGAATTATAGTAAGAACTGCTTAGTGAAGTGAGGCAGAGTCTTCCCCTTGAACATTGATTATCTGTTAGGTTTGATTATATTTGTTTTCAAGTAATTCATCCCTAATATTGGTTTCCTAAATAGAACTGAACGTTTGTCATTAAATTGTCAAAAAAATTCTAGTATTTGTTGCCTTTTTAAAATTCGATGTGAAAGCAAACATGAAACTGTATTTTGTCTGCCCTTGTAATCCCAACAGTTCCTTCAAAATAGATTGCACTGAATGGCCTGGATAGCAGGATATTAATAGATTTCCGTCTTCATGGAATGCATTGGTACGTAATATCTTCGTAAGTAATTGCTGCAGAAGCTAATTCTTCATCTGCAACACCAACGCACGGTATATCTTCATGGTTCTCTGCTGGCGCAGGTCTATCGAATTTCCACCGGAGCAGCATGCACTCATCCATGGCCTTCTAATCAAATATTCACCCAAGTTCTCACCGATTCTATTAATCAAGACATCAAGGTCATCATTGTATTATATCTGTCGAATACATTAAGTACAACAATTTTCTTACAGATACGTGGTCACTGAGAGCCTCGGATAAACTTAAAGCGCATTATATTAGGGGTTCCATGAAAAACTTAACTGACATTAGTCGCTAATTAATCGACCCCAAAAGCCTTATAAAAGAAATTTAATATCTTAGTCCCCTTTGTGCGGTGCAGATACAACTAATTTATTGATTCCATTACTATCCTACATAACCTCTGTACCTGTTCACCAAAGATCTTCCAGTCTGCAGCAGAAATCCTGGGTGAGAATACAATTGTGATCTACCAAATCCAAAATCTTTTCCAGTAGCAAGTACCGGGTCGACTGGAGAATATCTCCCAAAAATATAACATAGTTTTCACGCAGGCCTGTCAAAGCCTTGCACAACTCGCACCAGGGCAAGCAAAATACTTGACGCTACCTGCGTCGTGATTGTTTATGGACCAGGTTGTAAGTAATCACCGTTTCAAGGGATTACGAATTCTCGACCATTAATGCGGATATGCTGACACCCTGTCCCTGTTGTAGAAGCTACGGGGTATTTCCCCTTCACATCCTGCCAACTGCAGCGCTACAGGGGTTTCCCCTCTTCACCATCTGCAGGGTTGTCTTTACGTGTTCACTGATTTAGTGGCATAGAAATTGACGCGGAATATAGAAAATAAAGGGGGGTTTGTTAGTCGTCGTACCTGAAACCTACCTCTTCCACGCATATCGCCGCCCTCCATGTCTGTCTTTCCAACGCCTGCTCTGCTGAGAGATTTCGATTGCACATGTCCTTCTTTACGCACTCATCCCAAGTTAGCTTCGGTCAGCCTCTGCGCTGCATCCTTCCTTCCGCGCGCCTAATAAAACCTACTCGCACTGGAGCATCATGCGGTCTTCGCTGGAGGTGCCCAAACCAGCGCAGCCGATGCTGGGCGAGCATCTCCTTGATTGGCGCTACCATAAGTTTCTTGCTTATGTACTCATTCCTGATACGGTCATGCCTCGTATGACCGCATGCCCACCTCAGCATCCGCATCTCGGTACTCTTGAGCTTCAAAGTGTCCCGATTGTTCGGCGCCCAACATTCCGCACCATATAGCATGGTAGGCCTGATCGCTGTTTTGTAAAACTTACCCTTAAGCTTTAGCGGAACTTTGCGGTCACAGAGAAAGCCAGACGCCATTTCCCCCAGCCAGATTGTGTTCGATGTCGAATATCCTCCTCGATTCCCCCATCACTTTGGAGCCATGATCCCAGGTAGAGAAAGGATTCTTTCTTTGGTAAAGGTTGTCCATCCAGCAAAATGTCCCCTTCTACTGTCCCGGAGTCACTGAGATCGCACTTCAGATACTCGGTTTTGGTTCTACTAAGTTTGAAGCCCTTCGATTCTAGAGTTTAGCGCCATAATTCAAGTTTTTCCTGTACATCTTTCTTCGATTCGCCGATAAGCGCCACATCATCTGCAAATAGCATGCACCAAGGGATCTCACCTTGAATGTTTCTTGTAACTTGATCTAGCACCAAATCGAAAATAAATGGGCTTAAGGATGATCCCTGGTGTAGCCCCGTCCTAATCGAGAAATCGCTTGAAACTCCGCCGGTCGTCCGAACACCGGTAACTGCGCCCTCGTACATGTCCTTGATTAAGTTTATGTACTTCCGTGATACCTTCTTCTGCTCGAGAGCCCACCATATTACCTCACGTGGTATTCTGTCGTAAGCCTTCTCCAGGTCGATAAAGACCATGTGCAGGTCCCGCTTTTGTTCTCTGTATCTTTCCATAAGTTGTCTAACCAGGAAAATCGCCTCCGTGGTCGATCTTCCCGGCATAAAACCAAATTGGTTTGGTGAGACGCTGGTTTGTCTTCGTAACCGCCAATCGATGATGCGTTCCCACAGCTTTAGTGTATGGCTCATCAGTTTGATTCCCCTATAATTAGAGCAGTTGTGGATGTCTCCCTTGTTCTTAAATATCGGGACGATCACGCTTCGACGTCATTCGTCCGGCATTCGGTTTGACCGGAAGATGTTATTGAATAACTTGGTCAGCCAAGTTATCCCATCATCTCCCAGGCATTTCCACACCACAATTGGGATTGCATCCGGGCCCAAGGCCTTCCCTAATTTGGTCCCTTTCAAGGCCTCCCTTACTTCACTCTCGTGGATGTTACCGACCCTTACCTCCTCGAACGATTCCACATTCTCGGTAGAGCCCTCAATTGTGGTGGGTGGTGTATCGCTTTCTGCATTGAAAAGATTATCGAAGTAGTCTTTCCAACGATCCCTAATTTCAGCGTCCTCCACCAGTACTCGGTCGTCCGAAGCCTTAAATACATTTTACCTGTACAAGGTCACGTGTCTTCCGTTCACGCAACCGTGCAATCCTGTATATGTCTTGTTCTCCTTCTCTAGTGTCCAGTTTACGGTAGAAATCCTCAAAAGCCCGACCCTTTGCCACACTTACCGCTCTTTTCGCCCGAGTTTTCGCCATCTTGTAATTCCTTTGATTTTTATCGGTTTCAGATGCTTGGAGCTTCCGGAAACAATCTTTCATGTGTCTGATTGCTTGTTGCACTTCCTCTGACCACCACCAGGATTCTTTTGGATCCCGCTTACCACTTCCTGTTGCCTGTCCCAACACTTCCACTACTATCTGTCCAATCCGGCAAGCCGTTTCTTTCCACATTTGATCTAGTACACCGTCCTCGCAGAGCACCCCTTCCGAGAGCACTTTTTCTTTGAATGTCCGCGCGGTATCTTCCTTTAGGTTCCACCACTTAGTTCTTGGTGCGTTAGCATTTTTCTTCCGCTGGTAGCGAGTCTTGATATAAAAGTACGCTACTAAGAGTTTATGTTGGGTGACAACGTCATCTCCTAGTAAAACCTTGCAATCGAAGCATTCCGGCCTATCATCCTTCCTAGCTAGGATATAGTCGATATGAGTCTCGTGCTGACGTCTTTTATAAGTGATCAAATGCGAATCTATCTTCCGAAACATAGTGTTTGCGATAAAGAGATCGTATGCCCCTGCAAAATTCAGAAAATCCTCCCCCCCTTGGTTCAAGGTGCCGAACCCAAATCCGCCATGTATCCTATCGAATCCCCTACCGCTTGAGCCAACGTGTCAGTTGAAGTCTCCTCCAATGAACAACTTATCGTTTTGTGCGACTCCATTTACCATTTCATCTAGGGAGTTCCAGAAGTTCTTCTTTTCATCCTTAGTAGTACGCTCATGGGGTGCATACGCACTGATAACGCTAATTGCCACTTTGCCTAAAAAGAATCTCACGCGAATGACCCTATCTCCTTGCCTTTTCACTTCTACCACTTTCTCTGCCAAATCCTTGTGAATTAGGATTCCTACACCGTTTTTCTTCCTAGTTTCGCCCGAAAAATAAAGTCTGGAGCCGGTTCCGTCCACTTCCCGAACTTTCGCACCCGGCCATTTAGTCTCCTGAATGCATAGGATATCCACTTTCCTCTTTCGCGCAACAGCGTCCATCTCGGTCAGCTTCCCAAATAACGATCCCACGTTCCAGCTTCCTACGCGAATCCTGGTTGAATCGACTAGCATACTTACCCCTCGCACCCGTCGCGGTGCATGCGAGGACCCTACTATCCTATTTGTCATCACTACATCCGGGCGTCGATGTAGCGGCCCTTGATTATTTGGCACCAGACCCGGACAGGCCGGCGCGTCACGAAAGATTGTTGAAAATTGAGTACGGGGTGACGACCCATCCCTTACTGTGTACTTATCACCTCGCCCGGGATCCGGCTCAGCGCGTCGCTTCTGCTCGTACGCGCCCACGTTTAATTCATTGATTGTCATATTCATAAAGGTTGTCTGATTTCACAATGGCTTCGTCATTACCAAAACCCGCTCCTTTTATCATGGCTTGGGTACAGGCTGTCCGGGGAGAACAAACAGGCGGGGCACAAAAAAGAATAAAAGTAAAAATAACCGAATATTGCTTTCCAATCCATGATGGTAACAAGTCTCCCCTCTTATTACCTTACTGGATTCACCATAACCCGACAAAGGGAAGGTGTTAGTGATTTCCCTATGGGGTTTAAAATACCGTCATTTGGTCCTTGTCTTGAGTGGGGAGCACACCCAAAACGAGGTGACAGGGTTTGGTTCTCTATGAACCGAGATCGAAAAGTCTTACCTTGCGTATCCAAGACCATCTCCCATCCTACCATATCGTTGGATACGCCGATCCTGAAACCTACCTCTTCCACGTGTATCGCCGCCCACCATGTCCATCTGTCCAACGCCCACTTTCTTCCCTGCGTATCGCCGCCCTCCATGTATGTCTTTCCAACGCATGCTTTGTTAAGGGGATCGACCTGTTCGCATACTTAGTAGGGGTTCGCATGCTTTGTTAAGGGGATCGACCTGTTTGCATACTTAGTAGGGGGATCGACCTGTTTGCATATAAGGGGATCGACCTGTTTGCATATAACGGGATCGACCTGTGCGCATAATTGTTAGGAAAAGTGTTAGTCAATTCCCTAGCGTCTGAGAGACTCTGGCTTGCCGTTCACCGCCCAGGGCAGAGAGCCAACAAGCACTAAAGTCTCAAACACCACTCATACGCCAACATGTATTGTCCCCAAACAACAATTATTTCTTGTAACACTAGCAACACACGCCGGTTAAGGCAAGGAAGCACGAGCACCAGGAACAAATCGTTCCAGGCCATCTTAGTTGGTGCGTACATTACTATTCCACGCTACCCTCCAGGAGAAGGCCACATTTTCTTTCTTTGTTAACACCTTATAGCACGACTTTACAATGAACAGGCCATCTTTGGTGTCTTTCCATCTCTTCGTGACTACATTCTCATTAAAATTGCTTCACTTCTCTACCATTAAACAGGGAGTCAGTACATAATATGCCCGCCTCTTAAGAGAGTCTGTCATAGTTAATCTATACATGAATATTTTTGCTGATCAAAAAAAAAAGTTAAACTAGAATACCGTTGCCACGATGGGGAGGGCCGACCGAAGAAAAACGAAACACTCTTGATTGCATAACGCATTATATGTCATTTTGTTGCCGGAATGTTATTTTTGAGGCATAAGTGAAAATATCACTTTTCTTGAAACGGAGTGAGTACATCGTTTTATTAGTTGCAACGGAAAATTAGTTGATGCATAAACCAAAATATGGCTACATAAAGTATTATGTATCTTTTGTGGTGGGTTGTATAATGGATATACATTTAATTTTCTAAAATTGTACATAAAATGATAAACACCTATGAATTTTTCTTAAAAACTTTAAATTTGATATTGTTGTTTATACTCATTGCATAGATTTTTTTATAACCTTTTCAACGAGATAAAATTTGTAAAATTCCAAGGCACGGATTTTTAGATATCTTATATTAAAGTTTGCTTTCCAATTATACACTTAAAGGAATAGGATACATAAGGAGTTATAGTAATTGGCCTAAAAGGGAGAGATATTTTGGTATTGTCAAGTGCACACTACCAAAATCTTTTTATCAAATTTCAAATTTATGGGAGGTTTCATTTTACAAAAAAAATGGCCATAAAAAAGACTCCCTCCATCCCTTCGGGCCCTCCGATCGGTCTGCCCAACTATACATGATGCTGTATCGCATCTATGTAAAATTTTAATAATCACCACTTCCACCAAGAAATCTGTGTCTCCAATCACTATAGTTTGTTAAGAACCACAATATTGACAGCGTATCGAGAATTTCGGATTAGATATTTTCTTGGCCTTATCTTTTCTTTCTCCATATCATACAATATTGGGTTACAATCATCATTGGTTTGTTCTTTACAGAAACAACCTCCATTATTTTCTTTTTCTTCTTCTAGCACAGTGCTTATTTGACGTATTCATTACGATTGAAAAAGTTTTTCAAAATATTAGAAATGGGAGGTTAGGGCGATAGGGAAATGGTTAAGGCAACTGCAAATGTGTGGTTATGTTATATATTTAAAATTGCATCCATTAAAAATTTAAGTGTTTTATTTCTAAAATTGCATCTACTGAACATTTGAAGTATCATTTTTAAGTTGCTGTTCGAGACTTATAGTTGCCTGTTGTGTCCTTTAAAAGTTAAGTGACCGTTGGGGTTGCCTAGTGGATCTTGTCTTATAGGAGAGCCAATCGGATAACGGTGACAGGATACTTGGTGCTTAGATGGCTTCACCAGAATTAAAAGTAATTGTGAGGCCGATATGTGGTGACTTGAGTGTCTCTTATTATAAGGAAAAGATATAAAGAAAAAGACGCAAATTGCATTTGGATACACGAAGTAGGAAGCAATATTATATAAGTGAAAAAAACACACACATATATATGATGGTTTTTGAATGAGCTTAGCTTACACCAAAATATTTTATCATTTGCAGCTTAATCAACCGGGACGGGTATCACCTTCAATGAAACAGCCCTTAGCAACGAAAATCTAACTTTGTCACTAGTATCCATGGTTTCTGGAGTCATACCTTTCTCAGGAACCCAATCGAAAGATTGTACAAGTGATCCAAGCATCACGTGCATTACAAGAGATGTAATATATAGCAGTGAACAACGGGGTGGGTGGATGCGTATTTGTATCACCCATGTGTAATCCATTTAATTAGATGATTTGAGATTCTTACCCACGTCAAATCCACTACCCCTCGGATGGAGCACCTGCTGGTAAACAGATAAGCGGATTGGATGCGGATGGATTTTCGAATCTGAGAAACTTAAATGAATACAGATAAATGTTGAACACGAGTAATATAATTTAATTTTAAAACTTAGATTACTAAAACATAAGTAGTTAAAACAAAAGTAAAACAATGTCTTTCTAACAACCAAAGTTATAATATTTATTGATACGAAGGCCTCCGATCAATCCCTATCTGATACTTTTGGAATATCATTAAGGATCTTTAATACTTCTCAATAACAAACTATATATATTATCTATCAATTTTATAATAACCTTCGTGTGTGTGTGTGTGTATATATATATATGATACTAACATTATTCTTAGGGTAGGATGTCCAACGGATGGGTGACGTTTCACCCGCGTCCAACCCGTTAAAATGACCTGTTTCAGAAATTTACCCACGTCCAATCCGCCGAGAAAAATATTGGGTGTCGACCCGCAAAAATGCGGATTGGTTTGGGTAAAATCCACGGATATGGGTGTTTTTGCTCAGCCCTAAATATATAAGAAGCCAACAAAGTATAAAGAAGATATTTATCCAACAAAGTGTCGGGACTCTTATCAGAGATCGATCCAAAGTTGGTTTTTTGTGATTTTGGGTTTTGTGTATAGGTGGACTAAGCTCTAAATATGAAGATATATTGGTGTTCTTCGTTTCTTGGTTCAATTCATTTCTTAAGGTTTATCATTTAAGTAAGTTGATACCGTTAGAATTGTCAAAGAAAATACAATTCCGAGGTTAGTAATGTTCTAAGCTGGCAAATAAATATCGCTATTGGATGATGGTGGTTTTATGGTTTGAAAGATTAAAGTATGAGATTCCCATCTATGATTTCCTGTTCACGAAATTGAAGTAAAAGAGTTTGCGTTGTTTATACTTTGTTCCTTAAAATGGAAAGGGAATACGGAGATTCATGGCACACTTGATTGATTAAATGAAAATAAGAAAATGATATTTAGAAAATATGGACAATTTATTATGCATGCAAGAATGAAAACCCGTGCAAAATACAGAGAATGCAAATACCAATTAACACTTTCCATATTTCAAAAATAAATAAATAACCCTTTCCTGAATATATCTTTCGTTTATTTATTTTCTAAAATAAATAAATAACACTTCGTGAATATCTTTTTCATTTATTTATTATCTAGTAATTTTAATTTTTCTTCTCTCTATCAAAAATCAGAAAAATAAGGATTATCTAATTTTTCTATTAGATAAAGATTTTAAACAATTGGCCATCTTCGTTGTAATTGATTAGTAGTTTAATTTCACCTGAGTATATCTTCATATTATTTTTTGTATGAAGATCGAATAATCAGAGATGATGATTAGATTTTTGTACTTTCTTGATATTTTTTTGTTCTCAAGCACAAGTAAGTTCTATTAGGCAGGAATTACACGACCGGTATGTGTTATACATATTGAAGGCCACTACAATTTGGTATAATGGTTGTAGCGTTTATATTATGGGCTCCGTGAACCTCACCGATCGAGCTTCTATTGTAGTCGATAGTGTCCCTAATTGACTTCCATATGCTGCTCGATTTGCGAGCCATTCCATCGCTTAGTGTCTCTCGTGATAGTTATGTTTTATAATGCTACGAAGGATCTGCCCCCATTGATTCATGAGATGAATGAATTGTTTTTGAAAGGCTTAAAATTTAACCTTTTGTCGAGAATTTCGATCAGTTTGATACGAATATTATATTTCGAGTTTTGATATTTCAACATTGTATTTAAAACTCATCTCACCATAAAAAAAATTAAAAGAAAAGAAAAACCAAAACAAGTAACCATTGTATTGCAAAGGTAATTAATAATTATAAAACTTATTCAATTCATTAATGAAATAAGAATGTCTCATATAATTTATTATTCTTACTTGGTGCATTCTTTACCACGGAGGACATATTAACTTTTGTCTACTAAGATCTTGAGGAGTGCTTTTGTTGATACAATTTATAACCCCACTTACGAGCCGTAACCTTATTGTGGTCTGATGATGTACATTCTCTCTTACAAGTATCCTCACAAAAATAGACGGGTGTCGGCCGATCAACACAATATGACAAGCAATCTTCATAACACCAACCGTAATCATCCGCAACACTCCTTCCTATGAACATTCCAAGTATTAGTATTGCCATCACGAAAATCATCTTCATATTCTTCGCTTCCATTTTCTATTATGTCTCTTTGCGTGTTTTGTTTCTCTGGAATCTCTGATGAGGTGACTGCTCTTCCAATGGCTAATTTATAGTTTTATAAATGGATCCTTGTAATAAATTAAAAATATCTCTTGGGAGCTTTACAAATGGAAAATGAACTAATTTTCTTTATTGTATGACGTCATACATTAGCATTTGTAAGGAAATGGAAATCTATTTGTGGTAGTAAAGTGAGAATATCGGCAAATTGATTGATTACATATAATTAAGAAAATAGTATTGCCTCCGTCTCAGCAAAAATACTAAAAATAGAAAATATATACACTTTTTAGCCTAAATATAAAAAATCGAAAATATTGTTTTTTTAAAAACGGGGAATATTTAGAAAATATATATAGTTAAGTCCATGCGGATCTTAATATCTCAAAAATGCTAATACAGAACAACACTTTCCTAAATACGTAACATTAATTATTCCGAGTTTATACTTTCAAGAAATGGTACCAAATTTTGAAATTTTAGGGTTTGAACTTTGAATGCCGGTGGGCTTTTTTTTAAAGCAATTTTATTTCCGTTCATGAAAATGTACAAATTTGGGGTTCATTCGGGTGGGCTGTCATGGATTTCTTTCATGGCTAGTTCCGTAGGTTGTAATGTTGTATGGGAATTCGAGTTGGTTAGATTTTTCTTCCTCTATTTTCTACATATTATGGCATATGATGATTACAAAGGAGATCCTCTATTTTCTGCATCAGTTATTGTTTAGGATTACCCATAATTTTCAGGGTTACATTTGTATCATTTTCTATAATTGAGGTAAAGGATCATTCCAATCTTCCATACAATTGCATTTCTTGGTGTATAACTGCACAACCAGGAGTCCAGAGTTATTAAGAAGTTCTAAGCTATCTTGAGTAATACTAGACTGTATCTCTTTGTCCATTCCTGTCATTTTTGTAGTCCCTCTCTAAATGTAGATTACAAATTTCTTTCTCCATTGCCGACCTCACTTCCTCTGCCTGTTCAGCATCTACAACTTTGTTTGGAATGCATCGAGCTCCATAACAAATACCTGCACCATCAAGAAGATTTAGTCCTAAGAAAATCAGCTCCTAAAGGATTCCAAATAGGAAATACAATATTTTTCCATAACAAAAGAAGAAGACGGACCATTGATTCCTGAAACTCAGCTCCAAGATAGCCGCCTCTGGTAGGTCAAAATCGGTTATCCAGTAACAAATAGTATGCAACAGTTGCCTGGAAATTTGTAATAGATTATAAGTTTATAACACAAGAAAGTTGGGAAATAGTGTAGTTCAAGATTATATGCACGAAGATACCTCATTTTGAACTTTGTTGCAAAGAGATTCAATCAATTGGTTCCCGTCAAATCCCATCTGAATCACTTTCATAAGAATTTCTTCATCCATCTGCCAAATTAGAATAGAACAAATGTTGTTTACATAATGAGGGATCTAGAAGACCGGAACATAATTTTACTGCAGCAAGATACAACTACAGAAAGGTTATGCAAAAGCAGATGCACAAAACTTAGGAAAAGAGCTCAACAACAAATTTGGTATCTCAGCAAGATACAGTACACTTGATGGTCATACCCTAGAGGTTTGGGCTTCAATGGGGTTCGAATCCCACATGCATCGGGGTTTGGAGGGATTTGCCATAAGGCATTAATAAGCCAATGGAAAACATCATTGTTGACCTTATCCTCTATTAAATTTTCTCATTAAACACAATTACGACCACGCCCATCACTCATGTAAATTTGGTTTCAGACCATAAAATGCCAATGCTACATATACATATACCTTATTTGTCTGTTCCATTGTGTCTGGTGGTGGAACAGCTAAATAGCTTGGAAGATGAGCTAGGAACCATGGATGCTGACGAATCTCAGGAATGGTAATTCGCTTCATGGGATCTACCACAAGCATCCTCAGGATCAAATCCCTTGCTCCATCTGATAGATGACTTGGTAACGTATAAATTCCACCCTGAGGTAAGGACGAAGAGAAACAAAAGGCAGGAAACCTTAACCTCTATACCCAGAAAGATTATAAACACTAAGATTACTACAGGAATAGCATGAGAGTAACAAATTCATAAAGCATAAGTTTATATCCTCTGCATTCATCTAACTATTTGCATGCCATGAGAACAGTAAAGTGAAATGACATATACATATTTAACCTCTACGACTGATACAGTCTGTTCAAGGTAAATTAGAAAATGGTAGCTTCGCCTCTGTAGAATCAAGCGTTTGATACTATATAAATCTTGGTTTACAAATACAAATTAGTTAAGTA
>JAJJMB010000969.1:698655-735117 GCA_023531105.1 Papaver atlanticum | reverse complement strand
CTTCTACCATGATTTTGTTGCCTCCGGTGATAGATGAGGGAACTTCTATTTTGTATTTAGGGTTATGACTTGCTTCTCTACACAGATGAGATGAGGGAGGTAAGTCTTTTCTGAACTGAAAGGACAAAGGCATCCCAAAAGCAAGCAACTTGTAAGCCGTATGCCCATGTTCCAAAATGATTTTTTCCTTTGGGTTTTTGTTAATCGATAAGGAATTTGGTGCTGATTAACTGGTTTGGACCTCAGATAAACTTGTAAGTCGAACGGTCAGTAAGTCAGAAAATAAGCCTTAACGAGACTATTCGTTTTGAGATGCTAAAGAACTCGGAGCTAAGTCCTTTTTAACAACTCCGTTTTCTTAGTGAAGGATGCTTCTTTGTTTTCTTTTAAGAGAAATTGACCAATTTTGTGTTCTTTTAATACAACCTCGTCTTCAAATAAAAAAAAACCCTCCGTTGCCAAGGTCAGTGCATTGGAATCTCGATGTTTCCACTCATTCTCCACCGCGAAAACATTCCATGCGTGCTAAGAACTGTCTAATATTTACTAGTATGTTAGCCTGGGATCTTTTCCACATGCGTGTTAGTGTCAAGATCTTCAATTCTACTTCCAGGCATGTTGGTAGGGATGACTCTTGTTATAATTTCCCTTTTGATATTGTTATTCTAGGTACCCTTGTATCATGGCCTAATCTGGGTTGATCACAATCCTAACTAGTCCTTGTTCCCCTAAATGTTTTTTTTTTTTTTTTGATCGAAAGAGAAGATATTATTAGAAAGAAGAATATACAGAAAAGCTACCAGAAGTAGCTGGAAAAAGAAAAGAAAAAATGAACCATCATTACTGATCATTTTGTAATTTGATTTTTTGTCTACTTGTTCTACATAAAAGATTAATAGCTGAAGAATGATATATATGCATTGCTTGATTTTGATTTTTCTCTAGCGTCTCCTTACAAATCAAATGGAGAGCTTGAATGCCAGTGGCTTCACTCCTAACATTAGGCCATAATATTCAGGCAACAACACAATAGACCTCTAATTTGCTCAAGCGGTCTATTGGTAATGAGCTTCCTGTGTCTATCAAAGTTCTATCTGCTACCCATTCTTCTGAGTTTTCCGCGCTTTCCTTTTTGGTGCTTGAAATTCGCCTTGCAGTTAGGGTAACCACCAGTGGATCTGTTCTCCTTAGACTTTCTTCTGGAACATCCTTCGCTGCAAATGTTATCTGTTGTTTCTGTCACTCCATCAAAGGCGAAGCTTTATCTACCGTCATGATTTTCCTTCCTTCATAGTCGCGTTTATAAATCCGCCATGTAATTCCTGCATGAAAATCTGCAACATTCGTAACTGAGCTTGTTATTGAATCATACTGTATACGCCTGCTCCCTTCCTTTGCTTCAATTCTCTTTATTGCTTTTCTTGGTTCTGCTTGTTTCGCCTTCCTTTGTTTTTTCCTGTATAACTCTTTCTCCATTTGCTGATGTTCTCTTTTCGCTTGTACATCTCCTCTCCTCCTGTCTTGTACTCCCTTAATTTCCCTGAAATAACAGTGATACCCGGAAAGTATAGCAAATTCTCGAAATCCTTTTTTAGATCTGAAATACCTTTGGTTAATATTTTTAGAACATCAAGGGATCCTTTGAAAAAGTTTTCGTGAACAAAAGTCTTATAAAATAACTTGTAGATCTAGAGTTACAAAATCTCTCAAATCTATCGAGAAAAAAATCTTTTTTTTGAAAATGGAACCAACACTTGTTTTAAACCATTTTGAAAACTTCACAGGTGAGGAATATCCCTCTTACTCACTCAAGCTGTTTCTATGCGCCAAAATGTAGTTGCAGGAAATCCTACAACCTACACCCTAATAGTTTTACTTGATATATCTAAGACATGGTAATGAATTTCTATATGTCTTTTATTAAAAGTTAGAACAAACATAAATGAGATATGAGAAAACTATAACTTGGAGAAAAAAAAACTTTTTCTCTCCTAAAATTCTTATCATAGCTCTCAAAAAGATCTCTCCTCTTTACAATGGCCTCTGGTCCCTTTTATAGGGAGGTTACATAGTGGAGGACAGCTAATAAAGCCCCTAATTTCGGATCTTAGAAGGGCGATAACATCGCCCTTCCTTATAACTGTCGCGCAAACCATTATAATTACCGCGCTGATCTTCACATGTTTGGTGTGACTTGGTGACGTCATTGCATTCGTCATCAGAAGCATGGTGAGCACGTTATATTCGCCTGGCCCTAAAATAATATTCTCGCTCTCCTATTGGTTGTGCGGTATTTTGCACCCACAGTTAATTTTGTATGTGCACTTACTAGACTGACATCATAGATCCTTTTCTTGAATTTGGATTGGGATACATATGCAGGGATATGTAACCCAAAAATATCACAACTTCATCCGACTTTGTAATCGCCTCATATCACTAAACTTCAAGTTATCACTTCATCTAGCAAATGAAGTACAGGAAAATAAAATAAAATACAGGTTCAGGTTTGGAAATATATGCATGTGGTAGGAGGCGGTATAGGGAGCCTTTTATCCACATTCCCTGCACAACAAAAAATTAATCACCAACTAGACACTCTTTGCCTAATCCTTTACTATTGCTTACCAGTAACCAGCTACTGTTGATCTTTTTATTCTCTCCGGTAACCAGCTACCATTCCTTTTCTCTCATGTCAATTCAATTTCAAACCAAATCAGATCAAATTAATTAGATCCAAATCAAAATCTAATAAATCAAATAGGTCGTTACTTTAATTAATTCCTCAAGGATACTAGAGGTTTTCTTTAATCCCATCTCCGCTGATTCCATAGACAGTTGTAGTTTCGTCAGACTATCAATATCCATTGAGTCGACAAGAAAATGAAATTGATAGAGGTATACAGACTATACTGTGGGGGCGAAATATCGCATAAGACAAATACACAAATTCCTCTTTGGATGAAACAACACTAATCACGACACTACACCAAAAATGGAGTTTTGCAACTAGCTACCGCTGTTGCAAATCGGAGTCGCAACTGCAGTCAGCTGTTGTGACAGGGGGCGACTTGAATTTTCGCAACGGAAATGTAGCTGTTGCGAATTTTGAGTCGCAACTGTTTTCAGCTGTTGCGATATAAAAATTTAGCAACAGCTATATAGCAGTTGCGAAATTTTTACTATTAGTTGCGAATTCTTGACCAAGTCAATGGAAACTGACTCAAAAAAGTCGCAGCAAAAATTTAGCAATAGACTTCAGCTGTTGCGAATGTTTTGCAACAGAAAAAAAAAGTCAGTCCTCATTGACATAGTCAAAACATCCCCCATTTCTGAACTGCCTATAAACCCTGCAATTCTATCAATCAAATTTTGCACCATTTATATTGATCTTCTATGTTCAATGATACATGTTTAAACATTCAAGACATTTTACAAAAGAATGGAAAGGAACAATAATATTTTATCACTTGTGCCACATTTACTCTAGATTTCAATCAAGACTCTTAACTTAGTTTAGTCTCAGAAGAGAAGACCCAATATAAGAAACTCCTACTTGTAAGTTGATATCCGATCTCAATGCATGGCGAGTTCAACTCCTCTGCTTATGCGACAACGCTGCAACTCAAATACAATGCATAAGTATTAGATATGGAAAATGCAGAAATGAAGTAAATGGTGCATCTGGATTGAACATGTACATAGAGTGAAGAGCCGAAAGGCGGTTACTGGCAGTACATGTACATACAAAGACATCAATCTAGAAACTTGAGTAGAAATCTATTTTATGCAGTGTGCTCAATATCTGTACAAACAGCTAACAATATCAGTACACTGCATTAACTTAACTTGGCGGTGCAGTTTCCATGGACAAATGATGACAATCAAGAAAGAAATAAGGCGTTCATCATAGTTGAGGTTTTGTAATTCTAGTGTCAAAGTTTCCGCTGTATTCATAAACTAATGAGATGAGATGAAACCTTGAAACTCAGTTGGTAACATTTGACTTGAATAATGGGGAAGAACACAGAAAAGTTGAAACCAAATTTTATAGCCCAGCAACAAAGGGGAAGGTGCAAGTTAAGTGGCAGTATTCATACACAGAATGCTCCTTACAATAGGAGACGAAATTAGTAACAAAATTTAAGCCTACCTAACTTAAATTTGAATTTCACTGGAGATCATCGGGTAGCATTACACTCTTGATTCAATTCAAGCTCCCCCAGCAGCAGCCTACAAGTAGATTAACCACAACAGTGAGCATAAAATATGCGTAAATCCAGAAAAGTAATCCAGAAAATATGCAAAAATTGGCTATTATTCCCTGCAACTAGCTAGATAGAATGAGGAAAAACAATTGTGAAGCAATAATGCAATGAAAAAGTATCAATAATGCACGGGGGGAGTCTTCACGTTCTATGGAAGCACCAAACGTATCAGGCTAAGATAGACTCCCAAACAAGCAGCAAGTAGATCACATTAGAGCAACACAGATATTCATCATCATTTTTATCAGTAGATGTTCATCAGACAAACATTTTCGGAAACTGATGATTAATGATTTTACGATTATGGCTGAAAGTATGCTGATCCAGGACTACAACAATAAACAGTATGAGCCCGAGCCTCACACTTAAGTCGTAAAGGAGTTAGTCCGGGAACTCACAATTTACCCATTGTCAATTGGGAGTATAGATAAGATAAAAAGAAATAAAAGATTAAGGGACCAGGAAGATGGACTCGTGGTGGTCGAGAATCAAAACTCGCTGCTTGATCAAAATAAAGGCCTGATGAGCCTAGGCTCAACCATTTACAGCCAGACTTATTTTGCCAATTATCTAATCTGCATGAACATACAACGTTAACTAAAGAAATAAATGATAGCCAGAAGCACCTCTACTTTAATAAAAGTAATTCAATGCTGATGCATCAATCAAAAAAAAAAAAAAAAAAAAAAACATTATACACTGATGCCCCAGTGTTGATGAATCCCTACTGAAGTAGAGATACAAAACAAATACAGACTAGCTGAGACTGTTATTAATCAAGAAGATGTACACTAAATTTAAATTTAAACTGCTGCTAAGCAAGAAGTTTTTTTGTCTTGGCATGTATTGACATTGGTTCTTATGTCTTAACAAACTCTTTCTGGAGTCTGGACTAACAAAAATATAAATGTCTTAACTTATTTGAGAGATCAGTGACGAATCATTTCTTCCTGTGGCATAAGCAGAAACTAGAAGCAAAGCATGAAAGCATTTAAACTAGTTCTGATGAACCAGGGGACTAAACCTTCAGGAACAACCCTAAACGATCAATACCCCTCTACCTCAATAAAATACGTAATACCAAAGACAGGTACAGAACCAACACATACAGACTTGTGAGCATCATGCGTGTTCCATCCTTTGTGTTTCTAACTGTCTGCACGGTAGATCAAAGACAGATACATAACTAATATACAGACTTGTGAGAATCATGCACGTTCTGTTTCTTTGTGTTCTCTAACCTTCTATCAGGTTCTGTGCAGATGTTTCCACTCTGCCATCTCAATTTTCTATGAGCAAATACATCACCTAATATCCTAATAAATATCTACTAAAAATTGTGAATGATGTTTCCTTTAAGGTGAACCTCCCTGCTGATTCCAAGTTAGTATCATATCTCAAACTTCTAATAAATTCTAAAGTTGTCACTGTTCTTCTAATGGTTTAGCTAATAAGTACACAACAAAAAAAACTAGACATCAAAAATTTGCAGTAGTCTAACAAAATTTACCTCTTCTATTCCCTGCTAGTTTCCAATTTTTTCCCACATTATAACCATGTACCAATTGACAACACCCTTCAAGAACAAACACGATTTATTACTATATAAACCCGATTACTATGAAATTAGGTTCAGTCTGCCTAGTGCATCGCAAACAAATGACTTCAGACCAAATATCAAAAGTCATACACAAAAGCCAACTCACTAAATTGCAACACTATCACTATGACAAGTTATGTGAATGACATACTTGCATTATATCGTAACAATATAAAAATTCCAACCTACACAACATTATCACTAGCGAAGACTAATGTGACTGGCATACTTGCACTATATTGCAACTAGTTACACATTCCTACATGTTATGCAGATCTCCCAACCAAGAGTAGTAATTCCATAATAGCATAATCTGAAATCTATATGTCCAGATAAAAACAAGGCAGCAAGTATGAACCACATAGACATAGAATGCAACTAGACACACAATCAACCATGCTTCACAAACCAGCTGTAATACCCATTCAATTGATTTCCATAGGACTTGCCCCGAAGGGAAGTCACCATCCATATGAGACATATCAGACTGTTTGCTAATCCAAATCTAAATCTTTATCTTAAATCTGTCGTAACACAAATCGATGCTACCACCAGTATGAATCCAGCATTGAAGTTAAGGTCTCGTAAATTCCCTAATCCAAATGAATCCTAACACCAGCAACTTAAATCTGTCGTAACACAAAAAGAAAAATAACCCCCTTTTAAACAAAATTACACAAAAAAATACATCATTAATCTATTTAAACAAAAAGACACAAAACCCTAACTATCAATTTATCAAACCCTAACAGAAAAAGCATCATCAGTCGATTTAAACAAAGAAATACCAAACCCTAATCATCATACATACCTAACTTCCTCTGGTTTCAATGGCGGGAGAGATTCAATAGAGGGAGAGGGAGAGGTTTTCTTCTTCAGATCTGTCTGAGAGACTGAGAGCGAGGACGAGTGGTTGTGAACTGAGAGGAATTTTTTCTTTGTTGCAAGGATAAAACGAGTGAGTGAGAGGACGAGTGGTTGTAAGAATAAAACGAGTATGCACACGCAGAAATCGCATGCTCTGGAAAAGAAAATGTTTGCAGGTGTTTGCTGTCACACGCGTGAAAGAAAAACAGTTGCTATTAGCAACTGAGCAGCAGCAGTTGCTAAATTAGCAACAGAGATGGGTTGTTGCGAATATTCAGCAACAGCAATTCGCAACAGCTACATTTCTGTTGCGAATTCGAGTTGTAAAAACCCATATTTGGTGTAGTGCGAAAACATAGCAATTACCAGATAACAAGGTGAAGAAACAATCATACGAGAATAATAATAAAGAACGAACGAATAATCATTCGAAAGAATAACTTGAATACTGTACTGAAATAAGGGCGAAGAGACAGGCATCAATGCGATAGATAGGGACAGTTCTCAAAAGCTTGGCGTTTAAGACAAAATGAACAAAATCAGTCAACTAAGATCTTGCACGTGAACTAAGGCTGTCTTTATTTGATAAGTTTTTCTATATAAGGACTCAGAAATAGACGAGAAAAAGAGGGAGAGAAATCAGTAAGAAGTCATAGACTAATGGATTAGTTCATCATATAATTCATTTATATGTTCATGATTCTCATTGTTATACTCTAGTGTGAATCCATTATAAGAGTAATATACATTCATAATAGAATAATTTTACAAGATCAAACAAGTGTCAAAGTGAAGCATAATATCATTAATGTTTGAGATAACAAAATGACTTAAGCTTTGTATTATTATCATTATTTGGGTGTAGTTGTGGGATTTTCCACAACTACATTGGCCCTAGAAATAGGGAAGTTTAAAGGATTTATCCTCACCTGGTAATTGATAAGTTTGAAGTCATCACCTCTTGAAAGTTCTTTGTTATATCCACTACATCATTTTCCACTCCTCATGAAGTCTTGATAGAGCATCACCATCCTGATCTCGAATGTTTCCCTCAAAAACCCCATACATCTCATCAAAAGAAGGCAGAAAAAGTACCCTCTTAAGATACCCCCTTTGCAAAACAGCAATATCCATTCATACATTCATCACAAGCAAGATGGTACGAGTAACATCAAGAGCCGAGCACATCATAGCTACACGAAGAAGCAACAGAATTAAAGGAAGAAGAGGAGTGAGAGATGCATGAGAGACTTCAGCTGCAGGAGAAGCACGATCCCCTGAACGACCAAATCGCAACCGTAGTATGCTTTCCATCTTAGAAAACAACCAACAGAACCCCATAATTACTATACAGGTCCCCCTGCAACAGAACCATGAGGAAAGAGTCGTTTACGAAGAAGGTCTCGTTAACACGATTGATACATAAACAATGGAAGAAGAAAATCAGGGGATACAGGATGGAAACGAAAACCCAAAGAATGAAGACAACCTGACCATCGTACATTTAAGAGAACTTCTGCACAGGATAGGCGAATTGAGAGAAAACTAAGACAAGGACTTGAACAAAGTAGGGAGAGAGATGCAGAGCTGATAATGGAACAAGAAAACCTTGCACAACAAAACGCATTATTATTGGAAGAAAATAACAGAATAAATGAGGATAGACAGACTGAAGAAGCAGAAACCCAAACAAGCAGGAGCTCAGAAAGGTGTATGAGAGAAGAATATGAATTGGGAATACGCAAAAGAGAGCGAAAAAGGGAAAATGCATGCGGCAAAGAAAGGAGGCATCACGAGAGAAGAGAGAGGCGAAGAAATCGTGAAAGAAGAGAAAATATGGAATACGAATACCAAAGATATGATGAAGGGAGAGAAATTGAACCTAATATTCTCAAAGATATGCAATAAAGCCCCAAACGGTTTTCATAATTCCTGGAAATGCTTTGTCCAAATATTGACCGAAATCTCACTAGAAAATCTCGAATTAGTAAATGCACATTACTAATTTTTATTCTCCAAAGATATGCATTTAATTGCTGGAAATTAAAAGCATATAAAACTAAAAACCTTAATTAAAAGATTGCTGGAAATTTAGTTATTAAAAAATATCTTTGAACAATAAAAGATAAGAATTACTGCAAATGTTCAAAGTATGTCGACATCTTTACTTTGTAAATCTTTTTTCATATTTACAATCTTGGAACCGATTTGCCACACTTCCAAACAAGTTTAGAATTGGTTCATCTGACTTCCAAGAACTATGTGATTGATTATCATATCAAATCAACAATCATGGGTTTAACGGTTTTACCAAAAAAGGTTTCGGTTCTACCTCCATGTGGGTTCTAGGATCGGTCACACTAGTTACCAAAAATCGGTTGACTAGGTACTAGGATCGGTTACCACATTCTTATGGTATTTACTTGTGATTGGTTGCACAAGTCATAGGATCGGTTACACCAATTACTAAAACTTTTTGCACCTCTTACAAGGATCGATTCCACATATTTGTGATCGGTCACACCTCTTACTAGGATCGGTTCCCGAATTTCTAGAGTTGGTCACACCAAAATATCGATCATACCATTCTTAGGTGACTAATTAAGATCGGTTTCACTAATAAAAGTCATACCAATACAAAAGTCAGGCCATGTGATTAGTTTTACCAAGATACATAAACATGTTATGAACGGTTATACGCAATCACACATATTGGTAATCCAAAGATTTGCAATGAATAACAATACCAATAAGCCTAGCGATTTCCCTTTCGATTCACAAAACAAGTTTATGAATGTACTTCCTTTAAACGAATGTAAAACATTTTTTCCAATGATGAAATCTTCACCCATACCCATACATAATCACAATAGCATTCATATGATTATGTCGATGTCTTATATACGAAGTTCAAAAGATAAGCGTCGTATTATAATTCCTTAATACTATGTCTAACTAGAGTATAATCATTCACAGCTTCGCAGTTATGTTTTTAATATGCACGACTTGAAAGATACATTAGGAATGAAACAGTTTAAGTAAAATATTACTAACCTCAAGAGGAAGGATGATGTCGTCGATGTAGCTCTTTACTTCTTCCCATTCTTCAAGTCTTCGAGTAATACTTGTAAGTCTCATATCCTAATAACTTTCAAGCTAACCTATACGAAGTTGACTCTAGTAAATAATCAAGCGACTCTTTAAATGAGTTTTGGTTCACTAAAATATGACAACCAAACTTGACATACAAACGCTTGGTGGGTTCAACCGAGCTATGCTCTAACACCTTCGAACTGGCCCAAATCCTTATGGTTCTTTTCCAGAATACAAGATGAAGGCTGACATTCCAAATTTCAATGGAAGTTTCAAAATTAAAGAACTTCAGGATTGGTTTTATGAAGTTGAATCTTTTTTTAAATTCATGGAAGTTCCTGATGAATCCAGAGTTGCATACAAGATTAAGGGTGGAGCTGCTGCCTGGTGGGAGAAGATTTGTGATGATAGAATCAAATATTCTAAACCTCCAGTTCGTACTTGGATACGCATGCGTAAAATGATTCGAGAAATTTTTTTACCTCTAGATTACAAACAACAACTCTTTGTCAAACTTCAAAATTTTCATCAAGGAAATCGCCCTGTAGAAGACTATGTTGCTGAGTTTTATAACCTGGTTTCTCGTAATGAAATTCAAAAAACAGAAGAAAAATTGGTGGCGCAAATCATTGAAGGATTACATAGGGTGATTCTTAACAACATGACTCAATATGTGTTCTCGATGGTAGAAGCTATTCAAAAAGCTATCAAGATTGAGAAACGCCTTTTGCGCACTTCTAGACTTCCTCAACCTCGTCAGTCTTGTTATAGTTCTAACTATAAACAACAACAATTCTCAGGTAATATCTATCATGATAATTATTTTCCTTATGCTTCAATTTTCAATTATTCTGAAGAAAGTAATTCTCCATCTCAGCGTCTAGTTCAAACACCAGTTAATTTCACTTACTCTCAAATACCTTTACCTGCAAATACTTCACCTATTTTTCCACACCCTACTAAGAGTTCGCCTATTCTTCCAACTCCACCCAAGTCTACTCCTATTCGATTTTCAAATCGAAATCCACAACAATTTCCCCCTCCTTCAAAACCAACAAATATGTATTCTAAATTTCGCGGAGAGAAGTGCAATAGATGTCAACAACATGGATATACTTCTGCGGAATGCCGTAGATTTAATGGTTTTATTGGGGATACTACACATAATGATGAATCTAAAGATAATGAGGATTGGGATGATGAACTTGATACAGATGAACCTGCTGAATTCATGATGCTTATGGTGAACATTTAGTGGGAATTATTCGTCCACTTTTACTCAGTCAACCTTGTCTTTCTCAAAGACACAGTATTTTTCGATCTAAATGTACCATTGGACGCAAGGTATGTGATATGATAATTGATAGCGGCAGTGTGGAAAATTATGTTGCTTCTCATGTGGTTGAAAAACTTTGCTTGTCTGTTACTCCACATCCACATCCATATACAGTTGGTTGGGTTAATGGTTCTTCTACTCAACAAATTTCTCATCAGTGTATTGTTGATTTCTCTTTTCCGGGTTATGAAGACTCTGTGTTATGTGATGTCATTGAGATGTATGCTTCTCATCTTTTGCTTGGAATACCCTGGCAATATGACATTCAAGCAGTACACAATTGTTTCGACAACACTTATACTTTTACTCATCAAGGGAAGTTAAAGAAATTATGTCCTTCAAAAATTTCTTTTACTATTCAAGAACATTGTGATGGAAATACTAGCGCTTTGGTGGCTACTATTGCTCGTTCTTTACAGACTTCTCACACTTTGAATTCTCATGAAGTAGCCAAACCAATGATTGATATTCCAGAAAAGGTAAAACCATTATTATCTCGATTTAATTCTTTATATCCCGATGAGTTACCTATTTCGTTACCTCCCTTACGGGATCTGCAACATTGTATTGATTTCATTCCTGGTACTTCTCTTCCAAATCAAGCACATTATCGTTTAAGCCCAACAGAACATGAAATCTTGCAATGACAAGTTAACGATTTATTAGCCAAAGGATTGATATGACCAAGCAATAGTCCTTGTGCTTGTCCTTCCTTTTTAGTACCTAAAAAGGACAATAGTTGGAGAATGTGTATTGATTGCATAGGCTTGAATAAAATCACAATTCCTTATAGATTCCCTATTCCTCGCATTGATGATATGATTGATTTGATTTAAGAAGTGGCTATCATCAAATTCGCATTCGTGAAGGAGACGTGGAAGACTGCATTCAAAACAAGAGAATAGGTATATGAGTGGCTTGTTATGCCTTTTGGATTATCAAATGCTCCAAGTACATTCACGCGAATGATGAATCAGGTTCTACAACCTTTTCTTGGTCAATTTGTTATTGTTTATTTTGGTGACATATTGATTTTCATTCGTAGTGCAAAAGAACATCTACTTCATCTGTAAAAGGTGTTTAAAGTGTTACAAGATAATACTTTATTTGTGAATCTAAAGAAGTGTACTTTCTTGTCATCGAAAGTTACTTTTTTGGGATATGTGGTTTCTGATAAAAGCATTCATGTCGATCCTTCTAAGATTAAAGCTATTCAAGAATAGCCTACTCCTACTTCAATAAAGGATATTCAGAGTTTTCATGGTTTGGCTTCATTCTATAGAAGATTTATTAGAAATTTCAGTACTATTGCTGCACCCATTACTGAATGTCTCAAACAAGACAAGTGTTTGGACTGAAGAGGATGATAAGAGTTTTTATACTCTTAGGAAAAAGTTATGTACATCTCCAATTTTGGCTTTACCTGACTTTTCTAAACCTTTTGAGATCGATTGTGATGCTTTCATCATTGGTATTGGTGTAGTATTATCTCAAGAAGGACACCATGTTGCTTTTCACAGTGAGAAGAATTCAACTACTCATAAGAAGTGGTCTACTTATGAACTTGAATTTCTTTCTTTGGTTCAAGCCTTGAAACAATAGCATACATATTTAATTCATAGAGACTTTGTTGTCAATACTGATAACCATGCTCTGAAGTTTTTACAAACATTTGCCAAGATTAACATAATGCATGATCGTTGGTTATCTACAATCAACAAATATACATTTTCTGTGAAATACAAAAGTGGGAAAACTAATCAAGTTGCTAATGCTTTAAGTAGGAGAGCTCATCTACTTGCATCTATTCGTAATAAAAGCTTTGCTTTTGATTACATTAAAGACATTGATACAGAGGATGAAGATTTTAAGTCCGTATGGGAAAAATGTGGGTCTACAACTCATAGTGTGGATGATTTCCTTATTCAAGATGGTTTTTTTATTTAAGGGTAATCGTTTATGTGTACCTCAGGGATCTTTACGTCTTCATATTATTAGTGAACTTCATGGAAGTGGACTTGGTGGACACTTTGGCCGTGACAAGACTATTGCTCTTATAGAGGAACGTTATTTTTGGCCTTCGTTAAAACGTGATGTTCAAAAACACGTTTTGAAATGCATGGTGTGCCAACAAGTTAAAGGTACTATTCAGAATACTGGTTTATATACTCCATTACCAGTTCCAGATGCACCTTGGGTGGATGTAAGTATGGATTTTATTTTGGTTTTACCTTATACTGCTAAGGGTAATGATTCAGTCATGGTAGTGGTTGATCGTTATTCCAAAATGGCACATTTTATTGCTTGTAAGAAGTCTACTGATGCGTCTAATGTGGCTTCTTTATTCTTTAAAGAGATTATAAGACTTCATGGTGTACCAAAATCTATTACTTCTGATCGTGATACAAAGTTTTTGAGATATTTTTGGAAATCATTGTGGATGCGACTTGGAACTGCACTACAGTTTAGTACTAGTTCTCACCCACAGACAGACGGCCAGACAGAAGTTGTTAATCGATCTTTAGGAAATTTAATTCGATCCAAGTGTATGAACAACTACAAACAATGGTATGTTCTGTTGCCACATATGGAATTTACTTTTAATACCTCAGTGAATCGATCTACTGGTAATACTCCTTTTGAAGTTGTTTATTATAAAGTTCCTAATCATGTGTTGGATCTTGTAGTGCTTCCTAAACTACAGAATTCCAATATTAAAGCTGATTCCATGTTAGATCAAGCTACCCGGCTTCATCAAGAAGTCAAGAACAAAATTGAGGAATCCAATGCTAATTATAAAGAAGCTGCAGACAAACACAAAAGTCTTAAAGTTTTTAAAGAATATGAATTGGTTATGATTCATTTACGAAATGAGAGATTTCCAGTTGGTACTTACAATAAGACCAAAATGAAGAAGTATGGTCAATTTAAAGTTTTGAAACGTATCAATGACAAAGCCTATGTCATAGATCTTCCAGCTGACTGGAACATATCCAATGTATTCAATGTTCAATAAGTTTTCACGTTCCATGGAGACAATGAGATTTTGTTAATTCCATAAATCTCGAGGACGAGCTCCATTCAAGAAGGGGGGACTGATGCCGTACAGCATGCACACTTCCTTGCAAAACAAGCTTAATTGCTTCCTTATTTTAGCATTCTTAGAATTCTATTCTTAGTTAAACTCTTGTTTCTTAAGATTGTCTTCTTTCTTTGTTTAGTTTTCTAGTCGGCTATCTCTAGTCTATTTATATCGAGTCTTGTTTTTGTTTAAGACACAATTATTATTATTCATCAACTTATACAAAGTTTATTCCCTGTTAACTTCTTCTTTCTTCATGCAACTTAAATTTCAACCTAACTTCTTATCTTTTCTTCCAATTCTCATCTCAGCAATCTCTGAATTGCTTTCACCTCTATAAGTTCTACATTATAATGAGCGCAAATTTCATAAACTCAAACTTCAGAATTTCTTACTTATTATCATCTAAATCAAGTTAAGAATTTTCGAAATCTTCCCTAAGGAGACTAAAATGCTAGAAGAGGACTTCTCTTTTTAGAATTGCAGCATTCGCAAGATCAGATATAGTGAAAACTTCTGCAAGGAACCCCATACCCTTTGACTAAGAAATAAATTCCTAAAGAACTAGAGAATGTTAGTGCGAAAATTTACCCAGAAGAAGAGCATTCTGAGAACGAGCTGTAGCCAGCATGTTGGCATTATAGGTTGGATCGCGTTTAATCTTATCACGATCTTTCTGGAGGAGAGAAACGTTGTTCCGCAAACTGGAAACTTCAAACTCAAGAGAGGAAATCTGTCCAGCTTGAGTGCGACGTAAGTCTATCGCCTTGCCATAATTTTCAACATGAGTAGCATTACGGCACATCTTATGGAAATTCATAAGGAAAAGGTTAAAAGGGATGGGAAAAAATTCAATGGACAAAATGCGGAAGTGAAAAATCACCAAATCATCAAGCGCGAGATGAAGCTCTGGGGTAAACTCAGATAAGGTAGCAACGACAGGAGATTCAGAGGTATGACTAAACATTAATTCGCGCACTTGGGAAAGGAGGGAATCAGAAATGGACAACTGGGCGGCAGAAGGAATCCTCGAGATAAAAACTGAATCTACGGAAGCACTGGAAGAAACATGTTGTTTACCCTTTCGTAGAGATGACATTATATCCAAAGACTTATTGGGAGAGTCTTCAATATCTACTGCACCAAACGTACGAACAGGTGAACCAACCATGTTCTGAACATTACCAGTACGAGAGCCTCTTTGTTTAACATCACCATCACCAGAAGACTCAACAGAAACCAAAGGATTAACTACATTAACCAAAGTCCTTCCCTTCTATTTTCCTTTTGTTACTCCCTTAGTAGGAATTTGATGATGCCTGGAGACCTTCTCTCTCTTGAATCTAAACCAAACATCTTCCTCAGCCTCCTCATCTCTTTCTTCACTTTCAACCTCTTCATCTTCATCTTCAGTTTCTTTATCACCTACGGTCTCCTTATCTTCCAAATAAACCTAAACACACCAGACACGATGAAGAAAACGGAAATAATAACACCTTTCAAAAAGAGAACATATGCCTTACTTCTTTCGAACGCGAAGAACCTTTCTCTCCTTTCGTACTAGAGGGCTTCTTTTTCTTCTTATCAGTACCTTCCTGAGAAGCAGCTTCCTTGGCAGCGGCTTCCTTCGCCTTCTTTCTCCATCTAGCAGACCACAAAAGATCGCACAAAGTTAAGAATGACAAAATCAAATCAAGTCAAAATTTGGACCAAGGACAAAAATTAACACAGACTTTGGCATCCCTATGAGACCAATTAAATTCCCAAGGGCGATAAGCAAGAACGGAGTCCAGAGCACCGGGATAAATATGCGACACATCTGGACCTTCACGAGGTTTACAATTCATATCATGACCCCATAGTAGAGGGCCTTAGATAATTAAAGGATTCTTCATTCAATTCGGATCGCTTGAAAGACGAAGAAACTTATTAGTCTTACTATGTTGATCAACATCATCCATGAGTTTCGTCACATTAAGTGGTAGCTTTGTTGATATGTTCAGATGAACGACCCAACGCGAACCATCCTTGGTAACCCAGTGCACCACGTTTTGTTGGAAAAATGAATCCACGGTAAAATCAGCAGGATTATATGGTTTCACATTCTTCGGGAAAAGAGATTTCCCAACACCAGTAGCACGATGAGAAAATTCTAAGATAATGCAAATGGCATCACCACTCAGTTGATAAACTGCACGAGCAGGGACTATCCTCGCAAGAATTTGATAAAACATGGGAAACTCATGATTGAATAATGGAAGAGGAAGGCCTTCCTTCAACTGACCAAGTGTGATGGGCATACAGCTCGCAATCCATGTCTCTCTAAGAAACCTCTCTTCATCTAATGGAGTAGTAGGAGTAGAGTCCTCTGGCATAGAGAGTGTGATACCCCTTTCTAAAATCTCTCTTCTAAATATTTCCACAACATCTGCTGGTTTTGGGGCTTTAGACCTGCAATTTAGTATGGGAATAAGAGAGTGTGATACCCCTTTCTAAAATCTCTCTTCTAAAGATTTCCACAACATCTGCTGGTTTTGGGGCTTTAGACCTGCAATTTAGTATGGGAATAAGTATGGGAATACTAAATTTGAAATAATACGAAATCTCGGAAAAATCTTGGAGACAGTAACAATGACGGAAACCAATCATGATCATATCATGGGAAAAAAAAAGATACGGAGAAGAGGCAAGGATTAACTTACCGCGAAGACGATGTAATAACAATCGCTAGAACTGAAACGCCCTGATCTGCCATGGCAAAAAAAAAAAACTCGAACTTATGAACTTGAAATTACGAAGAAGGGGAATGGAGGAAGAAAATGATAGAGAAGAAGATAAAAGAAAGAAAGTTTTTACCTCTCTCTTAGATATTTATCCATGGAAAAGCAGCAAAGACGTGCCGCTTGAGAAAGAAATAACCGTCAACACGTGTAGCAGTTACGCGGAAAATAAGGCAGTATGTCGGATAAAACATAGAAAACGAAAAGACAGGGTAGCGCGAAGTTTGACCAGAATTCTCGTATTATTCAACTTACAGAAGAACAACGCGAGAAGAGGCAAAATATGGAGGCGAAATATATCGCACAAGACAAATACACAAACTTCCCTTTGTATGAAACAACCCTAATCACTAAATCATAGCAATTACCAGATAACAAGGTGAAGAAATAATCATACGAGAATAATAATGAAGCACGAACGAATAATCATGCGAAACAATAGCTTGAATACTGTACTGGAATAAGCGCGAAGAGACAGGCATCAGTGCAATAGATAAGGACAGTTCTCAAAATCCTGGCGTATAAGACAAACTGAACAGAATCAGTCAACTAAGATCTTACACGTGAACTAAGGTTGTCTTTATTTGATAAGTTTTCCTATGTAAGGACTCAGAAATAGAAGAGAAAATGAGGGAGAGCAATCAGTAAGAAGGCATAGACAATGGGATTAGTTCATCATAGAATTCATTTATATGTTCATGATTCTCATTGTTATACTCTAGTGTGAATCCATTGTAAGAGTAACATACATTCATAATAGAAGAATTTTACAAGATCAAACAAGTGTCAAAGTGGTGCATAATATCATTAATGTTTGAGTTAACAAAATGACTTAAG
Source organism: Papaver atlanticum (assembly GCA_023531105.1). NCBI lineage: Eukaryota > Viridiplantae > Streptophyta > Magnoliopsida > Ranunculales > Papaveraceae > Papaver > Papaver atlanticum. The sequence goes on along the minus strand of JAJJMB010000969.1, from coordinate 717,254 downwards.
CTTTGTATTATTACCATTATTTGGGTGTAGTGTGGGGTTTTCCACAACTACGCATACAATACAAAAATTTGGACTTCCGAGACTATTCACGGTTAGGTTTGGTCTTATTTTTAACTAAACGTAGAACACTTGCGGTTAAAAAACCCAACCATAAATGTATATGTAAATCCAGATTTACGGTTAGAAAAATCTTCAAACCCAACCATAACACATCCACAAATTCTTTTTTGGATCCCATGTTCCGCTGTTTTTTTATTTCCTTTTGTGAGAAAACAATCTTAGCCTTCACAGATGTTATTTTATTTTTCCTAGAGATTTTCATAAATTATGTTGTATATGTACGTACACTTAGGTTTTGTCTTTTTATCTTCACGTCCGTTTTGTTTTTTGGTCATTTGTAGAAAGTAGTGTTGTAGTAGTAATAGTTTCATTCTTGTGCTATTTTGAGGCTCCAAAGATCCATTTATAAGATTCAAAATGAAACCCATTTTTGCCAGTTTTGATTAGAATCTGGCCGAGGTTATTATTGTTCTGGTGAAACAAACTATGGGTGTTATGGTATTGTGACTCGGATACTTTAAAGTATATTAACGTTAATTAATCAGAGAGATGCGGTGTGCTTTTGTGAATTCCTACCTCCCACTGACCTTTTTCTATCAGTCCACTTATCTCCATTACATATATGATCATGACCTCTAGCTATAATATTTCATCAAGACAGCACAAATGGTCACGTGGATTACTGTGCCAACTGTTGTGACTTGGACCTATATTTTGTATTAGCAATTATTGGAAATTTAAACCAATCAATAGATGATGGTCCAAGTATCCATTGCCATGTTCAGGTTTATATTTCTCTCTTTGTCTTGAAACCATTTTAGCTTCATGTTTGTGAGTTTTTAGATATGTTTCCATTTTGATTACTTACGAATTGATTTGCGTGGTCACATGGGATGACAAGACTCACATTGTATGGTCAGTCACATTGTATTACAGATATTGATATCTATGACGTGACCAGGAGTGAGTGAATAATTAACAGACTACTCCTGTTTATATTTCATAAAATTACAGGTTAAATGGAAAATGTTTTTATACAAAAGTGAAAAATTACAGATAAGCAACCTTATTGTAGAGTTGTGATAGAACATCTTATTGTGGTTGCATCGATTGATGATAATAAAGCTGAGAGAAACGCACCTGTGAACCTTTCTCTAAACGACGAACTTGAATCCACATTCTCTATATAGATTGTTCTTCAATCTTCGGAACTCGATTATTCATCTCTACGACTGCAAAAAGCAAGGAAAATCCACCAAGTTACTCTTAAATCACTAAGGTGCATGTACTTTACGCATAATTAATTACGTAATGTGAATTCCATAAAAAACTCAATACTCGTCAACGAGTAAAGCACTCTTTTCAGTTTCTCGTGGAGGCAAATACAACATGAACAAATACATATACATACACATCATTATGTATGTATTATGATTTCCATTTGCATACGGAATTGATCACGCTGTTTTGGTACCACACTCCCACTGAGTTTCAATTTTTGTTTTTTTTTTCTATGAAAAACGAAACAAAAGTAAAAGTATAATGACAAGAGGAAGCAAGTTAAGTACATATACCACGACAAAATGAAACACAAGGCCTAGTTCATATACAATTAGCAACCAATTGGGTGATGATATAATAATAATGAGATGCTATTGAAAATTAAGATTCATACTACCTTTTCAGTCCTCCATAATATGGATTCCATATATGTTCCCTTCATCGAAGTCATTAGATCCTCCGATGATTAAGTTTTGATTATTTGTTAATTAAGTACTAGATAAGTGTTGGTTGACGAGGATGACATGTCGGTCAAGGAGAATGACATGTGGGTTTTAAACTTGTTTTTAAAGAGTGATAGATTCATTGTGGATATACCATATTTAAATAACGAGATTCCCAACTAATTAAGGTTGTGCCGTTAGTGTTTGGTTGATCAGCTCTTGAACGAAATAAATATGTGACTTCAGATTTCTAGCAAGCACAAAAATAACATTTGCAGAGAAATTGAGTCTTGTCTAGAGCGACAGAGTGAGAGGGGAGAAAAGAGTTAAGTCATGGTAAGAGGTGGAGGGACATTACCATCTATCAAGCTAAACAAATCATGTATTCTTGTAATTGGTGAGAATTTTGATATCTATTTTATCTTTCTAAGCTTAATTCTTTCCTTTGTTTTAGAATTACATTCCAATTAAGACCATATTTTTCTGTTTTTTTTCTGTAGTGGTGGCTGGTGTAGAGAGGTTTGCGTTCAAAGGTGTTGCCTCGAACCTTGTAACGTATCTGACGGAGGTGATGAAGATGAGCAATTCAACAGCGGCAAAAACAGTCAACAGTTGGGCTGGAATTTCATTCTTGTTGCCGTTGTTTGGAGCATTTCTTGCAGACTCCTATTTGGATAGATATTCTACCATGTTTTCCTCCTCTATTGTTTATGTTGCTGTAAGTATTTAGTTGCCGCATTAAACACTTCGTATAATTTTGAGAAAGCTGATTAACTGTACATTGTTTTTTCTTTTTGTGGTTAATAATTGTATAAATGTAGGGACTAATAGCATTGACGTTTACAGCACTGGTATGGGAATGGATAGCTAAGAGTACTCATGACCATGAAAAGATTAGTTCAAGTCCATGGTCTTCTTTTCCTCAGTTTTTGTCTCTATTCTTGATCGCTTTAGGACAAGGTGGATACAACCCATGTTTGCAAGCCTTTGGAGCAGATCAACTTCAACTTAGGAAAAATGATAATCAGTTACCAACTTCGAACAACAACGAAGATGGTGATGCAAATGACGAAAATATTTCTAATGAAAAGATGAAAAGTATGTTCTTCAAATGGTGGTATTTTGGTATATGTAGCGGGAGTTTGCTAGGCGTATCGCTAATGTCCTACCTTCAAGATATTTTTGGTTGGGGATTAGGTTTTGCCATTCCTTGCATTGCCATGGCTATGTCTGTTATTCCTTTCTCATGTGGGACTAGGTTCTATACAGTTATCGACCAACAGCCGAAGTCTGTTAGAGGTAGCACCGCAAACATGATAAAAAGCTTAGTGAACTCTATTAAGGGTGCTGCACTGAAGTTAATGCACCGCGATTATGTCGCCCTACCCACAAATCTATCTGAGGCAGAGGCAGGCGAACTTGAGTAAGCTCTTCTCTTTCGATTGATGGAAACTGTTTCTCTTAAATGAATAATATTTCTTGTAGAGTTATATTGGTTTCGAACTCTTGTTTTTACATGTCATCTATAGGCCTCAGCAGAAACCACTATGTAGCCAGCACTCTGGTGATCAACAATCCGACAACATGGTAAACAAGCCTAACGATGCAGTACCTGTAGTTGATATAGTTGAGGAAACAAAATCTGTAGTGCGGATAATGCCAATATGGGGGATGTTGTTAATGTTTGCAATCATGTTTCAACAACCAGCTACTTTCTTCACAAAACAAGGCATGACGATGAAGAGGAATATCGGTAACCATTTTATGATCCCTCCAGCAACATTACAGAGTGCGATAAATGTTTCTATAATTCTTTTAATGCCTTTATATGACAAATTAGTAACACCAGTTTATCGAATAATTAGTGGAAGCGATAAGGGGATTAGTGTGATGCAAAGGATGGGTTTTGGTATGTTTTTATCAGCAATTGCTATGTCAATGGCAGCAATTGTTGAGACAAAAAGACTTGAAATTAGTACAAGAGAACCAACCATGAATCCAGTTCCATTAAGCATATTCTGGTTACTGCCCCAGTATATCGTCTTGGGTATTGCGGATGTTTTTACAGTTGTTGGTATGCAGGAGTTCTTCTACAGCGAAGTTCCTAACAAGCTGAAAACTACGGGAATGGCTTTACATTTAAGTGTTTTTGGTGTTGGAAGCTTCCTTAGCGCCATCTTAATATCGTTCATCGAGTTTGTTACAAAGGATAGCAATGGAATGCATAGTTGGTTTTCAGATGATATGAGTGAGGCCCAACTAAACAAATACTACTGGTTATTAGCATTCTCAGGTGCATTAAGCTTGTTTTTCTTTGCAATTTACTCACTTAAGTATTACAAGTAGGTGAGTTGAATTTTTTTTTGCAAATGGATTAGAAAAAAGTTATATTAACTCAGCTAGAGAGCATAGTAAGGGTTATTCTTTGTTTTGGCTTGCAGTTTGGGTAGTTTATATAGTGTGTTTTAGGAGTATCTTTATTGTTTGCCTGTACATTAAACGTTCAGTATTGATGCTCTCTTGAGAGCTTATTATGCCATTGTAGAGAAAGTTGTAGTCGTGTTCAATAAATAAATTTGTGTAATGATTCTCTACTGTACGGAAAACTTCTATGCTAGCTGGTGGTTTTTGTTTATACATAAACGAGAACGTCTTTCGCATAAATCGTAAAGGCTCTCATCCACAACTATATCTTAGAGTTAGAGAAATGCAACTAAGCTAATCGTAAAGGCTCTACTTATTTCCTCATTCCTCTAAATGAGTAAATGTAATAAGCGGTTGCGTTCCTTTTTTTACATTCCTATCAATTGAATATGCTTTCTTCGAAAAAGCTCTTGCAAAGATTCTCATTTTACTGATCTCATGGCAAATTGTTGCACAGAACAAGGGAAGAGAAAAGCCTAAGAGGTCCCAGGGATGCATGGTAGTGTACATTCCGTGGAGTGTAGACCCATTCTCAGTAACTTTTCCTTTAATTACCCAAGTCACGGGTGATGATTTTATCCTTTCATATACTTCTCTTAGTCGAACATATAGTTAGCTTGTCGCAATCGCTATGTGCACAGAATCTTGGGTCATTTTGTTTTGTTTTGAAGCACAGAATCTTAGGTGACTCACAACTAGCTAATGTCTGAACTCAATAATCATTCTCCTCCAAGTACGTTTGTATCTGAGAATACTGTATGCATGTCGTAGATTCTAATTTTTGAATTCGAGGATTTTTTTTTGTTTGTTTTTGTATTTCATGTTGTTTATCGGTACTGATGGTATGATTTCGGTACTCAGAATTGACTGAGAATTCATGCATTTTTTCCTAAAACTAATTCTTCATTTGGTGTGCAACTCAAAACTCGATTCAGTTCTGGGGACAGGCAGGTGGATTTAGGGGCAACAGAAGAGAGCTGGGGATCCATACCTAGGCGAAATAGAAACACGACAGGGACTGTGAATTCTGGCACTCTGAACTCAACGTCAAAAGCTACTACGGGATCAAGATTCGGTCCTTTACAGCATTCTGAGAATTCAGGAGAGGAGTTTTCAGAGAACAGCGCATCACCAGTTCATTCACTACGCAACGAGATGGAAGAAAGGGTGGTACAGAATTTGGGAGCTGTGCAGCAAAACAATGAAGCGGAGGAAGAGGAACTGATAGAAAATACTGTCCAGTCACTTGTTCAGGTAGCCTGTAGTTACGGTAGCATTAACCAAGCTCAACAGGAGACTTTGAAACAGAATACGACTGCATTGGTTGTTAGATATCGACAGCGATTCAAAAACCAAGGTGGTGATGTTGGAGAGGCTGCAGGGGATGACAATGATGAGGAAAACTCAGAGGGGGAGGATGCATATAATGAGCACGAGGAGGAGAATGGTTATGAAAATGATGAAGTTAACAATAGTGCTGAGGAAATCCGTATTGCCAGGGAAGAAGTGATTTTAAATGGATTTTAAAATTTTGTGTTGGAACATTAGAGGCATGAACGATTTCTACAAACAAATCTCAGTTAAGAATTTGATAGCTTCTCAAAGGTGCGCGATTTGTTTGTTACAGGAGACGAAGATTCAAAGTATGTCAGATTAGTTTGTGAGGCAATTGTGGTACGACGATAATTTCGACTGGGCATATATCCCTTATATTGGCAGCAGCGGAGGTTTATTATCCATATGGGATAGCAGTAGATTTGAGAAAGTTGACGAGAGAATTGGCTTTAATAACATAACCTCAGTTTTCTCGACAAGGATTAATGGATTTCAATGGGCTGTGACAAACGTGTATAGTCCTTGCGAGATGATTCCTAGAACGGAATTCTGGGAGGATATGGAAGTAGTGCGAAGTTGGTGGGTTGGTCCTATTTGCATTGGGGGAGTTATGAATGCTGTACGTTCTAGCGAGGAGAGGAACCGTGGTGATGGTGATAGCCGAAATACAGCGTTGCTAAACAATTACATTATGGAGAACGAGTTAATTGACCAGCCTTTGTTTGGTGGTGCCTTCACTTGGTCGAACAATCAAGCTAACCCTCTTTTATGTAGGCTAGATCGTTTCTTATTTAGCCATGACTTTGAAGAGGTTTTTCCGAATGCTTTACAGGTGGTTTTGACTAGAACTATTTCTGATCACAACCCTTTAATGGTTATTTCAGAACCGGTTATGCCGTCTAAGCCGTATTTAAAGTTAGATAGGTTATGGATAGAGCATAAGGACTTTGTTCCTAATGTGAAGAGTTGGTGGGAGGTTATGGATTATGCCGGAAGTGCAAGTACGCGTTTCTTTTTGAAGCTTCAAAACTTGAAACATTTTATTAACCCTTGGAGAATTCAGGAGTTTGGGCAAGCTTTAAGGGGAAAAATTGAGCTCAAAGGTAGGATTCATGAGCTTAACATATTGGAGGAAACAGGTGCACTTCAACATTCTCAGCTGGAGGAGAGAACTCAGTGTAAGATGAAGTTAAGAAATGTAGAAGCAATGGAAGCAAGGAAATGGCAATTGAGGTAAAAACAAAACTTTAGATGGGGAGATTCGAATACGAGGTATTTTCACAGTATAGCCAGTGCAAAGAAAAAGAGAAATACAATTGCAAAACTTCAAATAGGAGGAGTAGATTTTTTTGATCAACATGTTATTAAGGAAGAACTTCGAAGCTTCTATATTAACTTGTTTTCACAGGGCGATGAGGTGAATTCGAATATGGAAAATGAAGACAGATTATGGCTTGAGCGTGATTTTTTGGATGAAGAAGTTTGGGATGTGGTTAGGAAAATGGGTTGCAACAAATCTCCAGGTCCAGACGGTTTCATTGTTGAGTTCTTTAAGAACTGTTGGAGTACGATTAAAGAAGATTTCATGAATCTAATAAAATATTTCCACAGGTATGGTTCAATTGATTGGCATTTTAATTGCTCTTTCATCACTCTTATTCCCAAAAAGGAGGACTCTTGTACTCCTAGAGACTACAGACCATTAAGTCTTATTGGTATGGTGTATGAGATTTTATCCAAGTTACTTGCGAATCGTCTGAAAAGGGTGATGCCGGTTCTAATTTATGATTTCCAAGGGGCTTTTATTCACGGTAAACAAATTCTTGATGTTGTTTTAATTGCCAATGAGTGTGTGGATGGCAGATTGAAGGCTAGGAAACCCGAAATTCTGTGCAAGATTGATATGGAGAAAGCTTTTGATAATGTTAATTGGCAAGCCTTATTCATAATCTTATAAAAGCACGAATTTGGCGTCACATGGATCTCTTGGATCAAATGGTATGTAACTTCTACACATCTATTTATTCTTGTGAATGGTGGTTCGACTGAAAAATTTAAACCAAGCAAGGGTTTTAGACAGGGAGATTCATTATCACCGTATTTGTTTCTTCTGGTGGTAGAAATTCTTTCCAAACTAATAAATGATGCGGTTGAAAGAGATCAGCTTTCTTGGTTCCAAGTAGTGGATCATGGTACTATTATCTCTCATCTTTAATTTGCGGATGATACTTTGATTTTCCTTGATGCTTCGGTGGAGGAAGTCATACATCTCTTTATCATTCTGACTGTGTTCGAAACTATTACGGGCTTGAAGCTGAATTTAGACAAGAGTACAATGATTAGTGTGGGAGCCGATGGGGTAATTGATGATCTAGCTAGAAAGCTAGGTTGCAAGACAAAAAAAAATCCGTTTACTTACCTTGGGATGCCGATTGGTGCACATTGGCGTAGCACATCAGTTTGGGAACATGTTTTGATTAGAATGGAGCAAAAGCTAGCGTCATGGAAGAAAAGGCAACTTAATAAAGCAGGTAGACTAATTCTCATTAAAAGTTGTCTTGCAAGCTGACCAATTTATTACTTGTCTCTTTTTCACTTACCTGTAAGCATGGAAAAAAGAATGATTAAGATTGTGGGGTGCTGTGGAAGGTAGATAGAAATTGGTGTGGGTTTCTTGGAAGAAGCTTTGTGTTCCTAAGGTGAATGGGGTTTAGGGGTGAAAAATTTGAGGAGAATTAATCAATCATTGTTAGTAAAGTGGATTTGGAGATTTTCGAAGTCCAAAACAAGTCTTTGGAGAAAGTTAGTAAATGAAAAATTTGCTCATTATAGTGAATTATTAATTCTCGATGTGGATAATAAGTAACAGGGTAGGAGTTTGTGGAAGAACGTTACTAATATGGTGACGATGGTTCAGAATATGGCGACTTTTAAGGTAAGAAATGGTAAAGGCATCCGCTTTTGGAAGGATCGTCGGCTAGACAAGGGAAAATTGCAAGACTTGTTTCCAATTGTTTACATGGCGGTGAAGGCTAAGGACGCAACAATTTATGACATGATAGAAAATGGAGTTTGGGTTTGTGATTTTAAGAGACCATTAAATTTAAATGAGCAATTAGAATGGGACCTATTGAGGCGTGACTTAAATCATGTTCTCGAGCTTGTTGAAGAGGACGATGAAATGGAGATTGTGGAGAATTTCAATGCTTCAAGATGTTATGAAAGACTTTCAGGCAACCTTGAAGAGTGAGGCTTCGATAAGTTTCTTTGGAAAGGTAACATTCCAAACAACGTGAGTTTTATCATTTGGGCTACTTTTCATGATTCGTTACCTACCAGGGATATGTTGCAACATCGGGGTGTAAACATTGATAGTGAGCAGTGTGTTTTGTGCAACGAAGTTAGGGAGTCAGCAAATCACATGTTCATTCATTGTAAGTATTCTTTTGAGATTTGGAATTATTTCATCAAATCCTTTAGGATAGCCTGGCCATTGCCAAGTACTTTGCTTCAACTCTTTGAAGCATGGTCTAACAATGTGTTGCAAGGGAGAGGTAAGGAGATTTGGAAAATCTTACATTATGCGGTTTGTTGGACTTTGTGGAAGGAGAGGAACTGAAGAGTTTTTGGAGGGCGCCACAAGAGTGTGCAAGAAAATATTGATTTGGTTAAGCAATTGGTAGTCTTATGGTCTTGTGACAACGATACTTTTAAGTATGTTGATCCTAGTTTAATTTGGAGTAATTGGGATACTCTAATGTGTATGTAAACTTCGTTGTATTAACCTTGGTTTGATCCTTGGTTTCTTTTTTTCTTTTTAATATAACCTTTTTCTTCGGAAAAAAAACAAACTCAAAACTCGATTATTTAACATGTAGTGTGTCGTTGCAATAAAAAGGTTCCATATATTTTTTGTCTTGGCCTACATGAACGTGTGCGTAATTAAGACAAGTCATTTTAAGTCTTAAAAATGGGAAGAGTTAGTCATGAGATTGTGGCTTTACCGTTGAATTTTTTACCTTTTCCTTCACCGTGGTCCATTGTGGTCTTGAGATATTGTAACTCTTCAATTCATTATTCTTTTATATATAAAAGTTATCGTTTTATTGATCAAAAAATAAAATAAAATAAAATACAAGTCATTTTAATCTCTATTGTAATATGGAAGTTTTTACTTACTTATGGTTCACTTAATGAAACTCCAAAACCTTGATTTCTTCACAAATTTGTAGACACCTTCCAAGGACCCTCAAACTAATGAAAGGACTGGGGTTTAGTGAACGTCTCTCAAAATATATATTGCCTTTGTCTCTTCCTAAATCTTACACAATCAAACAAAGAAGAGACGAACAAAAAAAACCCAGTTTTTTGGTTAATTAGCCCTTGAATTTGTATTCCTGAATGTAAAAGACAAGCAAAATATGGCTGTGGTTCAAATAACCAAGATTCTTGGAGATACTTTTTAAATATCCAAATAGGATATTTCACCAAGCTATTAAAATTTATTTTTAGAGAAACTGACTTAAGTACCGTCTTTGTTTTTAGTCTCCATTATCTCCCGAAATCAGAAGCATCGTCCCTTGAAGCAACGACAACGGAATTTGGGGGATTTCTGGTGCAAGTTCTTTGCTCAAAGAAGTCCTGGTCTGTATGCAGATGGATTGAATCTAATTTGGGGTGTTGGTGTGGTTTGAATCAGTGAAGATTTTGTTGTGCTTGGTCTGGATTTTGGCCGGAAATGTTGGCTGATTTGAGTCTGTGGTGAGAATCGTTATGAACTGAAATACAGGGAAAGAAGAGCTATAGTTGCAATTGGCTGAGATGGGAAAACTATACACCACTAATTCTTCTTCTTCTTCGTATATCATCCAACATACAAGAATTACGTAATAATTGAAGCTATTAACAAATGAATTACTTCAAATTTGATGATAGATCTGGTTTTTCCGTGTCATCGTATTCAGTTGTCAAAGTACTAAAGATTTGAGATACAAAAATGATGAGATCCCTTACCGGAGCCATGAATGCAGATTAAGGAAGCTGATCTGCCCACCTCGGGAAACAAATTACGAAAAATTGTATCTTTCTCCGTTTACGAAAAGAGTTTACGAGAGATCCATCTGCAAAGTATGGCTTTCTAATTTTTATCTAAAAATACTTCCTTCGTTTTTAAAAAAAAATAGGTTTGTTTTTTTATTTGGATATGTCAAAAAAATAGGTTTGTTTTCATATATGGAAAGTCAAATGTTATGATTTTACTAGTATACCCATAGAGGGGACCACTTCTCTCTCTTAATATAAAAAGGGGACCACTTCTTTTTCTCCTTTCTCTAATATCAAATGAGTTGAGACCAAAGGATAAATTAAGAAAAAACATGAAAGATCTTAATTTTTGTGAAAACCAAACAAACCTATTTTTTAGAAACTGAGAGCATATTTTCCAACTGTTCTTGTTGATGAGAGAGAGTAGTCTTGGTTTCGCTGATGTTCATTAATAAATGAAAAAACTTGTTCAGGCTCATAAGGTGTTTGTACTATTGCCTCTTTCAGTAGTATACATTTTCTATGTATTTGCTTGACTTACGGGTACTGAGATCAGTGATCCATTTGTTCCATTTTAAATTAATGAATATAAGAGTCTATGATGGTTGTTTTACTCTCACCCTGTTTTCCCATTGCAACTAGACTTCATATACTGATCTCAATTGTTAGAAATGAACAAGACCCCTTCTTTTATCGAAATAAAAATAAGTGTTTTTGATGTTTCTCATTGGAATAGTAATTTTGGGTACCAATTATCACTATTTTTAATAAGAAGTAAGCAGGATGCACCTGAGTGCGTAATGTATATTCTGACAGAAAAATAGTTTTTGGTAAAGATGCACCCGAGTGCATAATGTATTTTTTTTCTGAATTTTTGTTGTTCCTCTTAATTTTCTTCTTTGATATTTGTTTTTAGTTGATTTTTAATGGTGAATGTAATGGTCATCGTAGTGAATTTACTGCTCAAGATCGTGAACTAGTGATTTTGGTTGTGTACAATATATTGTAGGTGATTACTTGGATAAACCTAAATTTATCCACGAACTACGCAAGATGCACCCGAGTGTATAATGCATATTTTTATTAGAAATAGGTTTTGTCATAGTTGTACTTGAGTGCATAATGCATTTTCTTATAGGAAAAATGTTTTGACTCGGTTGCACCTGGGTACATAATGCATATTCTTATTGGAAATATGTTTTGACCAGGTTGCACCTGGGTGCATAATGCATATTATTATAGGAAATAAGTTTTGGCCAGGTTGCACCTGGGTGCATAATGCATATTTTTATATGAAATAAGTTATGGCCGAGATGCACCTGGGTGCATAATGCATATTTTTATAAGAAATAAATTTTAGCTAGGTGCACGTGGGTGCATATTGTATACTCGAACGTGGTCTAAATATTATTTTTTTTTCAAATTTCATATCAACAATGGATCTTATTTTGTTGTGATTTTCGAGCCCTTTCCAAAAATATAAATTTTGTTAAAATCCGACTTATATTTCGGAAGTTAAGATGTGTCTCGTGATTAATTTTAAATAGGAGAGAAAAAATAAATAGGAGAGAGAAAGGGATATATGATAAAGAAAAAAGTTTAAATTAAAGGGTATATGTGACTAATTTTCTTTGTGTCTTTTTCACCCAGACCCATAGTTTGGTTGTAAAAAAACATGGAAACATTTACCTTGTTAAAGTTGGATCCAAAAGTTAAAAATAGCGATTCCTCCCCTGGAATATAATTGGGATCCGTTCGAAACCTTTCCACTGCACATAAATTAAACATGTATGAGCCTAGAATTCTCTATATAAAAATAGAGTTTTTTCGAGCGCTCTCATTAACCGGAGCTTCTGGTTGATTCTGGCCCCACCATTTAAAATTTTGGCCAATAGAATTAAAGTAGAATCTTGCCCCATATAATATATATTTTTCAACCAATCACATTCAAGGAAAAATATTATCTAAAGCATCTAAATCTAATAATATCTCCTAAAATTCCATAAATAAATAAGTCTAATAATCCTTATTAAATATTAAAATTCAAATTCACAAATAAATAATATAGATAAAATCACGATTTAACAAAAGACATTATAAATCATTCATCACAATTTAATAACAAAATTAAATCAATCACAAAAAAATAAAATAATCCAATGTCCAATGTCCGATTACACTTCTGATAATTATAAGTCTATCTTAATTACAATTCCAAACTACTTACATTTAAACTAACTATGATTGAAATTCCAGTGAAATTAAAAAAAAAAAGATTTTGATCAAATTTAAATTAGTGATTAAAATCAAGATTCTATAGAATTATAGATACTTACATGCAAATCGAAACGTGCTTCCTCTTTGATATAATAAATGATTGCTAATCCTGTCCAATAACCAAAAAAAAAATCGTTAATATAAAATCATGGAGTGTTTATCAAGCAAAACAATACTAATAGAAAAGTATCATAGAAAATCATGAAAGAATTTTGATATATTTTTCTTAATATCACTCATTCCAAAAATATACAAATTTAGTGACCAAAATAACAAAATTTTAGATATATTCTAAAAGAATCCCAAAAGTTTTTTTTTCCAGTGTATATGGAAGATTTTTCATTTTTAAAACTCTAGACATGGAGAGTTTTTTTGCGCTATTTTTTTGTAAAGGAAAATTTACTAAAATAAAATCAAATAGTTCCATCCATAGATGAATCCAAAATCTTAATTACATATTTTCTGGCATAAAAAAGAGAAAACTTTTATGGAAATCGGTAATTCACATCGGCGTTTCCAAAAATAATGGAACAAATAAATGTTGTTATCTAAAAATAAATAAATATTTATGGATTTTGTTTCCGAAACTTTTTTCCCCTTTTTGGAGTTTGTTATATAAAAAATTCGACTGAAAGGAGAGGAACCGAGAACCTCTCACCATAAGAATCTCCACTTAAGCAAATTCAAACCGTTGTTTGCACCTAGCCTCTTTCTTCTGGGGTTTTCTTGGTTTTTTTTCCTTCTTATTGTTTGAGGTTTTGTTGATTGATTTACGTTTGTTGTTTGTTTTGCAGGTATGCTCTGATTGATTTGCGTTTGTTGTTTGTTTTGCAGGTTGATTGATTTGCGTTTGTTGTTTGTTTTGTAGGTATGCTCAAAAGTGTTCCAATGTGATTTTCGCAGGGAAAAAATATGATAGCATGAAGCGTTTGTTAAATCTCTTTGTCTCTCTTACTTAAATATTTGCATGGCGTCTATAATTAATCTGGTTTGTGGCGGTGAATTTTTTTTTTTTGGCATTCCTTAGATTTTTCTTTGTTCTTCTTTGATTTGTATTTTATTTTACAGTTGCTTCCTTGCTGTTGATAGGAGCGCAATACTTAAATGTAACGTAACAATGAAAACCATTTTTTTTTGTTTCTTTCTTTTTTCTAAGGTTTTTGTTTGACTTAAATTATCCCATATACTTTAAATGTCTAAATAATAATGGTTGCGCTTTTGTTTTAATTACTTCGAACATTCAGTGCGCTCTTTTGGTTTATGTCCCATAGTATTGATGTACCCATCAACTGAGCTATATTAATTCAAGAATACAACTTCGTTTGGTTTCAATATAATTCGTAAACAAAATTATCTTTGCATCAAATAAATTTCTTAATTTTTTGTATAAATTTTCATACAATTTTTTTAATACAGTTATACTTGCTAACTTGGTGTGCTTTATCGTTTTTATTGCAGTGTTGAAGCCACTAACTTTTAATGTCCATCGCAGATTCGCCTATGCAAGCCTAAGGAGCGAGCTTTGGTTTCTTATGCAGAAAATTCATGGTATTCAGGTTGGTAAAGAAGCTTATTCACCATGATATGCTAAGAACGGGGACCAGGTTGGTAAAAACGTGGCACGAGCATTCAATTTTTGTTCTATTAATTCTGTCTATTATCATTGAGAATTCAAAATTTATAAGTTAGTAGGCTCTCTTTTATTCCTTTCAGAGCTACGATGGTATTGATAGATGGAGGAAGAAAAACAGAGATACGGGATGTAAGAAGAACGATCAATGCATACTAAGAATGTCAATTTCATCAACAAAAATGGTTTATTTAATGGTTGTTAGTATTGGGTTCCTCTATTCGTGATTTTCTCTGCATTTGGTGATGGTTTGTTTCTTCTGCTTCCAGGTGGAAGTATATAGAATGGTGCACTTTAATTGGAGTTTATGATCTGGGATCATATCTTGAGATCTTACTCTATTTTAACAGTACTGTGCGATGCAATTTTGGTCTGACACCGCCAAACAATAAGATGACTGGGATGTCATGCCAGAACAATAGGTTCATGTGGTTATTTTAAACCACAACCAGCAAATATAGTCTACGGAGGAGTTTCGAGGGTTGTGTACCCAGCCTATTTTTTCTATTTGGTACCGTGTTCGTTTGTTTTTAAGATTGTGATCTGTTTTCTTTTAAATTTTTGTCTCGACATAAATTAACTACTGCCATCCCCGATTGTGGATAGCATGCAGGTGCAGATAGAACTTCTCAAGAATAAATATGGGAAGACAAATAAAGAACAAACGAAAGGTGCACAATCACCATTCGTGGTACCCCTTATCAACATATTTTTGGTAATGACTAAATTGGCCTTACTTAGTTAGATTGTATTATTTTATTTTATTTTAGACTGTGTTGATTTTTAGATGAAAATAAACAAAGTCAATAATCGGCAGTGAACGGTCGGCCTGGTCGCAAAGATTTTAACAAAGAAAAATAAAAGGAAATAAAAGATGGCATGCCATGCCGACTTAAGCTTCCATTTTGGGTAGTTAAATTATGGGAATTTTAATAAAATGCCACACTTCCAATTTCCGGTTTAAGAAAATGCCACCGTTTTTTTTCAGAATTTATAAAGTACCACAGCTGTAATGTATTCCGTCAGGTCCCACCAAACCTGTCCATAATCGTTGAACAAGTCAAGAAAATGTGTCAACATTACTTATTTACCCTTCACAACCCTTAAAGACTTGAAGAAAATCCGATCTCATTCATATATATCCATTAGCCGCTATTCACTTAGGTTTTAACGATGAACCAAACAATATTACCTGAAAGAGAGGAGAAAAGCAGCAGCTGCTGCTGTTATTGCCGAGAAACTAGATCGAGTAATAGACATAGAAATTGAGAGATGGAAATCGAGCAGAAATTGAAGATGGGTCTGAGAATTAATTCTGTTGAGATTGTGAAGGTTCAAATTGAGGATTTGTTATGAAATTGGAGGTGTTTTTGGTGATTCAGATGAATATTTGGAGTTGATGTTGTTGCCGATCTCTAGAAATGGAAGATGAAGAAAAATTGGTGGGTATGGTGATGAAATTGAACTGAGCTCAGGGACGGACCCAGGATTCTTCTTTGGGTAGGGATGGAATGTAAGAGTCGATAATGCGGCCGGAGGCCGCGGCATTTTTTTTTGGAACACATCACATAATTAGTGGCCAAATAGTGATCCACCCATAAAATACTAGATAACTAGGGAAATAAAAGTTAAAACGAACGCAAATAACAACAAAAACAAAGTGATTACAAAAAGATATTTTTATATAGAAGAAAATAGGAGAAGAAATGTATTGAGTGGAAGAAGATTATTTACTATAAACATGACTTAAATATTGATCACCTCATAGTATGGGCTAAAAACCACATACGATTAGCTAACTACAACTAATAAGTGGGCTAAACATAAAATTTAACCTAAGTTTCTATACTAAAATTTTTTTACCCCAAAATCAGGGACGGGCTATAGCCTCATTTAGCCCCTTGCTAGGCCCGTCCCTGACTGAGCTACAGCCGTGGATGATTTAGAACGAATTGAACTTTGGGTTTGATTTGCCGACAGAGATCAAGATATTGATTTGATGGATGCTATGATGATTAATGTGGGTTTGAATCAAATCGAGAATTGGTTAGGAATTGGTGATGAAGCAAGAACACTGACGAGATGGTGTCAAAATTAGGTTTGTCAAAATTCTTTCTTAAAATTTTGGGAAAGAATTTTAGGGTTTGTCAAAATTAGGTTTAATTCATAGAATTTAGGTTGTTTTAAGAATATGGTTTAGCTTGATTTTCATTTTGCTTTCATTTTCGTATGTTAAATTTTGTATTTTAGTTAATAGGGTTTGTAATTGTTTTTTACTGTGAATCCTAAACAACAAGGGAAATTGTTTTGATTATGATGGTTTTCGTGATGAAGCAGTATTGGTGGTTGATACCGGTGGTGATGCCATGGCTTGAGGTAATGGTTGCAGGTGATGGCAGGTTGAAGAAGGAGTTGCATAGAGTGAACTGGTTGGTGGCAATGGAGCTGTATGCTGGTGGTTCTATGGGTTTGGTTACAGTTTTGATGATAGGTGTTGAATGGAACTGAAGATGGTGTTGGTGAATAGATGGCTATAGAATGGTTGAACTGTCATGGGCTTAGATTCCAGGGGGGTGCTGAGATGTTCATGATGATTCAGATGAAGTTGTTGTTGGTGGTGATTCTAATGGGTTTGAGTTAATGATTGGTGTGAGATGAAGAAATTTTAGATGTATGTTTAGGCTGATATAATTGCAGGTAATGGAGTTGTTGGTGTGGTTTCACTGAATGGTTTTGCAGTTGTTCGATCTGAACTGGGGATGAATTGGCTGGAGTTTGACCATGCTGTTGTGGATGTCACAAGAGTTCAATGAAATCAGGTGGAAGAGAATGGAACTGATGATGTTGAGTGCAGCTGTGTGAACGTGCTTGATGAAGCAGATGAAATGGGGAGATGGGTTCTTGAGCTGAGAAGGAGATGAAGAATTGTTGTTCCTGGATGGGTTTGATGGTTAAATTGGGTTTCAGAATTAGGTTGAGTTTTGGACAGAGATTTCAAGTCGTGAAAATAGTTCTACATGAGAACTTGTCGCTGCTGTTTGCAAGGGAGTGTGGTGCTGTTGGTAATGAAGCTCCAGAATGAATTTGATGCTGCAATGGAGGCTTGAAGACGTGCAAATGATTATATTATGGGCACTTACTCTCAACCAAACTCGGCAATGGCTCACACTATTAGGTCGATTTGAATCAGTCCTAGTTAGATGATTTGGGGCTTAAATGTCTTTTACTAGGGCTGATTTACTGCCACGTAGGCACTAAAAAACGGGATGGAAAAGGTCAACAGTGTGGCATTTTATAGATATTGAAAAAAATTGTGGCACTTTCTTAAACACGAAATTACAAGTGTGGCATTATATTAAAATCCCCTTAAATTATTTGTTGCATCCGGTGGATTAATTCCATTCATTCAAGTCTACTGCTTCCATTTAATTCGTGCGTATACATAGTACTATTTATTTTTTGGTTTTACTTAAGACTTATCTGACTTGGACGTCAAAGTTGACCAATGCTCTTGATCCTTGACAAGTGCATATGTTCTTGATGCTGATCCAGTAAAAAGGCTAATCAAAAAGTCGTTGTGCGCTTCATTCAAGTATTAAGAGTATGCCGACTTTAGAAGAGTAATTTCATCTCTTTAATCTTCTTAGGTGCCCCTATGGGCATACCTAGCATTATTTAGCTTAGAGTATCCCCAAATGTGGGTTCTAAATTTACTAAATATTGATTCAGTATAATTTTTTAATAATTAAATTATAGTTAATTACTCACCACTAAATATCCAACAATATTTAGATTAATTTATCACAATTATAGTAGAAACTAATTACATTGATTTTACGTTTATAAGGATATAGTCCATGAAACTAATTTGAAAACGTAGATCCGTGCAAGACATTGACCCGTGCATAGCACGGGTGACAAACTAGTATTATTAGACAATGTCTACAGCTCCAAAGAAACTATGGGATGTTGAAGGTCCCAAGGGAGAGTTCAAGCAGTTACATGCGTTGAAAGATCTCGGAAAAGAGCTAGTTGATTGTTAAGATGTGCGTCCGGGATGTTAGCTTGAACATCCAAGGCCGAGTGCTTGAATTAGAATCGAGAAG
>JAJJMB010000969.1:541889-688655 GCA_023531105.1 Papaver atlanticum | reverse complement strand
TACTTAACTAATTTGTATTTGTAAACCAAGATTTATATAGTATCAAAAGCTTGATTCTACAGAGGCGAAGCTACCATTTTCTAATTTACCTTGAACAGACTGTATCAGTCGTAGAGGTTAAATATGTATATGTCGTTTCACTTTACTGTTCTCATGGCATGCAAATAGTTAGATGAATGCAGAGGATATAAACTTATGCTTTATGAATTTGTTACTCTCATGCTATTCCTGTAGTAATCTTAGTGTTTATAATCTTTCTGGGTATAGAGGTTAAGGTCTCCTGCCTTTTGTTTCTCTTCGTCCTTACCTCAGGGTGGAATTTATACGTTACCAAGTCATCTATCAGATGGAGCAAGGGATTTGATCCTGAGGATGCTTGTGGTAGATCCCATGAAGCGAATTACCATTCCTGAGATTCGTCAGCATCCATGGTTCCTAGCTCATCTTCCAAGCTATTTAGCTGTTCCACCACCAGACACAATCGAACGGACAAATAAGGTATATGTATATGTAGCATTGTCATTTTATGGTCTGAAACCAAATTTACATGAGTGATGGGCGTGGTCGTAATTGTGTTTAATGAGAAAATTTAATAGAGGATAAGGTCAACAATGATGTTTTCCATTGGCTTATTATTGCCTCATGGCAAATTCCTCCAAACCCCGATGCATGTGGGATTCGAACCCCATTGAAGCCCAAACCTCTAGGGTACGACCATCAAGTGTACTGTATCTTGCTGAGATACCAAATTTGTTGTTGAGCTCTTTTCCTAAGTTTTGTGTATCTGCTTTTGCATAACCTTTCTGTAGTTGTATCTTGCTGCAGTATAATTATGTTCCGGTCTTCTAGATCCCTCATTATGTAAACAGCATTTGTTCTATTCTAATTTGGCAGATGGATGAAGAAATTCTTATGAAAGTGATTCAGATGGGATTTGATGGGAACCAATTGATTGAATCTCTTTGCAACAAAGTTCAAAATGAGGTATCTTCGTGCATATAATTTTGAACTACACTATTTCCAAACTTTCTTGTGTTATAAACTTATAATCTATTACAAATTTCCAGGCAACTGTTGCATACTATTTGTTACTGGATAACCGATTTTGACCTACCAGAGGCGGCTATCTTGGAGCTGAGTTTCAGGAATCAATGGTCCGTCTTCTTCTTTTGTTATGGAAAAATATTGTATTTCCTATTAGGAATCCATTAGGAGCTGATTTTCTTAGGACTAATTCTTCTTGATGGTGCAGGTATTTGTTATGGAGCTCGATGCATTCCAAACAAAGTTGTAGATGCTGAACAGGCAGAGGCAGTGAGGTGGGCAATTGAGAAAGAAATTTGTAATCTACATTTAGAGAGGGACTACAAAAATGACAGGAATGGACAAAGAGATACAGTCTAGAATTACTCAAGATAGCTTAGTTTTTTGGTTGACTAGGGAATTTGGATCTGCTAGTCAGGTTATGGTATCTTGGAATTCCCTGTGCTTCTTTTCATCCAGCACATACTTGATCTTGTATTGGGAAAAAGGAATTGGAAGAGAAATGAAATGAGGACGAGTTAGTATCTCCAGCAACAGAGCATCATATCTGAAATATTGAAATTTCCGAGTTATTGTAAAGAGAATTCAATTTTACTTTGAACAATTTTTCGTTATTAACGAAAGTATTAAGTTTGACATTTTATAAAATTGTTTTTGTTTTTGAAATGAGTTTATGTAAGTTTGAAATCTCAAGGATTCTTAATCACATCCATCTCTTTATTATTTTCCGTAATCCTTATTATTAGTAAATTCACATAATTAATCACATCGATCTCTACGTTTTGCAAGCCTGCTTGTATGTTCTTCATATTCGCTTGTCAGGCACACATCTTTATAATTCATGGTTTATGATAGCACTTTGATCAATTGAGACGGATGGCTGTGTGTGTAATTTCACTGTATATTTAGATTCTTCTTTAGAAATGCAAACTTCACACATTCAGGGTCTCAATTTGCTAGACTGTCGAAGAATTCCTCTGATATCCCAACTCGAGCAAACTTGATCAAGAATGAAAAGCTCACGAGTCACACCAAAACTCAAAGGTCTGTTGGACCTACAGAGAAACTTATAGCAACTTTTTACAACTCCGGTGGTACGATCCCGACATTGTTTATTAATTTCATTACATTGACCAAGTGTTCCGCATGAAATGGCCTGAGAAGGGAAATTAACCTTATGATGAAATGGAAAACTGGCACAAAGAGCACAAAAAAACTGGAATTTTTTGTACATGGTAAAATTTACTCGGTGGAAAAGAAAAAAAACATCAACTTATAAGGCAAAACTGGCACGAGTACAAAAAAGACTCGCATTGAGAAAGAGAGGGGACCTGTAGGTTGCTAGTAATTGTGCATTGTTAGAAGAGACGAATGGCAGCAAACTGATTTGCATCTGCAGTTCTTCTACGTCATAAAATCGAGATAAAGTTCCTCATAAAAGGTGAGTATTTCGGATCATATGGTACACACTCATTCAAATGATGGCCACATTTCATGATTTTCTGTTAACACGCATATGAGCCCAATTGTAATGATCATAAGATCTACTGACTATTTGATTTTATATTTCCATCTGTGGTAGTTGCATTGAGTATGAATGTACAACCTGGGACAGGCAAAATCACTGCCGAAAATGTCTATTTACATTGCCCAAACGGAGAACAGGGCCTCGTGCTCGTGCCATGCAACCTTGCACCACCATAGAATCATAACTAACAATCTTCAGCGAAGTGGTAATTGATGGTTCCCCATGGCATCACCGCAAATGGCTTGAGGGTGAGGAAGCCGAAGTGTAAACACAAAAGTGAAAGTAACCTGAGTATCCGTCAAAGTTCACGAGATAGAGAACTTCATGCTTAACACACTTATCATCATTGTTCCCACAAGCGGCCAAACAAACAATTTAGAAGCGTCATCATCTCTTTCATGCAAGGTTTCCAAAGGGTACCAAACTTCCTTTGGATTTCTGTACAAACCACCAGCTTTGCGGCCTATGCTTCTCTAACCTTCAAATTTTCCAACAAGCTAAATGGTTAGCAGCCAACTCAAGTACAAATAATTTTCATTACAAGCATTTATGCAACCAACCCACCACCATAATCCTTAAAAAGTAATTCTGTGGAGTACATTGACAGCCCTATCACTAAATGACACCATTCAACCTACAGCGAGTACATCTTAGAATGTGTATGCAACCATTTTGTTAAACTATAATTTTGTTGTACATACTGCTATACAAATTGATAGCTTAATGAACATTGAGTCTTTTGATAGCCAACAATAACTTGAAATAACAAAATCCGAAGTATAGGACTTGGTATCAAACTCATCCATATTTAAAAATCATCTTTTTTTTTTCCATAGATCGGCAAACGTAAAAGTTTCGTTGAAAGGAAAAAACTTACTAGTACAACCAAAACTGACAAGGAAGAAAAATCTAACTAAGAAAAATCTATCAAAGCCGATATTCTATACTGGGCTCAGCCAACGAGAGTTTTAGATGGAGTACACTTTGAAGACCTTGCTCTTAGATGGGAGGAACTAGTAAGAGAGTGAAGAGTTGAGTGCTTGTAATGGATTGCACTGCGGATTGTTCATTTGTTTTTGGTGTTTGTGTTCTAATTTGTATTATTTTTTATTCTTTTATCAATATAATTATCTATTTTTGCTGATCAAAAAAAATAAAATCTAACTAACTCAGAATTCCCATACAACATTACAACCTACGGAACTAGCCATGAAAGAAATCCATGACAGCCCACCCGAATGAACCCCAAATTTTTACATTTTCATGAACGGAAATAAAATTGCTTTAAAAATAAGCCCACCGGCATTCAAAGTTCAAACCCTAAAATTTCAAAATTTGGTACCATTTCATGGAAGTATAAACTCGGAATAATTAATGTTACGTATTTAGGAAAGTGTTGATCTGTATTAGCATTTTTAAGAGATTAAGATCCGCATGGACTTAACTATATATATTTTCTAAATATTCCCCGTTTTTTAAAAAACAATATTTTAAATTTTTAATATTTTGGCTAAAAAGTGTATATATTTTCTATTTTTAGTATTTTTGCTGAGACGGAGGCAATACATATGGTTGGATTCATCGTTCTTACGAAGTTTCCGACTTGTACTAGTCCACTTACCGCCAGGTTTCGATCTCGGAGCCAGGTTCATGCCTCGAAGTTGACGAAAAGAAGTCTGTTTAAGATATAAAGGGAATATTCCAAAGGAATCTTTCTTGTATATATGGTTGGATTCATCATTCTTACGAAGTTTCCGACTTGTAGTAGTCCACTTACCGCCAGGTTTCGATCTCGGAGCCATGTTATGTCTCGAAGTTGCCAAAACCGGACATGTTTAAGGTTTGGAGGAATATTATGAAAGCATCTTACCTATGGATCGACATATTCATCGTTCTTACGAAGTTTCAGACTTATAGTAGTCGACTCACGTCCAGGTTTCGAGATCGGTGCCATGTTATGTCTCGAAGTTGCCAAAACCGGATATGTTTAAGGTTTGGAGGAATATTTTGAAAGCATCTTACCTATGGATCGACAAATTCGTCGTTCTTACGAAGTTTCCGACTTGTAGTAGTCCAATCACCGTCGGGTTTCTAGCTCGGAGCTATGTTATGTCTCAAAGTTGCCAAAACCGGACATGTTTAAGGTTTGGAGGAATATTCCAATGGCATCTTACTTATGGATAGACGGATTCATCGCTCTTACGAAGTCTCCGACTTAGAGTAGTCCACTCACCGCTAGGTTTCGAGCTCGGAGCTATGTTATGTCTCCAAGTTGCCAAAATCGGACATGTTTAAGGTTTGGAGTAATATTCCAATGGCATCTTATTTATGGATAGACGGACTCTTCGTTCTTACGAAGTCTTAGACTTATAGTAGTCCATTTACCGCCAAGTTTATAGTACGGAGCCAGGTTATATCTATGTTACTCAGAGTGTTACCACCAATTGGTTTTTTAGTGATTTTCTCTAATCCAACGTACAAAATTTAGGGGAAGCAAATCATGCGGATAACTACTAAATCTAACAGTGGGAAGCCTGTTTGGTTTTTTTAAAAATTGTATTTCTTTGTCAATCTGTATGCTTCTGTTTAGACCAATCAGAAAATTATGCTTTTCCCGCCCCGAAACCCAGCCCAAATTTGGTCTCCCCAAGGAATTTTCAGATAATATATCTTTTTGGACCACCACAACGTGTCCTCTCCCCAGTTAATTCCCCCCAAATTTTTCAGACAACGCGCCCAAATTTCACAAACACCAAAATCATTGTCTTCACCGGAAAAAAATGCTCTCCCCAAAAAGAAAAGAAAACTCTCTCACCATGTCTGCAACTTTGAAGCTCTAATCTCTCAATCTCTCAAAATATAACTCATCATCAGAAAACCCTAACAAATTTTCAAACTCTTCAGAAAACCCTAAAAATCTATTCAGAAAGGGATTATCTCTCAAACTCAATCTGATCTCACAAGAAATTCACCTCACAGATCTCACCAAGGGGTAAAAATCTCTCATACTCTCAAATCTTAAGAGTAAAAATCTCTTTCTGTTCCAGTTTTCTGTTTTAGTGATTGTATAATTTTTGGTTTTTTTTTTTTTTTACTTCTCGGAAATGTTTAGATCTTAACATGCAACTTAGGTTTTGCTGTTTCTATGATGAAATTGAAATTGGGTCCTGTTTAATTTTGGGGATTTTTGATTTTAGGTCTTTAATTTTGGTCTTTGATTTTTATGATAATTTTCATCAGAATTTTGATCTTTTGTTGATTGTCTCTGTAGCTCATGTTCTAGTATTTTAGGTCTTTGTTTTGTGTTATACTTGATTTAAATTAAATTGGGTCATGTTTAATATGTTCTGTATAGCTTTTTTTGAAGGTTAATATGTTCTTTATAGCTTCTTTAACATGATATGTAGATATTAAGTTGAGTTTTAGCTTATTTCAGTTAATCTAGCTTGATAGGTGTATTATTTTTCTCTTTAAGTGTATGATTTGTGTGTTATAGCTCATTTCAGTTGAATTGCCTTATGTGCCATTGTGAGTATATTTGTGCCAAAGCATAAAGTTCGATCAGCTATTCCTATTTTTTAGCCATTGTGATGCAGGCCTTGTGTTTGGAGCTGCAAGCTGTTAGAAATTGAAATGTTTTGGAGCTCTGATACCATGTTGGAAATTCATATGATTTTAACTTCGAATAATATTTGCAGAGATATACGAGCATAGTGGTGTTGCTCGTATAGAGCTCCTAGAACTTTAGTAGTGAAGGTGGAAGCAAGGACTTTGTAACTTGAACTTTGTATTGATTGATTCTTGCTTCCTTTACAAATGACACTGGACTTGCCTATTTATAGGCTTACATAAACCGTCATTGGTTCTTTCCATATTCTTATAGAATTCTCCTATCTAGAATACTCTTTTACAACTGATATACACTAGTGTTCTCTAGATTCTTCTAGAACATTCCTTTGGACATAACAACTTTTAATCTCAACCAACTTTGGCAACTCTAGTACATTCTAGAGTACTTGTTTTCTACACTTCTCTACATTTGTCTAGATCATTCTAGACAATTACAAATTAGATGTTCCAACACAAGCATTAGACCCTGTATTTCCTCCTTTGAGAATACATTTTGAGAAAATTGTAAACATTGCAAGTCTCACTTTTGAGAGATTTTCATTTTCTTTTATCTTTTTAGTGCATTTGCATGCAACAACATTGTTGGGTATCGGCATTTGAGTCCTTTTTTATTCTTTTATTGTGTTTGTGTGGTGAGTAATTTAGAATTTGTAAGAATTTAGAATTCTCTTTGGTTTTCCTTGTGTTGCGACAAGGGATTTTTTTTTCTTTCTCTTTGGTTAATGATAATCATCCTGTCTAGCAAGGCATAACTGCAAGATGTTTTTAAATTCCGTTTGCCTTTAATAGCACTCATTCGTGTTAGCTTTTGAGCCATATTGATAATTGAGTTATTTTTTTGCAAGGCATAACTGCAATAATGAAGACTACCAAGGAAACAGTAAAGAAGAAGCTGATCAGGAAGTTGGCGATAAAGGTAAATACTTTTTATCTCAATTTCAGTGTAAAAATTTTTCTTCACCTTCTCATTTTAACTAAGCTATGCATTGTTGTTGCAGATGAAAAATAAACAGAAGACTCAACAGTCCCCAACTGATAAAGCATCTCCATCTGAAAGTGCTCCACCACTCACTTCAAAGTTGCAATCCCCGACAAAAACCAAATCTGCAGCACCATCTCTTTCACCTGAAAGTAAGCGATCATCACCAAGGAACAAGAAATCAAGTGATAAAGCATCTCCATCTGAAAGTGCTCCACTCACTTCAAAGTTGCAGACTAGCAAGGATACATTAAAGATGAGGGTCATCAAGAAGTTTGCGATAAAGGTAAAGATATTTTCATCTCAATTTCAGTGTAACAAACTACTTTACCTTCTCATGTTAACTAAGCTACAGTTTTTGCAGATGAAAAACAAGCAGAACACTCAACAGTCCCCAACTGATAAAACATCTCCATCTGAAAGTGCTTCACTCACTTCAAAGTTGCAAACCCCGCCAAAAACCAAGTCCGCAGAACCATCCCTTTCACCTAAAAGTAGGCGATCATCACCAAGGAACAAGAAGTTAGCAGAAGATAATGTTGAACCATCTCCAAATACAATGCAATTAAGGCGAACACCAAGGAATAGGAAGGTAACAGAACCAAGTGATGTTGTTTCTCCAACTAAATGTGCAACAACTCCAAAGCGTCGTCGACAACCGTAAAGTACTAAACTGTCGTCACCAACTACAAAGAGACAAGCCACTAGGAATAACAATGTGCAATCTGAAAGTGCTCGACATTCACAGTCAACAACTACAAAGTCCCAATCTAAAAGCTCTATAGGAGATACTGAAAATTCTGGAGTGGGGCGAAAGAATGTAAATAGGACACTTGATACAAGCAGCACAGGCCCATGTCTGAATGTTTAACTTAGGTATCCAAACGACTCTCTTACAGATTTGCAAGATGAAGAGGAATAGAAAAATCTACGTACCCATAAAGTTGTGGAAGAGGATAACTCTAATCATGTGGAGCCTGATGTGCAAGAAGAGAAAGATAATGGTAATGATGATGAGCCTGAATTGGAGAATGGTAATAGTTCTGGTAATGAGGAAGGTGAAGAAGGAAAACAAGCGAAGAAAAGAAAGTATGTTCCACGTGGCCCAACCCAGATGCACACATGGAAGTTAGATTCTGTTGATCCGAAGAGAACAATTCCCTTCAACAGTAATGAACAGCCGATTGGTGATCCATCTGTGCAACTGGCCAGTGTGCTAGGGGTGCTTGTTCGAAAACTTCCGTTAACTTTCATGGATTGGAGACTTGTCCCTCATCAAGCCAAAGAGAACATATGGAAGATAGTCATGGTACGGTAACTCATAACTCTTAACTATTTTCGTTAGTCAACAACTATTTAATTCATAGCGTATTCAAATTCAAATTATTTACTTTTATTTGTAGAACCGATTTATTGTGCCTGAGTATTACAAATACTACTATTTCAGCAAAATGGGAACTTATCTTAGAGAAGCTAGGTCAAGGAAAGCTGGTTTAGTACTCGATGCATTGGATCGGCTCAAAGGGGAAGCAAGAGAGAAACGACTGGACAAGCTAATGCCCAGGACCATGACTGTTAGGGAGTGGGAAGATTTTGTGAAACATGTAAACTCTGCTGAATTCAGAGTAAGTGTTTCTATTATGATGAATGACTATATATTTGTATTAAAAAATTTGAAGTCTGTCGAATAATTTCTCTATTTCTCTTTTCAGGTCAAAAGACTAAAAATGCAAGAAGTTCGTTCAAAACACACCACCCCACATACCATAAGTCGAAAAGGTTACGCGCGATTGGAGCTGGACTTGGTATGTTCTACTAAACTTCTGTAGTGTTGTGTACATCATGTATTACTTCATCTCCGTCTTTAATCCATGTTATTATAATGTCTTCTTCTTGGTATTCCAATAAGCTTTATAGTAAATGTTTATGCCGTATATACGAGTAGTTATCAAGTAATTTTGGTCATGCTAGTGGATTATTCATGAAGTATCATAAAGTTCTCTACAAGGTTATATCTTAGAAATATTCAGAGTTTCTTATTAGCATGTATCATGACTTTAATACCATGTTGTTATGCTATTCTTAGTGATTGTCATGTATTGATACATTTATTTGGCAGCAAAAAGAACTAAACACAACCAATGCGATTGATAGAGCCAATTTATGGAAAGCTGGTCATAAACAGCGCAAAGGAAAGAATCCACATCCTGGTGTTGCAGAAGCTTTTGTAAGAAATCTTCTCCTCTTCCTTTGTGTGGTTTATATGTGTGCTTGAAAAATGCGAAAATATCTGATGTTTTACACACTTATATAGGAAAAACTTGAAAAAGCTTAAGCAGAGTATGGTGCTGATTGTGGATCATCCGTGAAAGATGATATTTTTGCAAAGGCCTTTGGCGAGGACAAGAAAACTAAAGGGAGACTTAAAGGAATTGGTTTTGGAGCGACACGTAAAAAGGTTGTTTCCCAGTCCCACTATAAGATGATGATTACATAGTAGAATCCTGTAGAGCGATGAATAATCGACTTGTGCAGGTGAGAATTTAACTTGTCGTCTATTAGGTCTTCTTTTCATGATGAATTCAAACTTGATTATGCCCCTCATACTGCCAATCTGGTAATAATATAGGGAAGGAGCTCAAAATGTGTCTGCAATGGAGTCTTACCCTCTCGCAGGTTAAGTCCAAAAGCCAGCAACAACCAGGAGGCTAGCACTAGCAGGATTGTTCTCTACAATGAAAGAGACTCAACTCATGCCACTCCAAGTCCTGTCAGGAGACCAAATGAGGTCCAAGTGCCACAGAGATTCCAAGTTTGCAAGCTGTTAAGCTGGTACAAGGAGGGAGAGGTGGTTGCGGAGGCTGAAATTGGTGAAACAGATCTAAGTAAGGAGATACATAGAATGCCAATAGATCTTGGAGGCTACACTGTATATGTGAAGATTGCTTATGTGGAGGATGCTCATGTCTACAAGCCGATTTCAGAAGTCAAATATGTTGGTGAAGCTGTTTCAAATTTTATCACATGGCCCAAGGATTGAATATCCTACCAGTAGACTTCTTAATCTTCTTTGATCTTTTTGGAGACTTATCTTTGATCTTTTTGGAGACTTAACTTTTCGTAACAAACATCATCACTGCCACTTTTTTGTATGTTTTATGTATATTACATTGGTATGTGAATGATGTTACACTGGGTTTGGTTTAATTTGAATGAATCTTTCGGCTTTAGAGCCAGTTTATGTTTCAGTTAAATCCAGTTGTTTCTTCACATTTCACAACATAAACAAAGTGCCAAAAGTAAAACATATGGTCTTATTCACAAATTATAGACAGTTGTGTTAGAGATTTCCACTACACAACCCAGATATTGTGAAAAAAAGTCTTATTAATAAAACTGGTGTTCTACAATTCTAGTAATAGTGGTGTTAAAAATTTCTAATACATACAGCTTTGGTTGTCATAGTCATATTCACAATACTAATAAAAGTTGTGATAAAAATTGACACTACACATAGTATAGTTGTTCAAGATAGTTCTACAATACCAACAAGTGTACTGACTGTAATATTCCCAATACCTAAGAAGTGTTGTTTTAAACATTTCTACTACACAAGGCAGTGATTGTAATAGTAAATCTTGCAGCATAAGTAGGAGTTGTTCAGAAAAGATCTACAACTCTAGAAGGTATAGTGACAGTATTATTCACAATACTAATAGATGTTGTCTTTTACTTTTCAACTACACAAACCAGATATTGTAAAAGCAAATCTTGCAACATAAGTAGGAGTTGTTCAGAAAAGATCTACAACTCTAGAAGGTGTAGTGATAGTATTATTCACAATACTAATAGATGTTGTCTTCCACTTTTTAACTACACAAATCAGATATTGTGAAATAGTATCTATACAACATAACTATAAGTTGCCCAAGATAGTTCGACAACTAATACAAGTGTCGTGCAAATCTTATTCATAATATTAATACGTGTTGATACATACATTTCCACGATACACAACCTATATTGTTCAAAGTAGTCCTACAACACAAGAAAGAGTTGTGTTAGGCTTTAAAAAAAAATCGAAAGAGAATCACAACTTTTGCAATATATTGTTGAAACAGGAATCACATCACCCTTTACAACTCATAGCCAAACATTGTAGAAAAGCTTGGACTTTCTACAACCCCCCCCCCCCCTCCACAATGTATGAAATGGAGTTGTCATAGGGGTACTACAACTCTAACCTGGAGATGTCAATGTTGATTTTTCCCATAGTGATGATCATTACATGACTGCTTAGATTGGTGATTAGTTACAGAACACTAAGATTCCTAAATTGGTGATTTTCCTTAATCTTTATTAGCAAGTAATAAAATCCTATCAGAAGAAGGATTAATTAAGGATAGTCATAACCGGATACTGATCCTAATTCTTAGCACGCCCCAGCAGAATCACCAACTTTGACACTTTTGTAGTTGCAGGAAATCCTACAATCACACCCAAGTAAGATCTAAGAACTGTATTCAAATCATCATGGGAAGAACTCTAAATCATTTTATTTAAAGATAGATCAAATACAAAATATATGAGATGAAACCCTAACTTGGGAAACAAATAACTCTCTCTTTCCTAATATCTTATCTAAGCTCACCAAAAAGATCACTCCTCTCTACAAAGGTCTTTGGCTCCTTTTATAGGAGTTTACATAGTGGAGGACTGCTAATAAATCCCCTAATTTCGGGTCTGGTGCGCGTCAACGTCGCTTGGACTTTATTATAGCCACATGGATTCTTCACATTTCTGTTGTGACTTGGTGACGTCATCTGGTTCGTCATCTTGGACATATCGTATGCGTTCAGGTTTGCTCGCTATATAAAGGGTTATTTCGCATACCAAATGAGTGTGCGGTATTTTGCACCCACATTTTGCCTCTTCTCATATCGTTCTTTCGTGAGAAGGAGGGGTATGAGAAACCTTAGTTTGTTATGTTGCCGCACCAACTCCTCTTTTCGTATTCCTTTCTGTTGACATTTTTCCGGAATCTCGGTATGATATCTTACACGTGTCCCCTTACTATCTGACACGTCCCTAAAAGGGTCTGATAACCGTCTCTTCATATCCATTTCTAATCAAAGCATTTATGAGAGGACATCTTGGGAGAAGGGGAAAGAATCCTTTATATACCCCCATACGTTTTCTCTTCTCTTTCTTTTATTTTCTTTCTTCTTTTCTTTCTTCTCTGCAATTTTCATCATCTACGGCTGTTTTTCTGCTTCTGTCAAAGTCTTGATTGACCATTACTTTCTATCTTACATTCTCTTTCCGGACTTTTTTCTTAACTTTCTCCATCTTCAAACTCTGTTTTTTCATCACCAACATCTTGATCATCTTGATCTTGATTGCTTCGACCATCTTGATTAAACTACTCCGCATTCTCATTCTTAAAATGGCTCCTAAACCTGGCTGGAAGAACGTCAAAGAATTTAAAAGGTTTGACACAGAGCTTAAACCTAGAGGTATTACTCTTAAGGTTCCTCAAGATTCTACCCCTACTACAGCAATTGGACCTGAATGGTTTGCTCAAATTCCTCTCTTCTACGAACTCCTTTGTCATGAGAAATTCGCACGCAACATATTTTAGTTGAGTGACGATTGCATCAGGATTATGGTTGAGTACGCTCGACGTTCGGCCGGATTAGGATCTTCTTACCCGAAGTATGTAACAAAGCCAATCTTTCCAAAAAAGTATACGCTGGATAACTTCTTCAGAAACTATACGGTTGTCATTGTGAAGAATGAGTTATATCGCTGGGGTGTTCGTTTGAAGAGGGCTGACGGTATCGCAGAGGACGATAAAATCATGCGGGATGTTGATTTTCATAATACCACTAATGATTCTGCGCGTCGTTCAAAGGACCTTCATTGGGTGGAGTATCCTCTCATTCTAGAAGGCCCTTATATTACGAGTAAGGATGCTGGCGGGTTACCTCTTCCCCTTCCCGAGAAGTTTTCCGCTTGCAAGCCTTGGGAATTTAACTGGCATGAGGAAAAAGATGTGGTATGTTGCCTTTAATTTCGTCCTTCCGTTTATTTTCTTTCTTCTGCTTTTCGTTTTTTTTTTAATTATCTCCTTTGATCTCAGAATGTGCGGCAAAAGAGGAAGGATAGGAAGAATATGTCTAAGGCGTCAGATTCGCGCACTAATGAAGTAAGAAATACTTTGTTTTTAAATTTAAAATATTGTTGCCTCTGTTTCTTATCTTTCATTGTGCATGTAGGTGAAGACTGGAGACGCTGAGGGTCCTAATAATGGTGTTTCTCCATCTAAGGTTAAGGGTAAAAAGACTGTTTATAAGTCCACTTGTCGGAATCCTTCTAAGAAGCGGAAGGAATCTTCTCCATCTCCTTTACACTCTCACTCTGATGATGATGCTCTACTTCCTCCTGACAACTCCGCGTCCACATCTTCTATGGGGCAGTTGTCGAGTATCTTCTCAGACTCTTTCTCGGCTATCAATGATGAAGAGTTGACTTGTACATGTGAAGCGGTTGCTAAAATTTGTGATGCTCGTTCTTTAAGTCACGAGTCCTTATGAGGAGTTGCCTATGCGTTAAGCCCAAATTTTCAGTTCGCACTTGGGTCTTTGGTAGGTTTCCTTTAGGTGCGTTTAATCTTCATTATAGTTTTATGCCTTTTATTCACTTTGTTGTTTACTCCTTGTTGACGCAGAGTGCTCGCATGTCCTATGCGGTCACTAATGATTTATATAGAAAAATTCGTGCTCTGGAAGTGGAAAATCTTAAGCTCAAAGGCGACTATTCTTCTAGCTCTAACCGCGTGATAGATCTCCGCGATAGAAATGAGCAACTTATTGGTATGTATTTCATTCCCCTCTTCACTGTAACATCTCTGCGTTATTTTCGCCCTCCTTTAATTGCTTGCCTGTGCAGAGATCTACAACTTAACTGACGAGGCAATTAATTATCCGGCTGATGATGAAATTCTTCTAGAGCATCTTAATGCTTCCTTGAATAACGCCTCGGATGACAGATTAAGAACTTTTAGCATGGAGGAACGTAAGTTGAAATATGAAATTCTTAAACGTGAACATAGGAGCATGTTATCCGTGAATAATAGTTTTAAACGCCACATACATAATTACAAGGAGGAAATTAAAAATTTTGAAGCGAAAAAGAACGCTCTCATTACTGAAAAGGATAAGGTGATTCTTAAGGGTGCTCAGGCTTTAAAGGAGTTTCATGATGTCAAAATCCAAATTCAGATAGAGAGAGATCAAGCTATAAGCAAAAAGAACGCCTTGGTTGCTCGAGAGAATTTGATTCGCTCTCGTCTGCTTATTGGGAATGACGATGAGTTTGAATGGGCTGCTAGGGTAATTGATAACGCTAGGACTGGTTTAGTTACAAATGTTAGTTTAGAATCTGATCACGCTGAAGTGGTTAGAGCCATTATTTCTGTAAAAGAAGGTTGCTTATGATTCTTCTTTTAATTGTTTCCCCTTCATATTATGCTTTGAATTGTTCTCTTACGCGTCATTAATACTCTTGTCCTTCTTTATAGAATCCGAGAAGAATCAGCTCAAGGAGATTGAGGAGTTGAGAACAAAGCTTTCTGCCAGAGATTCTAAGTACCGCAAACTGAAGAAGAAATTGATGGTTACCGTTTCTAACTTGAATAAAGACGCACTTCGTCTGAGTGATTCAGAAGTCAAAAAGTACGTAGGGAAGATCTGTGTTGTTCAAAATATTCCTCTTCCGGATTTTGATTTCGCTGAAGTTCCTTCTAATGAAGAGGATTATGAAATTTCTGATAGTGAAGCAGAATATGAGGAATATGAAGCCACTGATGAAGAGGACAATGACTTGGAGATTGGGAAAGAATCAGGAGAGCATTATTCAGAAGATACTGAAGGTGATTTGGGTGGTAAATAACCGCATTTTCTGAAGACTCTCTCCGGTTTTGTTTCTTTTTCTCTTCTTGTAAAGTCTCCTTCTTCTCCTTGTATTATGTTATTCGCCTTTTTTACGCTGGCTGTTCCCAAGCTTTTAAGACTTGAATGTATATTCTTTTTCTTTAATGTATAATCTTTTTCTGCCTTTATTCTTGCGTATCTTAATCCTACAATTTGTCATTAGTCGAAAGAAAATTATTTTTCAACAGTAATATTGTATTACATGTGCGTTGATAATAATGTGTGACATATGCGTTAATAATAATGTATAATATATGCGTTAATAATAATGTATAATGTATAACACGTGCATGAGTCTATCATATGGTGGCGGGTAACATTCCTTTATGTGTTTACATTCCCATTCTTGCCTCTGTTAGTCGTCACAAGATTATCATGCTATGCATTTATGTGTTAATGTTAGTAGGTATCTTCATGTTAACGATATTATTGGTTTAGTGTCTCACCTGAATGTCTTCTCATCTGATATGATTGGTTTACTTTACCTCTTGATGTGCCATAGTTTCCTGCCTCTGCTATTTGTTATACTATTAATTTTGCATATATGCGTACTTTTATCCATTCACTTTATTTTATATATGCGCGTGAATCCTTACTTTCTTGTTGTATACTCTTTTCTTTGATTTCGCACGTTCCATCGTTTGAACTCCTTTCCTGCAAAATAACGTTTGTTACATTTTTATGGGTCTACTTTTGTATCTCATGAGGTCTTATTGATCCTCCCTAATTAGAGGTCTTATTTTGCCTTAAGGTATTATTTGTTGTTGTGCGACGAAATCTAAGGCGGTCTTTACATTTTCATGCAACGACCCATTGATTTCTCCTTATCATCTCTCGTATTATTGCCTCTGCAGGATATATTGACGCGCAAATACGACAGGCCTATACTCTCCTTTGAGTCATACCCCATGATATTAACGTCTTTTGACACAATTCAGCTCCCTAATGGAGTGTGCCGTCCTTATATTCCCCCCGACTTCCCCTTCAAGGAAGCTTACCCCTACCGAGTTATGGTGGGCTCTTCCCATCCAGTATTGCAATAATCAGTTGTGTTCGCGGCCTCTTATCCCTCCCCTGCTCTTCTTCAGTTTTATCTTCCTGATCATAATGCACGCGGTTATGTTCATCTTGTTGCTCATGTTGATTGCCCTTCTCATGTCGATTGCCCCTGTCCTACATTATGTAAACTCCTATATAAGGTGCCAAAGGCCTTTGTAGAGAGGAGAGATCTTTTTGGTGAGATTAGATAAGATATTAGGAGAGAGAGAGAGAGTTATTTGCTTCCCAAGTTAGAGTTTCATCTCATATATTTTGTATTTGATCTATCTTTAAATAAAATGATTTAGAGTTCTTCCCATGATGATTTGAATACAGTTCTTAGATCTTACTTGGGTGTGGTTGTAGGATTTCCTGCAACTACAACTTTCAAGTGATGAGATCGGTCGAGTGGTCTCAGTTGGAGATGGGATTGAATAACGAAAGAAGTCGACAAAGTAAAATGAGGCATTTTAGATTAGAAATAAATCGTACAATCGATAAGGAGTGCATTAGAGGGCAATGCAGTTTCAGGTTAGGTAACGTTTTATGCGGTTCACACCGGTTAAGCAGATGAGTACGATCATGTAAGAGTCTTAGTTAGTCTCCAATCTAACTCATATATATATATATATATCTAGTACATCTCTAAAACCAGCATAGTTCACTGAAACATACTATATCCAAGTGTGAAATCTTCACGAAGCTGCATAGAAAATCTCAACCCCATAATATAACTAACAATCTTCAGCGAAGTGGAAATTGATGGTTCTCCATGGCAAAACCCCAAAATTTTCACATTTTCGGAAATAAAATTGCTTTAAAAAAAAAAAACGGGATTCTTTTGGTGCTTGTTTGTGATTGGTGAATGTTTTTCCTTTGAGTCTTATGGATGCTAGCTTGTAGCATTCCATTTTCTTTTGTGTTTTTGGTCGGGAGTGCCTCTCTTGTTTTGTCGAGGGACTAGTCCATAGTTCATGTCCTTTACCTCCTATCTATAAAACGTTTAACTTACCGATCAAAAAAAAAAAATTTGGTTTAATAAAAAGTCGAGTAGAGCCTACCGGCATTCAAAGTTCAAAGCCTAAAATTTCAAAATTTCATATCATTTCGCGAAAGTATAAACTCGGGATATTTTATGTTACATATTTAGGAAAGTGTTGATTTTTATTGCATTTTTAAGAGATCCTCATGGACTTAACTATAATTTCTAAATATTCCCAGTTTTTAATGCAATATTTTCGAATTTTTATATTTAGGCAAAAAATTAGTGAATATATTTTCTATTTCCTTTTATCCATAGACAGACGTTTGAAATAAAAATGGATAAAAGCAAATATTTTTAGTATTTTTGGGAATCGATAATATTTTCTTAATTATATGTAATCAATCAATTTTCCGACATTATCGTTTTACTGCCCCAAATAAGAATTCCATTTCCTTATAAATGTTAATGTATGACGTCACACAACCCAGAAAAATGATTCATTTTACATTTTTAAAACTCCCAAAAGATATTTTTAATTTATTGCAAGGATACATTTATAAAACTATAAATTAGCCATCGAAAGAGCAATCATCTCCTCAAAAAGTCAAGAGAAACAAAGCGCGCAAAGAGACATAATAGAAAATGGAAGCGAAGAATATGAAGATGATTTTCGTGATGGCAATGCTTATACTGGGAATGCTCGTAGGAAGGAGTGTTGCGGATGATTACAAACATTGTTATAACGACTGCAATTCATATTGTGTTGAACGTCCGGGGCTACCACCATTTTATTGTGATGATTATTGTAAGGAAGAATGTGCATTACATGACCACAATACGGTTACAAGCACTCCTCTAGATCTTGGTGGACAAGAAGTAAAAGATTATTACAATGTCCACTGTGGTAAACAATGCACCAAGTAAGAATAATAAATTATATGAGACTTTCTTATTTCATTAATGAATTGAATAAGTTGCATAATTATTAATTACCTTTGCAATACAATGGTTACTTGTTTTGGTTTTTCTTTTCTTTTAATTTTTTTTATGGTGAGATGAGTTTTAAATACAATGTTGAAATATCAAAACTCGAAATATAATATTAGTATCAAACTGATCGATATTCTCGACAAAAGGTTAAATTTTAAGCCTTTCAAAAACAATTCATTCATCTCATGAATCAATGGGGGCAGATCCTTCGTAGCATTATAAAACATAACTATCACGAGAGACACTAAGTGATGGAATGGCTTGCAAATCGAGCAGCATATGGAAGTCAATTAGGGACACTATCGACTACAATACAAGCTCGATCGGTGAGGTTCACAGAGCCCATAATATAAACCCTACAACCATTATACCAAATTGTAGTGGCCTTCAATATGTATAACACATACCGGTCGTGTAATTCCTGTCTAATAGAACTTACTTGTGCTTCAGAACAAAAAAATCTCAAGAAAGTACAAAAATATAATCATCATCTCTGATTATTCGATCTTCATACAAAAAATAATATGAAGATATACTCAGGTGAAAATGGCCAATTGTTTAAAATCTTTATCTAATAGAAAAATTAGAGAATCCTTATTTTTCTGATTTTTGATAGAGAGAGGAAAAATTAAAATTATTAGATAATAAATAAATGAAAGAGGTATTCACGAAGTGTTATTTATTTATTTTAGAAAATAAATAAACGAAAGATATATTAAGGAAAGTGTTATTTATTTATTTTTGAAGCATGGAAAGTGTTAATTGGTATTTGCATTCTGTGTATTTTGCACGGGTTTTCATTCTTGCATGCATAATAAATTGTCCATATTTTATAAATATCATTTTCTTATTTTCATTTAATCAATCAAGTGTGCCAAGAATCTCCGTATTCCCTTTCCATTTTAAGGAACAAAGTATAAATAACGCAAACTCTTTTACTTCAATTTCGTGAAACAGGAAATCATAGGTAGGAATCTCATACTTTAATCTTTCAAACCATAAAACCACCATCATCCAATAGCGATATTTATTTGCCAGCTTAGAACATTACTAACCTCGGAATTGTATTTTCTTTGACAATTCTAACGGTATCAACTTACTTAAATGATAAACCTTAAGAAATGAATTGAACCAAGAAACGAAGAACACCAATATATCTTCATATTTAGAGCTTAGTCCACCAATACACAAAACCCAAAATCACAATAAACCAACTTTGGATCGATCTCTGATAAGAGTCCCGACACTTTATTGGATAAATATCTTCGTTACACTTTGTTGGCTTCTTATATATTTAGGGCCGAGCAAAAACACCCATATCCGTGAATTTTACCCAAACCAATCCGCATTTTAGCGGGTCGACACCCAATCTTTTTCTCGGCGGATTAGACGTGGGTGAATTTCTGAAACCGGTCATTTTAACAGGTTGGACGCGGGTGAAACGTCACCCATCCGTTGGACATCCTATCCTAAGAATAATGTTAGTATCATATATATATATATATACACACACAAAGGTTATTATAAAATTGTTAGATAATATATATAGTTTGTTATTGAGAAGTATTAAATATCCTTAATGATATTCCAAAAGTATCAGATTGGGATTGATCGGAGGCCTTCGTATCAATAAATATTATAACTTTGGTTGTTAGAAAGACATTGTTTTACTTTTGTTTTAACTACTTATATAAAAATTAAATTATTTTACTCGTGTTCAACATTTATCTGTATTCATTTAAGTTTCTCAGATTCAAAAATCCATCCGCATCCAATCCGTTTATCTGTTTACCCGCAGGTGCTCCATCCGAGGGGTAGTGGATTTGACGTGGGTAAGAATCTCAAATCAGCTATTTAAATGGATTAGACATGGGTGATACAAATCCGCATCCACCCACCCCGTTGTTCACCGCTATATATTACATCTCTTGTAATGCACGTGATGCTTGGATCACTTGTACAATCTTTCGATTGGGTTCCGAGAAAGGTATGACTCCAGAAACCATGGATACGAGTGACAAAGTTAGATTTTCGTTGCTAAGGGCTGTTTCATTGAAGGTGATACCCGTCCCGGTTGATTAAGCTGCAAATGATAAAATATTTTGGTGTAAGCTAAGCTCATTCAAAAACCATCATATATATATATATATATGTGTGTGTGTTTGAGTGTGCGCGAGTATCTGTGTGTGTTTTTTTCACTTATATAATATTGCTTTCTACTTCCTGTATCCAAATGCAATTTGTGTCTTTTTCTTTATATCTTTTCCTTATAATTAGAGACACTCAAGTCACCACATATCAGCCTCACAATTACTATTAATTCTGGTCAAGCCATCTAAACACCAAGTATCCTGTCACCGTTATCCGATTGGCTCTCCTATAAGGCAAGATCCACTAGGCAACCCAACGGTCACTTAACTTTTAAAGGACACAACAGGCAACTATAAGTCTCGAACAGCCACTTAAAAATGATACTTCAAATGTTCAGTAGATGCAATTTTAGAAATAAAAAACTTAAATTTTTAATGGATGCAATTTTAAATATATAACCTAACCACACCATTTGCAGTTGCCTTAACCATTTCAATATCGCCATAACCGCCCAATTTCTAATGCCTGGAACATTTCCCTATCGCCCTAACCTCCCATTTCTTGAGAAATTTTTTCAATCGTAATGAATACGTCAAATAAGCACTGTGCTAGAAGAAAAAGAAAATAATGGAGGTTGTTTCTGTAAAGAACAAACCAATGATGATTGTAACCCAATATTGTATGATATGGAGAAAGAAAAGATAAGGCCAAGAAAATATCTAATCCGAAATTCTCGATACGCTGTCAATATTGTGGTTCTTAACAAACTATAGTGATTGGAGACACAGATTTCTTGGTGGAAGTGATGATTATTAAAATTTTACATAGATGCGATACAGCTTCATGTATAGTTGGGCAAACCGAGCGGAGGGTCCGAAGGGAGGGAGTCTCTTTTATGGCAATTTTTTTATAAAATGAAACCTCACATAAATTTGCAATTTGATAAAAAGAATTTAGTAGTGTGCACTTGATAATACCAAATATCATTCCCTTTTAGTCCAATTACTATAACTTCTTATGTATCCTATTCTTTTATGGGTATAATTGGAAATCAAACTTTAATATAACATATCTAAAAATCCGTGCTTTGGAATTTTACAAATTTTATTTCGTTGGAAAGGTTATAAAAAAATCTATGCAATAAGTATAAACAACAATATCAAATTTAGAGTTTTTAAGAAAAATTCGTAGGTGCTTATCATTTTATGCACAATTTTAGAAAATTAAATGTATATCCATTATACAAACCACCACAAAAGATACATAATACTTTATGTAGTCATATTTTGGTTTATGCATCAACTAATTAGCCGTTGCAACTAATAAAACGATGTACTCACTCCGTTTCAAGAAAAGTGATATTTTCACTTATTCCTCAAAAATAACATTCCGGCAAAAAAAATGATACATAACGCGTTATGCAATCAAGAGTGTTTCGTTTTTCTTCGGTCGGCCCTCCCCACAGTGGCAACGGTATTCTAGTTTAACTTTTTTTTTTTTTTGATCAGCAAAAATATTCATGTATAGATTAACTATGACAGACTCTCTTTAGAGGCGGGCATATTATGTATTAACTCCCTGTTTAATGGTAGAGAAGTGAAGCAATTTTAATGAGAATGTAGTCACGAAGAGATGGAAAGACACCAAAGATGGCCGGTTCATTGTAAAGTCGTGCTATAAGGTGTTAACAAAGAAAGAAAATGTGGCCTTCTCCTGGAGGGTAGCGTGGAATAGTAATGTACGCACCAACTAAAATGACCCTTTTCACTAGGTTGGTAGATCACAATTGTATTCTCACCCAGGATTTCTGCTGCAGACTGGAAGATCTTTGGTGAACAGGTACAGAGGTTATGTAGGATAGTAATGGAATCAATAAATTAGTTGTATCTGCACTGCACAAAGGGGACTAAGATATTAAATTTCTTTTATAAGGCTTTTGGGGTCGATTAATTAGCGACTAATGTCAGTTAAGTTTTTCATGGAACCCCTAATATAATGCGCTTTAAGTTTATCCGAGGCTCTCAGTGACCACGTATCTGTAAGAAAATTGTTGTACTTAATGTATTCGACAGATATAATACAATGATGACCTTGATGTCTTGATTAATAGAATCGGTGAGAACTTGGGTGAATATTTGATTAGAAGGTATACCGTACTTAAGGCTCTCAGTGACCATGCTGCTCCGGTGGAAATTCGATAGACCTGCGCCAGCAGAGAACCATGAAGATATACCGTGCGTTGGTGTTGCAGATGAAGAATTAGCTTCTGCAGCAATTACTTACGAAGATATTACGTACCAAGGCATTCCATGAAGACGGAAATCTATTGCTATCCAGGCCATTCAGTGCAATCTATTTTGAAGGAACTGTTGGGATTACAAGGGCAGACAAAATACAGTTTCATGTTTGCTTTCACATCGAATTTTAAAAAGGCAACAAATACTAGAATTTTTTTGACAATTTAATGACAAACGTTCAGTTCTATTTAGGAAACCAATATTAGGGATGAATTGTAAAGTCAAAACCATTCTATAAACTGCTAATTTTCATAAACAGTATTACTTGAAAACAAATATAATCAAACCTAACAGATAATCAATGTTCAAGGGGAAGACTCTGCCTCACTTCACTAAGCAGTTCTTACTACAATTCAGATTTAAAGCTAAAGCCAATATAAAAATTTCAACACACTTTGAGCTCATTGATCATCCAAAGTATTGGTAACCTACTTACTTAAAAACTGGGCACCCTTTAACCACAATACCAGGTTCAGTTGGGCAAGTAGCTAAGGGACAGTGATCAACGTCGGTGCCCCACCACTTTAATTTCACATTCTGATTATCTAGTAGGAAGAAAATTAGCACGCCCATGAAGGCTGTCCCAGTATCCAATGCTGCCGACAAAACGTAGTTGTATTTCTGCCACCATCCTTTCTTGTACTTGAACACAAAGCAGTTGAATACCATACCTGTGATTAGCCAACAAGCAATGTTTGTAGGGCTTGCTGGAGGCATGCCAGCGAATCCATACAACACAAGTGGTATATTTATCAATGGAATCCATTTCTTCTCGGGGAAGATTTTGCTCATCACCCAAATTGGTACTGGCAAAACAGCTCCTACGAGGTATAACCACACCAAGTTTCGATACATTCCACCTGGTCCGAATAATCTCTCTGGTCCAATTAGACCCCATATAACAGAAGCATTGAAGGTGACTTTGTATTTTGGACAAGTCCATGGGTTACCTGAAGGCAGAGCAGCTTCGTCACATATGTTTTCGATATTCTCAAGCATCCACCAGGCGACTCCCAGGTTGACAATACCAGCTATAATCGTTCCAGCAAGCTTCATCATATAAAGACATCTTTACTTAGTATAGATTTTACATTATGGGAACAATGTAACATTGCCTTATTTCTGAGATGTTTTCAGTTTCATACCTGCGCGGTGTACATACACTTAGGTGGAATTTTCATGTAGTGACCAAGTTTTAGATCGGATAAAAACGAGAGTGCATGAACAGTACTAATACGTCCATATATTTTGAAAAGAAGACTTGCAATGGGTTTTCCTTTTATGATATAGCCAAACATAAATTGTGCTATTATGTCGTATCCGGGTTGCTGCAACATAACCACAAAAACATCCAATAGTTAGTGCAAGATTTGATTTTACTGATGTCTTATATTTTGTACTGGAAAGCAATGGAAAAAGGGAAAATCTTAAAGAGATTGGAAGTGAATACTTGGTTGGTAGTTGCTTGAATGACTCCAATGGGTAAGGTAACGATAAAAGCCAACGCGAAGGCAAAAAGCATCCCCAACCAATGAAGCTGAATATCTTTTGGCCAAATGAAAGACATTAAGAGAGACAAACCAATGCTTCCTCCCAAGAGAATGAGATACCACCACTGAGGAACTTCTTCGTAAGCCTTCATTCGTTTTGCATGTATGTCCAATTTCACATTCACATTTTTCCATGCTGATGTAGTCTGTTTCCAAATGGCACTGCAAGATTGGAAATCAGTCAAGATAAAATACCAACAATATATTAGAATCAGCCAAAAGTATCAGCCAATTTCAGTTCACAAGATACAAATACAAGGGAAAAAACAAAAATCCAGTAATTTTTTATATTCTTTTGGCTTAGTAATTGTTAAAACATTGAAAGCAATGAATCATCATAGAGATTACTCCTAGTTCTGAGTACATTTGAAACTCTAAGAAGCTCAGAGGCCAATCTGTGGATGCGAAATGAACCCGTGAATCTACACAGAACGACCAACTTAGTTTTTACAAATGTGACTGCCCAATAGAACCAATAAAAAACCAACTAGACTATGCGATCGAGGCATACACAGAGAATACCTCCCAGAATTGTACAAGCCCAACGACAGATTAGCTTCTTTAAGCAAAGAACCCATGAAACTAAACAATATATTTGATAGAGCAGCATCAAATTATTTGAAACCATAGGAAATTACTAAACAGTAGATTAGCTTCTTTACGCAAAGAACCCATGAAACTAAACAATAAATTTGATAGAGCAGCTTCAAATTATTGAAAACATAGGAAATTACTAAACAGTAGATTAGCTTCTTTACGTAAAGAACCCATGAACTACGTAAAATATATATATATATATATACCTGCCATGAAAGAGCGCAACATGGACGATAGTAGCTGAAAATCTTGCAAATCCGAACCCAATTGAAAGAGCGAATAACGGGCCGAGATATAACTTGCCATAACTTTCATAAGCCGTAACGTTAAGATCATATTGTGGTGTCAGGATCTTCTTGGTATCGTATATTTGACCAGTAGAAGTGAAAAGTTTATTTGAAAACATAGGGAATTTTCTGTAATCAAAAGTATTATATTTCCAA
The DNA here is from genome assembly GCA_023531105.1 of Papaver atlanticum. Taxonomy (NCBI): domain Eukaryota; kingdom Viridiplantae; phylum Streptophyta; class Magnoliopsida; order Ranunculales; family Papaveraceae; genus Papaver; species Papaver atlanticum. The sequence continues at coordinate 663,489 of JAJJMB010000969.1, read as the reverse complement.
TAACAGATAGGAATGATTATGTAAACGAACATAATGAATCCAACTGCAATATTGAGAATTGAAACCCATGGTGTAATAAGTGGACTTCCATGGTAAGATGAAATTCCTGCCCAATCAAGAGTGAAAGCACCTATACCAAGTCCATCTTTACCAGATCCAATCTGTTGAGCAGTAATGCTATGGGGCCATACACAACAAACCCATGAAAAGAATGATAAGACTGTGAAAAGATAACCAGGTAACGAGTAGTACGCAAAACTTGCCGCCATGAAAATGAGGAAGAATTTCATTCTTGTTAGGCCCCTGGAGTTTGGATCCTTCTCATGAAGAGATCTGTGAATTAGAAATAATTATATTTAGTAACTTTTAACTGAGATCAAACTCAGACACGGTTCTTCAAAACACTATGTGTAATATTTCGAATTATATGAGCAAAATAAATAAATATCTACAAATCAAACATGAATTCTTTAGAAAGCTTCTCATATATGAAGCGGGAACGGAGTACCTGAACAAAGAAACCTGAGCAAGGTTTGATGGCCACCACATTTCAGCTGGATCAACCAAATACCTCTTCAACAACCCTGCCCATCCATACCCCAATATCTGCAGCAAAGTACAATTATTGCAATTAAGCTAGTTAAATACAACAATATCGCAAAACCAAAAGAAGATTAAGACAATATATGCACCAAATTAAAGCGGAAAGCAAAGAAAAAGAAAAATAAGACAATATTACCTACCTGAGTAGTCAAGACAATGAGAAGAGCACAAAGGAAGCTCATGTTTTGTTTATAAAAAGCTTTCATGACAGTAATAGCACCAATAGAATAAGCATCACCACCACCACTTGAAACACCACAGTTTGCAAAGATTGTGATGACAACATGTTCTTTCATATTAAAAGGTCCTGGATTTAAAGTAAAACTGTTGCCAAGAATTGTTATGTTCCTTTTTGGAAGCACCGATGCCATGAATCTACCAATGGGAAGTATTATGATTTGCATCAAGATTGCTGATATTGTTAGTGGTTGAGAACGATAGGTGAAGAATGTATTTAGACAAATCAGTATGGTACATGAGAGTGTACCAAGAACCCATACCCTAAATGTCATTACTGGTAGAGATGGGTTATCGGTTTGGGGTACTACTAGTGTAACTTCTTCAATTGGTGAATGATCTGTTTCTTCTTCTTCGATGGGTTGTTCAACATATATTGTTTCTTCTTGTGGATGATCGAATATTCTTTCTTCTGAGTGATGTGTTATTTCATTTGATGACTCCATTTTTTGAAGAATTGAAAGATGAAGAGGAGATCTGATTTTTAGGGTTAGGGTTAAGAGAAGCGAAAGGGGAAGAGTTAGTATTTATAGGAACATAGGGAAAGCATCTAATTTGTTAAAGAGAGGACTTCAATATTTTTTTTTTTTTTTTTTCAAATGCTGTTAGACAAGATCAACTTCCTTGTCTGGTGGTTAATTCATGAGAAGCTAAACACAATCGACAATGCATATAAAAGGAGATCTAAGACGGAGTACTAAGCTAATGAATCACTAGTCTTCAATAAGACTTCTACATGCATGTAGCCATGTAGCATTACTGCGTTACTGGTGATATTGGTTAGAGGAAGACATGTATATATGAAATAGATGGGATGTGGTGTGTTGAATGTTTTTTGTCGACACTTGTTGCTAACTTTTTCCTAGGGGGTTTGGTGTGTTTAGTTGACCAGGTTTGAAAGGTAGATTACCAGAGAAGTGTAATTTCTCCGTTGGAAATTATTCTACCAAGTAAAGTTTAAAAATATTAGACATTACACATTTCATTTGGAAGAATGACTCAAATAAGAGGAGAATTAACCCCAAGTATGATCATTACTCCGCGAATCGGAAAAAGAAAAGTTTTCAGAATTATTTGTTATTTAGAGATCTGCAAAAAAAAGTGATATTGAGCCAATGCCAGAAATTATGTTGTATTGAATACTTATGCTTCTTTACCATTAGGTATGTATGAATATGATTAGCATGGGTAATTAATGTGAGTAGGGATCTGCTGAAGGGCCCTGTTAAACTCATGAAATCTCTAAGGATTGCTGGAAAAGCTGACACTAATTTATAAGGTGTTTAATTATAGTAGTAGTTAGGTAAGAACTCTGAATGAGATATGGATGTGATAAAAATTGACGTGTACAGATCCAAAGAAGTTGCAGTGGTTTGTGATAGAGAAGCTATTAGGTTAGATGACCTAGCTGCATGTGGTTCATTCCTCTTCTAATACTTACCGGGACTAATGTGAGTAAAAGCTCCTCTTGAGTAGTAATGGGTATCCATCCTCCTATTAATTAATAATAATGCAACTTAACTATCTGATAATGATTTATACAAGAATTCAGCTTAATAAATTGCTCCTCTTGAGTTGAGAAGAATGCATTTGTATTAGGATTGGTATTAATTAGTTGTATTTGAAACAAACTTGATTCATTTTGTCACTATATACTACTGGAGTCTGGATAATAATTTTACAGCAACAAGTAAGCAAAATGTATATATACTTTAGTTTAACTTTGTAAGAAGTGCATAGCCTATTACTTTAGTTTAGTGGATAGGTTAAGTCTAAAACCTGCAAGAAACCTTATTCATTTGTGTTCAAAGCGGATGTTGACAAGGACTGCCTACTAGCCTATTACTACTAGTTCATCATTTAACTTTGTAAGAAGAAGTGCATAGTTGCACGTTACCTAGGTTCCTATGTAGGAATAGGACTGGGTACGGTTTAATTCTTTTCTTGCCTGTCATCTATAGCTTGCATCATCATTTTGGCGACAGTGCTTTGAAGAATTGCGATGACCCATACCCCATAGGAAGTTGTCTTTGTGGGTGGTCTTGTTGCTTGGTGGCTTATGTTCGGACCAATTTGATCATGCTGGCATTATTGCAAGGGCATATCGTATATTTTGCATCAGTTACTGTACATGATTAGATTCTGATGCAAACAGACGTAAAAAAAAAACATTAGTTTTCAAGCACGATGTTGGGATGATGTTGCTCTTTCAACTCCATCTCTAGCATAATGTTATCAAGCGTGAATTGAAGATGATGATAAAAAATGGACGCTCAGCTAATTATCTAACCGAAAAGTGCAACTGACGCTTGCTTGAGATCGATTGGCAAGACACTTCCAACTATTACGCAACTCCTTTAGTAAGTTGTCTTTGTTACGCATTCTTAACTAGACATGTGGTCTGAAATACATATTTTTGTAGGTCAGAATTCCAATTGATCACCAGCACACCTGAAGCACAAGTGTCAGGTGCGACTCAACTCTTGTCTTTTATGACATGTATGCACCTCCTGATTCTTTTTCCGACCAAATATATTTTGGTAGTGTTAAGCTGGATCTGATTGGTTGTAATCAGCGGTTTACCATCCTGAACCATATTTCTGTTAGTGTGCTCAGTCTCCGTTCTCCGAATTGGAATGGGAATTTGAAGCAGGAAAAAGGAACATTAAAGAAGGGAAAGGGGAAGAGATAGTATTTACATAGGGAAAGCATCTAATTTGTTTCGCTAAATCACGGTATGAAAATAAAATTTACAAGACAGTGTAAAAAGAGTTTTCTTAATCAACCAGTGTAATACATGAGAATGGTTCATTCTTATGAACAGCCTGCTGTTTATGGAAGTTATCAAGGATTCCAAAGTTAATTTGGTTTGCATACTGATAAACTTACCCTGCATCTAATTTTACTTTGATTTTCCATTTTTACTGTAGTCGTTAACAAAACCATAAGTAAATTCTTCCATTTAAGGAGACATTGGGTACATAGCGACCTCTGTAATTTAGTTTCATAAATACACCCTTTCTGCTGCATTGAAAATCCAACGCTCCACGTTCACAGCCTTCTTTAATTAATGCAGCTGTAGTGTCAGTCATATCAATGGTGATGCCCCTTAAACCTAAATCTTCTAACCCTTATAAAAAGTTTTCTTTCTACGAGTAATTCATTCAAACTGTGCCTCCCTCCCTTCCTCGCTTGTGTAGACAAAATTCTAACCCTAAAAACAGTTCTTTTATCACCGACGGCAACACAATCATGGCAGAAGCAAGTGATGGTTGTTCAATAGCAGCATGACCAACAACACAAGTACGTACGAAGCATTATGATTTCTACTCTCAAGATCTAAATCTCATTAGATTCCAATGCCGTATACAGCCTCTACATCCAACAAAAAGGAACAGGTTGAGGAGATCTACTCCTTGAATTAGAGATAGAACTAAAACCCTGAGGACTTTTCAGTCTTACTACGTTCAACTAGATTAAATGCCGTATCTTGGATTAACAATCTTATTACATTTAATTTATGAATTATGTGAACCAATTGCCCATATTATCTAATTAGTAGTAGAGAAGATTGAAAGTAATTTTTTTCGTTTTTTCTTTTTCATTTTGTAAATGAAATATATTGTGTATTCTGGATGAATGTACCACAACTCATTTCAATCTATGAATAAGTGTCACTCAAGTTGGTGAGAAATTGAAATAAATCACCTCCAATGGCTGAAAAATTGGAATGTTGTCACCAAATTTGCCTTATAAGTTGCTTAGAAATGGTTTCATCTTCTTCTTCCGGCAGTTTCATAGGAATAATGAGGGTAATAGTAAGAATGGCGTTTAGATCTGTGAGAAAAAATTGAGATCCAAAAAAAAAATGAAGATGTTCGGACGGCTGAGTGTAAACCTCTAGGGTACGACCATCAAGTGTATCTTGCTGAGATGCCAAATTTGTTGTTGAGCTCTTTTCCTAAGTTTTGTGTACGTGCTTTTTGCATAACCTTTCTGAAAGAATAGTTATATATAGAAGGAGTCAAAGAGATAGATAGCTAGCTATTTATTCTTTGGAAGACTGAATTTCTGAAAGTTGTTTCTGAATTTTGATATGTATGCAATTTAGACTTGCAAAATCAACTAAATTTTGGTAAGTTAACCCTAAATTGAGCTATCAAAGTTCCTAATAAGTTCTTTTTGATCTTGTTTTAATTTTAAGGGTTTAATACTGCAGTTCCACTCAAGATCATGCGTTGCTAGAAGAACTTCAATATATTCAGTCTTACTACCTAAACCCAGAATAACCAGATCTGAATTATATCTTGGATATGCTTCAAAAAAAAAAAATTATATCTTGGATTAGCAACCTTACATATCTTACTATATTTAATCTTATGGATCATGTGAACCAATTTAGCAATAAATTAATAAAAATATCAACGTAGTGGAGAAGATTGAATGTAAACTTTTTTTTTTTTTTTTTTTTTTTTTTTTTTTTTTTTTACATTCATCAAGTGTATTATGTAATCTGGATATATGTACCAATAATATTGGTTACTCATATATTACGAGGTAGTGCATAACTAGAGCCACAACTTATTTCAATCGACCTACGATTAGTAAGTCAATTTTGTCATTTAGTTTGATGCGCGATAGATGCACAACCCATATAATAAAACCACTAATGCGTGAGAACAAAAATGTTGTCACCAAATTTTGCCTTATAATTTCATACAAGTCGCTTAGAAATGGTTTCAATTTCTTCTTCCGGCAGTTTCATAGGAATAATGTGTAGGGAATAGTAGTGCACTGCTATAGCGTTTGATTGTTGCGGAAAGTAGATCATTGAGAAAACACACCTAACATAATAGAAACACTCAATAGAATAGAAGAAGCACACAACAATTTACGTGGTTCGGCAAGTTGCCTACATCCACGGACAAAGAAGATTGTTTCACTATAATAATTCAAGAAGAATACACACTGGTTTCTCACCAAGACCTTTCAAATAAAGTCTCACTCACAACTCTCGGAATACAAAAGAAAGCTAACTCTCTTTCTCTCTTGTCGCATCTACTTGAGTTGTGAACTCTGTGATGCCTTAAACTAGCTAATGAAGAACCTCTTTTATAGGGTCTTTCCATGCGACATAGGTCTCTAAATTAAGGGCAATTCCGTGTTGTACCAAAGAACACCTCCATACTTTCATATTACAAAAGTCTGATTTGTTGGCACATTTAATGTGTCCATATCCTGTGTACTTTTGTTTTGGTAAACAAAAGCAACTTGTGTTCATATGCTGTAGTTTTGTTTTGGTAAACAAAAGCTACCCCCACATGAAAATATTGAGACAATGAAACTTCCCAACAGTACATTACTATTATCTCAATAGTTGATACTGTGTAGTGGGAACGTTTCCACATAATGAGGGTAATAGTATGAATGGCGTTTAGATCTGCGAAAGATGATGATACTATTGTTGAAGAACTCATCGCTGGAAAAAAAATTAAGAGAAAATTTTGAGATCCAAAAAGTATGAAGATGTTCCGACGGCTGAGTGTAAATTTAGGGCACCTTATCTTTTTAAGTAGAGACCCATATCGACCAAGACCATCCAACGTTTAAACATAATTTTACTCTTGAGCATTGGTATTTTATGGTCTGAAACCAAATTTACATGAGTGATGGCCTGTCGTCATTGTGTTTAGTGAGAAAAGGATAAGGTCAACAAAAATGTTTTCCATTGCCTTATTAGTGAACCCCGTTTTAGGGCATACAGAAAAATTTATGGGCATAATAAATAAGGATAAAAACGGGTCATTAGATAGTAATCTATAAAGCCCTTTATCCATATATTTTGTTTAATGGCAAAACAACCCTTATTTTTATTTTTATTTTATTTTGATTTAAATTATTATCTTTATAATTTTTTTAATTTTTTTTTTTTTTAAATTTACAACACACTAGGTTCGGCTGATAAATTATCAGCCAAACTTCCAGGTATGAGTAGTTCGGCTATAACTAGTCAGCCGAACCTAGGTCTTGTGGAAACATATCTGGGTTCAATTGACATGATAGCAGCCGAACTTCACTCTGTAATCGTCGAACTTAGGTTCGGATGATACGAGAAAAAAATATGACAGCCAAACTTAGTGTTGTTTTTCATAAAGTAAAGTTCGGCTGTCCTTTTCGTGTTTAATTATTAGCCGAACTGTTCATCGTACCTTCATAATGAAAAAAAAAATGAATAGTTCGACTAATAATTTTTTTAATTATAAGTCGAACTTCATTATGTAACTACCGAAAAATTCCAGTTTTTTTATTTAAAAAGTTAATTTTTTTTAAAAATAAGGAAACTTTTTTTTAAATAAAAAAAATGTATATGTCATAGTGTCACTTGGTATTCAAAGAAAAAAATTAGAAAAAAAAAAAATTAATTTTTTAAAAATTATTAGAATAATTAATTTTTTAAAAAATAATTATATTAATAAATTAATCGAGGGTAACTAAGTAATTTACGTATCTTTAAATACCCCTTCTCACCCCACCCTAGCTAGTACAATCATTTTGTATGCCTATGAAATTTTCTTGTATGCCCTAAAACATGGTTATGGAAAATTCTTCCAAACCGCATGCGGGATTCAATTTCAAACCCCATTGAAGCCCAAACCTCTAGGGTACGACCATCAAGTATATCTTGTTGTGATGCCAAATTTGTTGTTGAGCTCTTTTCCTAAGTTTTGTGTACGTGCTTTTGCATAACCTTTCTGTAGTTGTATATTCATGTTCGGGCCTTAAGGATCCCTCATTATGTAATTAAACAGCATTTTTTCGACTCCAATTTGAAAGATGGATGAAGAAATTCTTATATACTCGGATGTGTTGAAAGTTAAACCAAGATATGATGATTTGGTTCATGGATCAACAAATATAGTTGACACAGTCAGGGTGGATCAACATACGTTGTTGACACACTGTGCGATATTTGGAAGTTGGAGTTTACTTGAGAAGCAAGGTGTTTCAGTTCTATTTGGAGTTTTCTTTATGTTAAGAAAGTGTCTTTGTTTAGAGTTTTATCTTTGTTAAGAAAGTTTGCTTTGAGTGATCGTCAAGTTTGTGAGACTATAAGTAGGTTATTGAGCCATAAGAATTGTACACCGAATTTGATTATCAATGTAGTCGTTTTATGCTTCCGCGTTGTGCTCTCCTCTCTCTTGCTCGATCCTACATCTGGTATCAGAGCAAGGTGAGAGGAAGAGAGAGGAGAAGGAGAGAAAGCTTGAAGCTGTGTTTGGTTTTTGCTAGGAAGAAGGCGTGAGATCAGGTTCTTGCTTTTGTGTTGCTGCCATTGATGTTGCAGAGAAAGTTCGAAGAAGTTTTTTGAATGCAAGGAGGTAACAGAAGTGACTCTTGCTCATGATTGTTTTTAGGGTTTCTAGTTTAAAAAGAAAAAATCGTTTTAAAAGAAAAGATGTTGCGTAAAGTGATTATTGAAGAGATGCTGGTAAAGGTGGCTGTTGTTACAAGTTGGAAAAATCAGCATTCAAAAGAAGAAAAGAAAAAAAAGTGATGCTGGTGGTTTTGATTAGTATTCTCGATAGTTTGGTGAGAAAAATTAGGAGCCTAGATGGTTATAAAAAGAATGATGGTTTGGGGACTACTTTTCTATTTTGGGGTGGATATTTGAAGTAAATTTGAGCCACCCCTTAACTTAGTTTTTTTCTAATACCAAACTTGCCATTGGAGATTAAATTAGTTAGTGTAATGATTAATTAGTGTTAGTGTAATGATTGATTAGTGAGGGGTACTTAGGTATAAAAACTTTCGAAAAAATGAGAAATTTATAAACTGATTTCGACCATGGAAATGAAGTTCGGCTACGACATCTGAAGAACAGGTAGCCGAACTCATCTGCAAGTATAGTTCGGCTAATGGTTCTGAAGACACAGGTAGCCGAACTCAGCTTTAATGGAGTTTTTGCTTTTAGAGAAAAGTTCGGCTAGGAAAAAGAAAGTTGCGACGTAACCGAATTAAAAGTTCGGTTGGGAATTTTTTTTCTCGACGTAACCGAAATCAATATATAGGTTTTCAGAAAAAAGTTCGGTTAATAGAAAAAAATTGCGACAAAACCGAACTAAAAATTCGGCTAGGAAAAAACGAAAAAAAGTTGCGAAGTAACCCAACTAAAAGTTCGACTGGGATTTTTCTTTTGCGAGGTAACCGAACTTTTTTCTGAAAGAAAAAACTCCATTAAAGCTGAGTTCGGCTAGTTCGACAAACTGTTTCACATAATTCCTAGCCGAACTTCTCTCTGCAACTTTCATTTTCAACTCATTTTGATGATTACTTCTCATTTCTTCAACCAAAAACGAATGACAAGTAATGGGTTTGTGAGAATATCTTCGTTAATGATTTAAATTAAGCTATATACATGGAGGTGGTGGTGGTTGGTGGTGGTGGTAGTTGGAGGTGGTAGGTGATGGGCGGTGGTGGTGGGCGGCGGTGGTGGGAGGAGGTGGTGGTTATATATATATAGGTGATTATTAGGTTGGTTTTAAATTAAATTAGGTTAAGGGTAGGTTAGTCATTTCTACATTTTAGGATACCCCTTATAAGTATAGGGTGGACATTCATATAACAAAGTAGTCCCCCACCTTTTTTGGGTAGTCCCCAAAACATCATTCTATAAAAAAAAGGTCAGGTTCTGAGACCAAGATATAGCAGCGAGAAGACAAAACAAGATTTGTCTTCGTTTTTTGGTGAGAGAAGAAGGTTGAAGAAACCAAGTTGACTGCCAGTTTCTTGTTTCCGGTGAACACGAGAACGAGATGAAGATGGGTGCCGTTTGATTATTCAGCTGAAATAGGTTGGTTTCTGCCAAAGTTAAAGCCGGCAAACAAGATCGCATGATCAGGGAAGGAAGAATTTGGTGGAGTTTTGCAAGCCGAGAAACTAGTAGCAAGTAGCTTGGTGGTGATAATCTTCCATGGACTAGGTAAAGACGTGTGTGGATGTGTGATCGAAAAAAAAAAAAAAAAAAGTTGCTGCTGCTGCCAACAAAGTTATTGTTACTTCCATATTATGTTGGTTGTTTACAACAAGTTTGAAGGAGTATTCGATTGCGAGTAAGAAAGTTTGGGTGATGTTCTTTTACTGCCATGGATATTTAGGTTAGTAAACTAAGAGAGGTAGGAAGATTGAGTACGGCATGGAGATTTGATCACTGTTGTCGTGAGTTTGAGAAGACTTGTGTTGCTGCTGGGGGTGATTAATAAAGACTCGATGATGTGCTGATTTGGGTCAAAAGCGCAGTGAAGACATTGAATGATTTCCATGGTTTGGCGGCTGTTTTCTGGTTAGTATTGATTTTAAGATTACGAGAAGGACGGATTTGTTTGAATTATCTAAGAACAAGACAGTGGTGGAGTTTGTTAAAAAATAATTAAAAAAAAAAAGGTACTTGTCGTTTGGAGTATGTGGAGTTTATTGGTGTTGTCAATCATGGCAGTGAGAATTATCGAAATTGAAGTATAGCAATTTGATTATGACTGTGAATGGTAGTATTGCGAAGATTAAGGGTTGATGTGGTAGAGCATTGGTTGACTTTAGAAGGTGAAGATGCATTGGGTGAGTGGTTGTTTCGAAGGGTTAGGTCATGGATTCGAAATAAAAAATAAATAAAAATAAAATCGAAATTGGTATTGCAGTCGAGAGAAGGACCTGTACAGTTTGATGGTATTGAGTTCGAATTCAGAGACTTAGAATGACGAGGAATGTTGGTGATGTTTGAGCTTAAGGGAGGATGGGTGGCATGTTAGAGTTTAAGCTCAAACATGTTGGAAACCGTGAAGTATGGTTGAAGAGTTTGTGGCAGAAACTTGGAATACCAACAAAGTGTGTCAGACTTTGTAAAGAAGTACGTTTGCGGCAGAAGCGTGACTGGAACAAAGAAGTGTGAAGAGAATAAGAAACAACAAAAAAGGTTGTGATTGTGAGAAGATAAGCAATCCCAGTGTGGGGATTTGAATAGAGAAGTGAAGCAATTCCAGTGTGGAGTTTGAAGAGTCAGGTAGAGCTATAATACTCTGTGTGGAAATCCTGCCTGTAAAGTAGGTTACAAATTGTGAGTGAAGTAGTTTGTATGGAAATCCTGCGAGTGAAGTAGGTAGAGAATTTAGTTTCATATTTGGCTAGCAAGAGCACAACAATAGTATTTCTAGCTTGTTAAGGATGGTGTTCAGCTACGATGAAGAAGAACGTCAAAAGAAGTTTGTGATGGTTGCTATGGTATGATAGCAGTACGAAGTGAGTGTTTGATGGTTTCTATTAAGCAAAAATAAGAAGATTGGTTTGAATTGAGTTTTTTGATTGAAGGAATTCCGGAGGGATCATGAAATTGGGATAAGCTCTAATTGAGTATCAAAAAGTAAGGGTTTGTTGGTGGTATCTTTGAAGATGAGAAAAGACAAGAGCGTGATATTACCACTGTTAGTGATTTTAATAGTGGTGTGTTGACGTTTATCAATGGAAGAAGAGGAATAGGAAATGAGAAAAGACAAGGACTTGTTGACGTCGAGGAGTAGAAGAGGGTTACGGAATTCTCGTTGAATGATATCTTGGTTTAAGGGAGGATGTTGGAAGTTAAACCAAGATATGATGATTTGGTTCCTGGATCAACAAGTATAGTTGACACATTCAGGGTGGATCAACATACGTTGTTGACACACTGTGCGATATTTGGAAGTTGGAGTTTACTTGATAAGCAAGGTGTTTGAGTTCTAGAAGAGTTATATTTAGAGTTTTGTTTATGTTAAGAAAGTGTCTTTGTTTAGAGTTTTATCTTTGTTAGGAAAGTTTGCTTTGAATGATCGTCAAGTTTGTGAGACTATAAGTAGGCTATTGAGCCATAAGAATTGAACACTGAATTTGTTTATCAATGTAGTCGTTTTATGCTTCCGTGTTGTGCTCTCCTCTCTCTTGCTCGATCCTACAGGATGGGATTTGATAAGAATCAATTGATTGAATCTCTTGGCAACAAAGTTAAAAATGAGGTATCTTTATTCTTCATGCACATAAATTTTATCTACACTATTTCACAACTTTCTTGTGTTATATAAACTTATAATCTATTACAAATTTTCAGGCAACTGTTGCATCGTATTTGTTACTGGATAACCGATTTTGACCTACCAGCGGCAGCTATCTTGGAGCTGAGTTTCAGGAATCAATGGTCCGTCTTTTTCCTTTTGTTAATGGAATAATAATATTGTAGTTCGTAGTAGGAAGTTTTTTATCCAGTGGGAGCTGCTTACTACTGAGATTATAAAAGAAATGTGAGATTATAAGTTGATTGGAACTGCATAGAAATGTGAATTTATGTTTCCACAAGAAGTGTATAGACCCACATCTATCTAACTTAGGCCTAGTGCGACTATGTTGCTTGAATGGAGGGAGGCTTAAAAGACAGTTGTAGTACTGGCAGTTTTTAGCTCCCCTGAATCCGTTGATTGAGATCTTAGATCTGTTTGTATCGAAGTTTAGCTTATTGTTGATAGTCAGTTCTTATGATTTGTTTCTCATATTGTTTAACTTTTTCTTATTCTATTCCACTCTTCTTTCTTGCAGGGAGGTGACTTTAGACAGGTTGAAGTCCATCAGTGTCCCACTTTAGATAATAAGGCGGTTCATTTACATATGTTCCTGACATTTTGAAACCTATTTCTGGTGGCAGTTTTTTGTTAGATTCTGTTAAAAGTTAAAATATGTTAAAATTCATCTGGCTAGTCTTCTTATGTATGTATAGCAAACTTATTAAAATATGTTACAATTCATCTCTATTTAACTGAATTTTCTAAATTATTTTCTTAAACTTATTAAAATATGTTACAGTTTAGATCTGTTGAATTCTGTTGTAGGTGGTAAGACCCAAAGTCCTCAGGAGGACTTATTATTTCAGAATGTTTCTGGTATTCTTTTGCTTCTAAGATTTATATCTTGAGAGGAGAAATCATAATGCTTCTTGTTGGTGATGATGCATTGAACCACCGCCACTTGCTTCTGCCATGATTTTTTTGTTGTCGTCGATGATAAAAGAACTTTTTGTTGTTGTTTGTATTTAGGGTTAGGATTTTCTTTTTCTCTACACAGACGAAGGAGGGAGGGAGGCATTAGTCGAAAGAAAACTATAGTAGTAGTATTCTATGTTGTATTAGGCGCTAGGCGAGGCGCCTAAAAATTAGAAAGCAACATAAATATACAGAATATGGCACCTTGGGTGCCTCGCGCGCCTAGGCGAGCGCCCGGGGCGCCTTTTATAACATAGGTAGTATTTATAAGGGTTAGAAGATTTAGGTTTAAGGGGTACCACCATTGATTTCAATTTTATTTGTTTCATCTAACGACTGTAACGTATTCACTGAATGATGTGCAAGATAACATTTTTAAGGTGTCATATAGTATTGCTTAACAATTGCGCAGAAAGAATGGGAAATTTTACAGTTGCACAAGTCACTGACCTTAAACGATCTCATGAAACTGTACGAGAACCAAGAATTACTTGCTCACTTAAAAGGATTTTAGTGCAACCACAGTCACGAGACGAGATAGTCAATGTGTGTGTCGAGATAGCTATAAGGAGATATCGCTGTAGGCCAACAAGCATCAGGGTTAAAGGCCGTGGATTTGAGCATTCCCGTATGCAGAACAAATGAGAGGAAAGAAATTGATAGAGAATAAATGGATCCTTTGCTGGCCTTGGCTTACTCGTAGATGTCAGTATGGATGATACAAGCCATTTTGGCCTACCTATCTTAAAGTGAGGCAAAATCAAAATCCAGTCCTCAATCATTTTTTTGAAATTTGACTGCCTAAAAAGAATGGCATTCAATCATGCATATAAATTAACATTCAATAAAACGAATAATGTATTCCCCTTTGGCCTTGTTGCTCACCCCGTTGTTTACATAATCCTTCTCCAAGAATTATGATGCTTCTTCATTTTAATCCATGCCGCAAGGTCTGCTTTCCTTATGGCCGTGGAAACGAACAGAGAATACGGTCAGTTTAAGAGACTTTGGGTCAACAATTACGGTCAGTCATAAGAAACGTGTGAGCCGTTAAATGAACAAATCAAAGGTTAACATTTAACCCTAATCCGAACGGGGTAGATCTGTAAACCTTTATTAGTAGGAACAGGTTTCCTCCTTTCATTTCTGCCTCTAATTCATCTGTGTTGTGAAAGAAAAACAATTAAAACCCTAATCCTAATTAAAAATCACCTTTCATAAGTAGGAACAGTTAAATTTCTGCTAGATAGATTTATCATTGTCCAATGATTCCATATGTGTATCTTTTCATTGATGAAAATTCATAAACTGGAACCAACAGAGTCATAAACAATTTGTAAAACTCAAGTCATTAACAATTTATAACGAACACTTCGATTCCACTTATAACAAAAAAGAATAATCATCACGATAACAATAATACCGATTTCTCACCAGAATACAGTAATATAAATTACCAAGTACCCGACAAATTAGAAGTGACAACGGAGAAGGAAAAAATGATATAAAGAACAAGATGCGAACGTTAATAATCATTTCAAACTTCTGCCCACTCTTGAGTTAGCAAGAAATTTGACAACATTGAGAGGAAAAATCATAATGCAGATATATTTTGTAGTTCAAATTGAGGTCCATGACTCGATGAACATCATCCACATTTAAAAGACCCTACGTTCAAATTAAGCGTGTAATCTTCATGGACCTCTAAACAATATGTTTGGGTGGAATTTTACGGTCCTGATCCTACTGTTTGGGTTGTGAAAAAGTACTTATAAGGGCTAGAGGTCTGCCCATCAGTTTTTGTATTCACTTATCATCGTTGCTTTTAATTTTATTATTTAATCCATCCGTTGAAATGTATTTCTATGACTGACCTGTTTGACCCGATCTTTTGACCTGAATTACGAAAATTTACCGAAATGTAGATGGTTGTAATGAAATAAGTCCAAACTTACCATAACTTATTACCCATTTTCTTCATTCTTCTTCTTTGTGGGAGAAGACCACCAAATTTAAATAAATCATTTATAAATAGCCAGTTGATGCAGTTAACAACCAAACCAAGATTTAATCATGGAATTATGAGAAATAGCCAGTTGGCTTGGAGAAATTCTGTTCCAGATGTTGTGTCAACATTTTATTGTATATGCTCGAATGTCTATCGGCACTGCTGTATTCAAGGAAATTTCTTGCAGGCTTTGGCGGCAGAAAAACTGCAAGGGAAGTCGTTTTAAGATGTGTTTCATGCTGCATTTAGGGATGATACTTTTCAATTGGTGAAGAAGTTTTTATTTAGTGGTGCCTAAAACGACCAGTGATTTCATTTTTAAGTTTTTGGTTCTTTTTGGGTGGTAGTTTATGTACTGCTGTCTGGCCCCTTCACCAAGTTAATGCATTAGTATGACTTTAGAAGGAAATTTCCCAATTTCTAAGATCAAACTTAAGAACACTTCTTTTGAGCTTAGGAATCAAGAATACCATAACTGAAAACGGGTGACACAACATGCTTTCCTTGTTAACATACTTCATACTTTCATTGTTTCATGTAGTGTGCACCTATCTTCTACATCAAGGTCGACGACACTTTTTTACAGTAAAATAAGTTCTGGATCCAGGTATGCTTTTATTTGCATATATGTGATACATTGATTGAAAAAATAAAGAACAAGAAAAAGGTGGAGATAACATAATTTCTCCACTTTGATAAAAATAATTTGTTTTCGGTAGTTGGTTTACATACATCTAAATCTAGATAGAAAAACATCATACATACATTCAACTTGAAGATTTCAAAATAAATAATCATACATGGGTTTTCTCATAAAAAATTTATTAATTAGTAACAAGTAGAGTAAATTAAAACTGTTCACCAAAACAGGGATTACAGCAGATCTCCTATATTTCTTGTTCATCAATTACCCTTTCTCTTGAGTCTTTTGCAATATCCCTTTGCCATTTGTCAAGATTGTCTTCACTTCATACTTTACTTGTTTTTGTTGTGTGTAATTAGTTCACATTTTTGATAAAAAAATAAGTGTAATTACAATTGGACGTGGTGGAATATCACCCATCCGTTAGCACCCATTCCCAAATATATTGTTGGTATTGTAGTACATGTACGAAGGTTATTATAGAAAATTGGTTGGAAACATGTAAAGTTTTTATTATCGTTTAGTCTAATCTATTTAGGTTATCTCATTTGTTCATTTCTCCCGTTTCGCGGTTCCTCCCTCGTTCTCTCTGAGGTTTTTGTCTTTCTTGTATTAAATATTAGTAATTTATTTATTAACTGTGAGTAAGAGATTTACATTTTCTTCTCTATGATAATACCAAAGTAAGATCAAGTTTTTTTTTCTTTTTTTGAGGGAAATAACAACACACTACTCTTGTTATGTTGTAATGACTTCAATGTCGGTAATCCTAATTTTAAAATTATATTACATTACTCTAATTAAACAATTATTTATCTTCGTATAGTTTTTCTTAAATGTCAGTAATTACTCTTGTTAAGTTGCAATTACTACGATATCAGTAATTAGTTGTGTGATGCTGTAATTACTTGAATACCAATATTACTGGTTTTAAAACTAATTACATTATTCTTATTAAACATTTATTGTTGTAATTACTACGTACAGTACTCTGTTATAGCTAATGCTCACCATTCTTTCTCTGGCATACCTTAGCAAAGTTTATCCCAAAATGCAGTTTTTGAGAAGGGGACTTCTTCGGCGGTGAATTGACATCTTTTTTTTTTTTGTCTATAAGCAAGTGGGTCATTTGGCATTCCATTAGTCAGGTAATCATGTTTCCTTATTACGCGGGTAAGAGAGATCTGATCTTTGTTTGATCTCTCTTTTATTAAAATAAAAACTACTTTCAATCCAAGGAAAGAATCTTTTATTTTAATAAAAGAAAGATCAAGATCTGCCCTACCCCGCTTAATTAGGAAATTAATAATATTTCACTTCCTGTTTTTTGTTTGATGAAGCAGTCCTATCGAAGCAAGAGTAAACTCCAAAAAAGTACATTTATGAAAACTGATTTGGTCATTCATTGCATATCTTAAAGATATTTCGGTTATGGAAATTCCTTAGTGTCCAATCAACCCTTGTCTATAAATACCAAAGTTTGCATTTCTAGCAAACTATCCTAAGATCCCGGCAAACTTCATTATTTGTTGTTTCTGGTGGAGCCGTCTAATCGGAGACGAAAGTACCCTAATTAGGCGAAATCTCTTACGATCGCTCGTTTAAAGATAAATCTCTCATATCTTTTAAAGCAAAAGCAGCACCAAGATCTGCAATAAGTTGTTGTATCTGAGCTGGCTGTGATCCTGTGACAATGATATCATCAACATATACTAGTACATATGTGATGGATTCTGCAGCCTGCAAGAAAAATAAAGAGCTATCCGCTATTGACCCCTTGAATCCAAGCTTTTGCAAGTAGCCACTAAGCTTTGAAAACCAGGCCCTTGGCGCCTGCTTAAGACCATACAATACTTATGTAATTTGAAAACATGGATAGGATAATTAGGATCAATATAACCAGCTGGCTGTTGCATATAAGCGTCCTCTTCTAACTGACCATGCAAAAACGCATTCTCCACATTAAGCTGTTTAATTTGCCACTAGATCATCACTGCAATTGAAAACACAAGCCGAATTGTGCAAGGTTTTATAACAGGACTAAAGGTCTCGCAATAGTCTATACCTTTTTGTTGATTGAAGCCTTTTGCCACCAAGCGCGCTTTATAATATTCTATACTGCCATCAGGATTCTGTTTTACTCGATAAACCCATTTGGATCCAACCACATTCATTCCTTTTTCATATTTGACCAGAGAGTACGTACCATTGCGAATAAGCGCATTAATTTGAACATACATTGCCTTTCTCCACTTTGGATTTTTGGAGGCTGTTGTGTAACAAGTGGGTTCCATGAAATCTTCATCAGGTAGCGGATGTTTCGACGCAGTTAAACATAACTTTTGAATCGGTTTTGTGATGCCAGATTTGTCCCTCGTCACCATTGGATGAGTCACAGTGTAACTCTGGACTGCAGAACCATCAGACTGAGTGGAATGTTGAATATTTGAGTTAGCAGATGTGGCTGAGTTGGCTGGACTGACCTCTGTTGAATTAATCAACCGTTCTGGAGAGTTTTATGGTATAGATATAGATGGAGACGCTGGTATATTTGACTGACTTTGCACTTGTGATTGCAAAACAACATCTTCCTGATTGATTAATAAATCACAGTGACTAAATGGTAGTGAAAGAAATACACTAGTGCTGGAGGGGATATTACCTTGACACAACAACGGTTCCTTCTGCTAGAGAGACTAGAATGGGAATGAGCTCTCTTCAAAACGTACATGACGAGAGATGTAAACTCTGTTTGTTTGTCGATGCAAACACAAATAACCTTTGCATACACTACTATAGCCTACAAAGACACGAAGCATTGATCTTGGCTCTAATTTGTTTGCATTATACTTTCTAAGACAGGGGTATGCCAAACATCCAAACACTCGTAAAAATGAGTAATCTGTTTTTTTTTTAAACAAGATTTCCAATGGTGTATTGGTTTTTGAAGCTGATTTGGGTAATCTATTGATCAGGTAGCATGCAGTTGTAATAGCATCTGCCCAAAAGTGTTTTGGCATATGAGCATGAAATAACAGTGCCAAATCATATTATGTAACGTGTCTAATACGACGTTCAGCTATGCCATTCTGAGGTGATGTATGTGGACAAGAGAACCTATGTTGGATGCCTGAGTCATTGAGATAAGCTGTGCATTTTTTGTATTCTTAGGCATTATTTGATTGAAAGACTTTGATCTTATGTTTTTTGAGATTCTATACTTGTTTACGAAAAAGAATAAAGGTTTGTAAAGCATCATAACGTTGAACAAGTGGAAAAACCCATGTGAAATGAGAGAAGACATCCATTATTAGAAGATAATAACGAAAACCAGACCTAGACAAATGAGGTGATACCCAAATGTCTGAAACAACCAAGCTCAAAGGCTTGTCATAAACATTATTGCTTAAAGGAAAAGACAATTTCTTGCTCTTACTAATGTGGCAAGAATGACAATAACTAAAGTTTTTATTTGAAATAGACAGTGAATATTTAAGACAGATCTGAGAAACAATACGCAACATTAGATGACCTAGTCGTTGGTGCCATATTGGGAAGGTAGATGATATGTTTGCCTGTGGCTTGATAGGTGTGTCTAGCATGTCAACTCCTTCAAAAATGTATAGCCCATTCCTATTTAGCCTTCACAGCAGAGTTATCCCCGTGTGCTTGTCCTTCACAACAAAATAAGATGTGTGAAACTCAAAATATACATCATTATCTTTACAAAACTGAGACACTGACAATAATTTCGTTTTTATTTGTGGAACATGATAAATGTTGTTTAAATGGAAAGATTTGGATTTATACGTAAAAGAGGCATTACCAATATTAACAATGTCTAGTGCATTACCATTACCATCATGCACCATCTCAGGACCATCATACTCATGGGGTATTGCCAGGTTTCTCATATCTGCAGTCAAGTGATGTGTGGCATCCGTATGAGTGACCCATTGATTGCCATTTTAACCCCCTGGTAAAGCAATATAAGCTGATGGTTGCTGGGCTTATATCGGAACCAACATTTTTCATCCTGATGATTGCATTTCTTACAGATCAGACAAGCCTGATCTTCTTGAGAGAAACTCCTCTGAGATGGATGATATCGACAATTGGCTTGATTTTTGTTGGACTGACTAGGTCCACGATTGTGATTGTTAAACTTTCTTGGTGCAGATTTGATGGATGATGCAGAGTTAGTGACACCCATATTTGCCATTGGTTGTTTTATAACATCAAGATGCTGCTCGAGCCTCATATCAAAGGTAAGAAGATGTGCATAAAAAGTCTCCATGTCCATATCTTCTACGGTACTCAGGGTAGTGACGATTGGATTATATGATTGATTTAATCCATTACTTATGGACTGCTTCATCTCATCAGCATTTACAACATAACCTGATGCTACAAGCTGATCAAACAAAGGTTTAGCTTTTTTAAAATACTTTCAGAGTTTTTTCTTTAGATGCATCTGATGCGCGTTTGTTTTGGGTGCAAATTCCCTTTCCAACGTATCCTAGACCTCCTTAGATGTTTCTAGTCCACCCACTTTTCCTAGAACAACAACAGTGAGGGTTGAGTTTAACCATACATGTATCTTTCTTTTCATTGATGACAACAATTTGTAAAACCCTAGTCATTTACAATTTCTTTTATCTCCTCTTACATTTCTCATCAAACCAACTAAATATAGATATAGCAAGAACACTCCTGACAAACCAAAAATTCTGACATATAAATTTTACAACTATGAGAGGAGATATCATAATGCTGGTACATTTTGTTGTTGATGAAACTATTGAACCGTTGTCTGCTGCCATGATTTTGTTGTAGCGATCCATGTGCATCATCACCACCAGATCTTTAGACGATGGAGGCACAAATGATAAAGCAGCAGAAATCTATTCTATTTAGAATATTTGTTCAAGGTGGTGCTGCAGTTGCCCTTTAGAATATTTGTTCTTTATGTACCTCTGCAGTAGTCGTCAGGACACTTTAAACTATTGATATTGAAAATTTAGAACAACAAAGTTAAGGAATGAATGGTTAACGGGTATTGCAAATATCCTAATCGGTATCTTAACCACCAAGTCTTATAGGTAAATAGATTGACATATAGCCGCGTATGTATCTAAGCGACTTGTATGCTTATGGGAAAGCAAATTTGGTGACAATTCATTTTTTTTTTCCTCACCCATTAGGTGTTGTTTTATTTAATTATATGGCTGGGTATCTATCTGTTCTCTACAAATACATCCAGATTACATCAAAACAAGAAAAAAATTGCATCCAATCTTCTTCAATAATTTTATTTATATCTTGGTAATTGGTTCACATAATCCATAAAAAATTAAATGTAAAACATAAACCATGTAAGGTTGTTAATCCAAGATACAATTTAGATCTGTTTAATCAAATTAATCGGGCTGTAATACGTGCTAAGACTCAAAAGTCCTCAGGTTTGGGAGGCCTCGATTCATTTCAGAACGTTGTTAGTTCTGCATCTACTCTTATAAAAATGAAAAATCCTAACATATTACACAAGTAGGTCACTTCATCATGTCTTTCTACGTTGAACTGACCACTGAATACGGCACTGTATGACATCTAAGATTTAGATCTTGGGAGGAGAAATGATTCTGCTTCCCCCACCACTTGCTAATGCCATGATTTTGTTGTTGCCTTTAGTGATGAAAGAACTGTTTTTGTTGTTTGAATTTAGGGTTAGGATTTGCTTTTTCTCAACACAGACGAGGGAGGGAGGGAGGGAGGCACAGTTTGGAGGCATTAGTAGAAGGTACTATTTATAAGGGTGAAGATTTAGGTTTAAGGGGTACCACCATTGATTTTCAATCTTATTTTTTTCATCTAACGACTATAACGTATTCTGAAGTGCAAGATAAGATTTTTAAGGTGTCATATAGTACTGCATATCTGTTTAATTGTCTCAATAAAACATCACTCCTGCACTCATCAAATCAATAGGGCATGTCAACGGAAAGGGAGGGTGGTTACAATTGCACAAGTCATTGACCTTGAAAGATATAATAATGCAACTACAGTCACGAGATAGTCAATGTGTGTTTTGAGATAGCTATACGGAAATATCCATGTAGACCAACAAGTATCACGGTTAGAGGCTGTGGCTTTGAGCATTCCCGTATGAAATGATCTAGAGAAGTGTGTTGCATAAGTCTATCTACGCATAAAAGAATCCCTCTGCAAGAAATTTTGGCGAACAAATCTACAAAATAGAAACTCCTTCCACCATCAAAACACCCAAGCATTTATAATTATTCGTAATGGAGCTACAAAACTTAGCCCTTCAATACAGATTATCTATTCACAGTTTCACACATTAAAAATTCATTGAATCTATCAGCATATACTGCATATTCATGCCAGTGTAGCCTCGCTTCAAAGCATTTCCAGAGCATCGAGTAGCAATGGCATCTGATTTGAACACCAGTGCTTCGCCAATTGAATAACAAATGAAGTCTCAGAAGTATCATGAAAACTTTCTTCACCAATTATGACCATATGCAGCAGGGTAATATCTCAAGGAAGCAATTTAAGGAGAACCTAGTGCACCAGTGATATAGAACTCCTGGGAGTTGACAACATTATGCAATGGTTTATCATCATATAATATTTCATAGTACACCTCCCCCACATCCATGGGTTCTAGACTAGCTTTATTTCGTAATTTATGGATTCTGTTCATAATAACTACTGCATCAAACGACGACTTATCTGGGCACATACTCTCTCAGCTTTCCAGCAATATCTTCAAGAAAGTTTTGATCAAGAGGAACAACCACCATCTGTCTAAGAGGAGATTTCAATAGTTTGTTGTGGTGCTCTTGTGCGTTATGACCAAGATCAATGACTGTCATCATTCTTGTAACACTGCTCTCAATGTGTTCCTCTCTCTTTCCAACTTCCAGAGAAAAGCTACAGTAGTGAATGCTCTCTTCTAATCCTCTGGAAACCTTGTGCATATTCTGGCTTGAAACTTCCGTGAAGAATACGGTGAAAGAGGACATTACCTTACATGTCGTTAGCAGCACATGGTGAAGTATTGGCAGATCCATCCTGCGGTTTTCTTCTCCTATACAGCCTTTTAGCCTCCCACGGTTGAAGCGTACACAGATATTCGTACGATTGTTGATGAACTTCAAGAGATAAGATACCACCGTGTATAACCTATATGCCTCCATTTCTTGCCGAAAATGAACTAGACTTCCACTTGAATTAGTTAATCCACTGATCCAAAACATTTGATGACTTCTGGAATGTGAGTTGATAAATAGGAACTAATAGAGCAAGGCCCTCAAGCTCAAGATTTTTGTAAATCTGAACAAGGAGGCTATGCGTTATACCAAGCAAGAAATACATCTTTACAACTCTGTAAACCTCTTCCTCTTTGAACCGTAAGGGTTCAGCAGAAAAATTTAGTCCCAATCCTTGTAATTGTAATTTTCCTTCTTAAGCAGAAAAATTGCAACAACAAATTCACTCTAACCGTGAAAATTAAGTAACTATTCTCGACAGAACTAACAAGAAATTCTGACTGAAGAAATCTAAAACAAAACCTAAATTAATACTTAAAAGAACTTCCTAAATAGAAATGAAGAACATAAGCAAGATATTTGACAGAATGTAGCAAAAATAACATGACTTATCAAGAGGCAAAAAGTAATAAGATCAAAGGGTAATGCATCCAAACAATGGTAACAGAAGAACAATATCAGTTGTGGCTCTCAGGAAATGGTGTATTTTCCGATAAAAGAAACAACATCCACGTATCTCTTCATTGATGAAAATTTAAGTTCAAAAAAAATTTATAAACTGGTAACAACAGATTCATAACAACTTGTAAAGCCCAAGTCATTTACAATTTCTTTTATCTCCTTTTAAATTACTGATCTATCAAACTAATTATACATTTAAGTTAAGACCACTTCGATTCCACTTATAACACACAAAAAAAATAAAAATGAATTGATCACAGTGACAAGATTGCCGATTTCTCAACAAGAAGAAAACAGTGATATACAAAGACGCAAAGACCAAATACCAATACCAGACAAACCGGAAGTGACAACAAAGAGGAGAATAGTGATATAAAGAAGAACAAGCGATCGACTTTATAGTTCTTTCAAACTTCAACTGAATCCTGTACTGGCAACACATTTGACAACACTGAGAGGAAAAATCATGGTGCAGATATATTTTGTTGTTGATTAATAGCTCTATTGAACCGCCGTCTGCTGCCATGATTTTGTTGTAGGAAAAATCAACAGATCTTTTGTACTGAAAAGTTAGGGTTTGGGTTTTCATTTCTATCTCTCTACAAAGACAATGGAGGCACAAATGATAACGCAGCTGAAAACTATTTTACTTATAAGGGTTAGATCTGCCCGTTTCGTTTAATTAGGGTTAATTTACTTCCGTTGATTTCTTGATCTAACGGGTGATCTATTATTTTGACTGCCCGTACTTGTGGACGGGCAGATGTGTTCTCGACGGTTGTGATCGTGTATTCGAGACACGTGGAGAGTATTAAAGGGCTATATTTCGTTTTAAAGAGTTTGTCGGAACGTAATTTGTGTTACAGGATGAATTCGAGGTCCATGACTCTGTGAGCATCATCCACACTTAAAATGGCGCTACGTTAAAATTAAGCGTGTAATCTTCATGAACCTTTAAACAATATGTTCGGGTGGTATTTGACGATGGGAGTAAGCAATAATGCTGCTGACGAAGTTTCTCGAGGAATTTCCACCTATGCATATAATTTGGAAATGGTACGACTCAAAGTAACACGAATGAGAATGGCATTTATATAGTGTGTTTAATTTGGGTCTATTTGTTTAGTTCTTAATTGCTTAAATGGTAGAGCTATGTGTTGTCCAAGTAGTTGCAAATAGAGCGTATGAGATGCTTAGACACAAACTTAGAAAATGAGCGGAAGAAGTGGATTAGACTTGAAGTTGATTGTAATGGTAAAGAAGGGCTAGCTCTTGTTTCAAGTTGATGTTCCGAGTAACTTGGATAACCCTTGCTTGGTCAGGTAATCAATAGTAAATTACTAACCTATATATGCAACAACACGCTAACACTAGGACCAAGACCCCAGGGTGAAACAAACTTAACAAATATTGTTGAACTAGTGTGTGTCTTGAAGGTGCAGTAGAATGAAAAACATTGTTTCCTGCCATTACATCCATAAAAATCCAATCATCTTGCGTTACCAATAGAATGAAAAACATAAGTAAAAATGCGCTGCTTTTAGCATTTTAATTTGTATGTCTATGAGAAAATTCTATGACATTTCCAAGTTTAAATGCACCACTGAAAGAGAAATTTTTAGGCTTTTAGCATTTTATAGGCAGAGAAATTAAAGGATTATGGTGCGTGAACTGTGTCTATTTTGTCCAATGTATAGAAAAAGCTAAAGCAATAATGGTGCTGTATAAACGTTACCATACTCGTTCACTCGTGACTCTCGATCATACTTACATTGTTGTTTCCACTAAATTTTTAGTCCTTGGCAGAAACAGCAGATAGATGGATGTGTGCGTATTGAAGTTGAGTTGTGTTTTTCATTGAAGTCATGTTGATGATACTCCTCATGTCAAGCATTTCTAAGCAACTTGTATGAAATTCTAAGGCAAAATTTGGTGACAACATTTTAATTTCTCACCCATTCTTTGGTGATGATTTATTGAATTAGGTTATCTGGGTTGGGTATCTATAAGTTGTGGCTCTAAGTAAAATAGACAGTTCTACATCACACTTCATGAATGTAAAATAAACAAAAAAGAGAATAAAAATTACATCGAATCTCCTTCACTACCAATAATTTTACTAATTTATTGGTAATCTTTTTTTTTTGATAAGAATATATAAATAGACTAGAAAGAGTTTAGATACATATCATTTGTCCTTGAAATAGAGTTCAAGGCCAAACACTATCCATCGAAAGAGTTTCAAAAAGAAAGCTAGGAGGATAGCCAGAGTAATTTATTGGTAATCGGTTCACACTTAATGTAATAAACTATGTAGAGTTGTTAATCCAAGATACAGTTTAGATTTGTTTAATTTGGTTGTAGGTAGTGAGACCTAAAGTCCTCCGGAGGACTTATCATTTCAGAATGTTTCTAGTCTTTTTTTGCTTCTAAGATTTAGATCTTGAGAGGAGAAATCATAATGCTTCTTGTTGTTGATGATGCATTGAACCACCGCCACTTGCTTCTGCCATGACTTTTTTGTTTCCGTCGGTGATAAAAAAACTGTTTTTGTTGTTTGTATTTAGGGTTAGGAGGATTTGCTTTTCCTCCGCACAGACGAGGGAGGCGCAGTTTGGAGGGATTATTTATAAGGGTTACAAGATTTAGGTTTAAGGGGTATCACCATTGATATCAATTTTATTTGTTTCATCCAACGGCTGTAACGTATTCACTGAATGATGTGCAAGATAAGACTTTTAAGGTGTCATATAGTATTGCATAACTGTGCAGGATACAAGATTAGTTTCTGATGGACTCAGCTTTTTTATTTTTATTTCTCAAATAAACTCAACATACTAGAACAACCCTGGAAAGAGATTGACGAACTTTCTATCCAATAGTCTCGATAAAATATCGCTGAGGCAGAGCCAAAAATTAAGGGATGGGGGTGCAAAAATTTGCTACGGGGTGCTAAATATTTCTAGGGGTGCAAAAAAGCAAAAATAGGGCATAACTGTGCCGGATACAAGATAAGTTTCTGATGGACTTAGCCTTTTTATTTTTATTTCTCAAATCAACTCAACATACTAGAACAGTCGTGGAAACAGATTGACGAACTATCTATCAATAGTCTCGATAAAACATCGCTGAGGCAGAGCCAAGAGTTGTGGGATGGGGTGCAAAAATTTGCTAAGGATGCTAAAATATTTCTTGGGGTGCAAAAAAAGCAAAAATAGGCTTATAAGCAAAAATTCTAATTGGGCCTAAAATAGGCTTTGGAGCCAGCTGGGCAGGGGTACAAATGCGCACCCTTGCAATGGGCTGGCTCCGCCCTGCCTCCTGCACTCATCAAATCAATGCGTCATAACAACAGAAAGGGTGCATGAAAGTGAAACTGGATGAGAAACAAGAATCATTAGTGCAACTACAGTCACGAGATAGTCAATGTGTGTTGCGATAGCTGTACGTAAGGCCAACAAGCATCAGGGTTAGAGGCCGTGGATTTGAGCACTCACGTATGAAGTGCAAATGAGAGTTAAGGAAATGATCTAGAGAAGTGTGTTATATAAGTCTCGTATACAAAGAATCCCTCTGAAAGACATTTTGGTTAACAAATCTACAAAATACAAACTCGTTCCACCATCAAAACGCCCAAGCATAATACAATGATTCGAAAAGGAGCTACAAAAACTTAAGCCCTTTGATAGAGATTACCTATTCACAGTTTCACACATAAGAAATTCATCCAACCTGTAGGCATATTGCATACTCATGCAAGTGTAGCCTCGACTCAAGGCAATTCCAGGCAGAGACGGGCTTAGCAAGGGGCTAAGTGAGGCTATTGCCCGTCCCTTATTTTTGCTGGAAATTTTTTTAGGGTACTTATTTGGGTTATTTTTTAACTTAGCCCAGCAACTTAATGATATTAGCCCACTGGTTTTCAAGATCACTGGCTAATTAACACCAGAATTAACTAAAATTTTAGTTTTCTTAGTTTGCCTCCACCACTACAATATTAGAAATGTATAGATTTGATTCATATTTACTTAGAATTTGTCTGAAAATTCTATTGATGTTCGTCTGTGGACTTCATTATGAATATACAACCAAACTCTCTTCACAGACAAGCTAAAAAAAAAAAATCGTGGCCTTCGGCCGCCAACACAACCTTGAGAATATAGCCCTACCCAACACAAATTCTTGGGTCCGTCCCTGTTTCCAGGGCATGGAATAGCAAAGGCATATGATTTTAACACCAGGGTTTTCTTTGCCAATCAAATAACTAATGCCAACTCAGAAATATTATGAAAACTTTCTTCACAAATTATCTCAAGAAGCAAAAGGAGAACCTAGTGGACCCCTGATATAGAACTCCTGTGAGTTAACAACGTTCTTCAATGGTTTGTCATCATCAAATGACTCATAGAAAACCTCCACCATATCTGTGGATTCTAGACCAGCTTTACTTCATAATTTATGCATTTTGTTCATAATAATTACTACTGCCTCAAATGACGGCTTATTTGGGAATAAATCCAAGATCTCCAAGACATCATCCATTGTACCTTCTCACCATGTTCTCTGGACGCTTTAAGATCTAGATAACCTATCAGTGAGCTTAAGGCAGTGCCCATCAGTAGTAACTTCACATTATTGCCAGTCTCATGGATTTTCCTAGTCGTTTACCTAAAACACTGAAGTCAGGTTCTGCATGCAAAGAAACATATACTCAAGCACATACTCTCTCAGATTTTCAGCAATATCTTCAAGAAGGTCTTGATCAGGATGCACAACAGCCATCTGTCTAAGAGGAGCCTTCAATGGTTTGTTGTGGCGCTCTCGTATACGACCAGGATCAATGACTGTCATCAACCTAGTAACTCTGCTCTCAATGTGTTCGTGCCTCTTTCCAACTGCCAGAGAAAGTTACAATAATGAATGCTCTCCTTTAATCCTTTGGAATTGCGCATGTTCTGGTATGAAATTTCCGTGAAGAAAAAGGCAGTGAAAGGGGACATCACCTTACTTGTCATTACTAGCACACGGTACAGTGTTGGCAGAGCCGTCCTGCAGTCTTCCTCTCCTATACGGCCTATATGCAAACCCCTTCCCCTTCGGATCGTAAGAGATAAGGAACCACCGTGTATAGCCTATATGCAAACTGATCTCAATGTGTTCCTCTCTCTTTCCAACTGTTATCATCCTTGCGAATGTTGAAGACATCACCTTACACATGTCATATGTTGACAGAGACTTCCGGCAGTCTTTTTCGCCAGTACGGCCTTTTAGCCTCTTACGGCTGAAGCGTAACATAGATATTTGTACGATTGATGATGAAATTTAAGAGATAAGGTACCGCCATGTGCAGCCTATAATGCATCCATTTCTTGTCGAACAAAATGAACCATAGTTTCAGATTCTGAGTTATTCAACTGATTTAAAATGTTTGATGACTTCTGGATGAGTTGATACCTAGGAACTAATGGAGCAAGGCACTCAAACTGATCAATTCTTTTGGCATTCTGAAAAAGGAGCCTATATATGCGTTGTACCAAAGAGCCTATAAACCCCTTCTTTGAACTGTAAGGGTTCCACACGCACGACTGGAGAATTAATCAAGTACAACTGCATTGCATCTGCTCAGTGATCATTGATGATATCTGTAGGTGGAGGTTTCTTCCCTTCTGCAGGCAAGACAAGATCGTACATGCTGATTTAACAAATAATGCTATAGACAAAACCATAAGAGTAAAGATTATTGAACCACCCATGGGTTTGATCTAGCCCTTCAGCAACAAAATGCTCAGCAAAGTTATTCTCAAAGAAATCAACATTCTCAAATTGGTCGTAAATGTATGTGTAAGGATGGACCAACTATCAAACCGGCAATCAGATATATCCTCAACCCGCCAAAGCACTCTAAACTCAGGACCACAATTGTTATAAGATCAATCTTATGACGGTGCAGATCAGTCAATTTAACACCGGAGAGTTTTCTAGCTTCTCAACGAAGTTGATGACTGCTCTTTCCATGCCGTCCTCATTAATCCAGATAGGAAGAGGAGTACCCTCGAAATCAACTTCAGCTTACAGCCCAGTCCTTTGCATTTTCCAGTTATTGTGGACACGCTTTTCCTTCAAAATAATCAGGAGCTCATGAAGTCTCTTTGTTGTTTTCTAGCAGTTGGCTTTTCTGCCTCTCCACTGCAACAAACCAGCTTGAAACTGCTCTATAAATAAGACTATCAGATCTCCAAAAGAAGGGATAAGAATGTGTAAATGTTTGAGATTTGACAAGCGTCCCCTTTGGCTTCACAGCAATGACAAGAAATGTTCAAATTTAAGATCTATTGTTGATGGAACTAACAAGAAATTCAATTGGAGAGATCTTTTAAAAAGAAAAACATAATTGATATTGAAACAGCATGTTGAAACAGAGATCTAGCGAAGACGAGCTTCTCAACATATTTTTTTCACCCACTGATGGTGCTTTACTTAATTATCTGTGCAGCTTTTTCTAACAGACTGAAATAAGTTGTGGCCTCCAAGAATGATTTTATTAGTCATATATGTGCATAATGAAATACATTTTATGAACAAAAGAAAAAAAAGAAAGAAAGAACCAAGTTGTAAAGGGAATTCATTATCTGCATATCCAAGGTAATCAGCCTATATTCCATAAACGCAGCAAACTGTTTAGAAAAAATGAACAACAAAACATAATATTGTTAAGAAAAATCTTTTACAATTAATTTCCCACCAGGAAATTACTCTCTTAAAAAAAAATAGTATTAAGAAAGCTCTCTTTACAATAAGTTGTAAATTTCAATATCTTTGATATTGTGTTCATTGTCTAATTTTGTATCCGGATAGGACTTCCTTGCTTTCATGATCTGTTCCTATAAATACTAACTCCTCCCATTTCATATCTCTTTCGCATTAGAGCAACAGAAATTTGGTCAGATGGAGAACTGAGGGATGGGTTGATAATGAAAAGAAGAATAAGGGCTGGCAGATCCAAATTCCTGAGCCAAGAAAAGAAGAAATCAAGATATTGAGGTGCATGGGTTTATGACTTGTTAGCTGATGAACGCTTGTGTTAGGACTCTACACTGGTGGAGGCCATGCATTACGGCACATGAAGGAGATCATTTTATTTTCTGCATAAGATAAACTTCATCATAGATTACTTGTTAATCAAATTTCGGAGACATTATAGGTTATGTTAACTTTTTCGTATAATCAATTAATTTAACTTATTAACTGATGAACTATACATTTTTTTTTATTTTTTTTTTGCGTCTCCCTCAGGTCAAAGAACTCCCATGAGAAAATATTGGCTTATGTAGATGTAAACAACTCAAATATACAAAGACTTTTTAAAGTTCTATGGGAAAAGGTTTTTTTCTTAAAGTTTCCTTGGTGTAGTGATCATCATTTCAGTTTCAAAACCCTCACGGAACACTCACAAATTTAAAGTTTAAGATACAGAGGAATGCGTTATGCAATCTTTGCTCAAACCCTGTGTCATCACTGTGTGAGAACTTGCCCATGATAATATCTATGTCTCTACTAGAATAGCTAGAAATAGTATCATGCAATTTGGTTTGCTATATATGCTAAGCTAGACTAGCATTAGGAGTATCCCAACTTGCCAGCAAAGCTTGCATCACGCCTTCTTTGCTTTCATATCATATATCTTCGACTTGGTCATCGTGGCCGGCCACCTTGTAGAGTGCGTAATATACATGTTTGAGTATCAAACACCTGCTTATATTAGCTATTATATTCTTAAATATTACTTTGTATTACATTTATTTTCTGTTTTGTAGCCTTTGCTAGGATGAATCAACCAAAAGAAATGGAAATGACTGCCAAAATGTTAATTAAGTGAAGTCTACTATTGGAGAAGGGTCAAGGACCGAATGAAACTCGTTCAGATACATGATTTCTTCTCACCATCTTCTAGAGAATTATAATATGAAGTTAGCGCAAAAGAAAATGAGGTCATTCCAAGGACGTACGAAGAAGTTATGAGCAAACCACGAAATCAACTTTGATTTGTTTTTTGGTTGATTGTTGTGCCTTATTGGGCTTGCGTGAGTGTGAAAAAAATTGCTATTTGGACTTCTAAATCAATAAAACTTGATCCCAATAGGTTTTCAAACCCTAGAAATAGAGAATGCTTGAGGTCCGAAGGCTATAAGACCCAAAAATAAAAAAATAAAACCCCAAAAGCCAACCAAATCAAGACCCATATACCCAAAAATAAAAATTAAGGCGAACAACAATAACCGGTAAACAAGGTTAAGACGAGCTTAGGATGATTGGTTGATCAACAGAGGGGCGCTCACTCCTTTAGGGTTTTCGTTTCACTGTTTTGGAGAGAAAGTAGAGAGAGTGGCCCAAATCATGCCTGGGCACAACAATTCGGATGAACATATTAGAGTATTTATGTACTGCAAACAGGTGTTAGGACTTAATATACCTTTTGATCAAGGTCTGACATGATATATTTGTATCCTATATAAGTATTTGCTATAAATTCAGGAAAGCATCATGTTTTTACACAACTCTTTGCTAAAGCATTTAAAGCATCATGTGTTTACACAACTCTATGTTGGAAAACACAAACGCATCGTGATAATGTTACTCTTAAATTAGGCTAGATCCTAATGTTAGTTCGGAGTAGGGGTGTGCAACGGACGGACGGTTGCGGATTAGGGGTCACCCGCGTCCAATCCGTCAAAATTACGGATTTGAAAAATCCAACCGTGTCCGGCCCAATCACCCACGGATCAACGGGTGAAAAAAAAAAAAAGTTAAGCCATAAAAACCAAAAGATCCAAAACCGTAAAGTTAAGCCATAAAAAGTTAAGTCAAATTATTTTCATAGTTTAGGTGAATCATACTTGCTCCCATCAATGTGATCCAGTTTCTTATTGGGGAGATATTGAATTTGGCCTGCAACCACTGAACACTTGAAACATTTAATAATCACAGAGTCAGAAGGCTTGGCGATTCAATCACCAGGAATAAGTACTTGAGCTTGAAATATAGAGTTCGGTTTTAAAGGTCATTTTCTTGACAACCTAATGAACCATTAGATTTATGCATTGTCGTGTACCTTCATCTACGCACAATATGGGAGCGCTATATTTTACTAAAACCGTGCACCCATTTCCCATTTCCATCCAATAGATGGCAACAAGCTTTGGAATAATGAACTAATTAAAAACCGTTGTTGGAAATCTCTTGTTGCAGTCGAGACAACAACCAAAGCTAGTAGCAACATTAAAAACTCATAACAATCTCTGCTAGAAGTCTAAAACTAATTTTCCTTACTGCCATACGGTGCGGATGAATCTGCGGATTTTAAAGTCCAACCGCAACCAAACCGCTAAAAGTGCGGATTTGAGAATCTCACCCGTGTCCGTCCCATAGATCTTGCGGATTGGATTTCACCCGCAATTTTACGGACGGATATGGATGAAATCCGCGGTTCCGGACTTTTTGCTCACCCCTAGCTCGGAGTCTTCGGACATGCCAAGCTCACTTTTGCATCCTGTTGAGCTAATGTCGGTTTCGGAGTCTTCGGACATGGACTATCATGTCAAGTTAGGCACATATACACTTCTAAGCCCGGTTCTGTCCTTGGAATCAAGTACAGTAACGGTAATAAATTTAAAAAAAAAAACACAAAATCGTTGAGTCAGTGGGTCGACCCGAAAAAATAGTTGAGGTCAACTCAGCTAAATCACACGCAGGTACAGCAATAAGTGGAACCAAACCATTTCTTCTTTAGCTGCTCTGGACACGTGATCCGTTTAACTTTCGGATTCAACAAAATAGTTCGAGTGTTTGAATTTAAATTCACAAATTTTTTCTTGTGCTGGAAAAGTGGACAAACCAAACTCTCCGCCAGGTTGTTGGTGTTCCTAAGTTTCATCCATAATTGTAATGTTTTGTTGTTGTTGGTATCATTTTTCCTAGTTTTGTCACCCTCAAAATTGTTGCATTATCAAGTCCCTTGAGCTTAAGATGAGGTTGTTTGTGTATTTTGATGACAAATGTTTTATTTTTGTGTTCTCAATCCGTGCATATATAATGTGAATCTAGTTAGTGGACATACTAAACTGACGGCTCACCGTGAATCGAACAACTCCTATTCATCTCCTGCCGTTATTGTTGAATTTGTAATATTAACACAAACTGATGATCCCTTATGAATTTTCATCTGTGCTCTTTCCTTTTCCGACGAAATGGTAATGTTCTTGCATGACAATATATGTGATGTTATGTCAGAAATAAGCGTGTTTTCAAATGAAGTGTTGGAAAACGATTAATAAAATATGATTTTTAAAGTTTTAATAAAAATTATAATTTATTGTTTTCTTTTGTGAATGAAAAACTTATTAGTCCCACACCGTGGAGTTTCCACTTTTAGGTTGTTTTAAGAGACTATATAAGATTTTTAGTCCCACATCGGGGAGTTGCTCTTCTAAAGTTGTATTTGTCAATTATATAAACAAATTCACTACTTTTGTAAAATCTATTAGAAAGGGATTGGTTTCTCTATATTTTAGAGAGACCCCCGAGGGAAAATATTTTATATTGCTTTTCTTTAGCATTCGTGATTTTCCTTAAGGGTTTTTCGGAGTTGCCAAGCTCAAGTTGAGCATCTACTACATATGCTAGTAGTAGGTGTAGTAGGGTGTTTTATCCTGGGCTATAGCATCACTCTTGAGTGTAGCTAGGCGCTAATGTCTTAAGGACAGCGTGTTTAATACGTGACTCACTCTGTTTTCAAAGTTTTGCCTTGTTGCTGTTGCGGAGATATGGGGAGCTTGTTCGTTTCGTCAAAGCAATCACTTCCATTATAACGGAGTTAAGTATCAATAACTTTTGTTTATTTGATTTTTCCTTGTTTTTGATTATTGCACCCAACAATCTTAAGACATTAGAGTTTGTAATAATCACGGATGTTAATTGTGGAGTGAAAAACAAAAAAGAATTTTTGGTCAGCTGTAGAGTTTGGAATTTTTCCCTTAACCTAGAAGGAATTTAGATGAACCCTTTTGACCTAATGTAGTAGACATCTTGATAATTACCCACACAAAATTTCAGAATTTTTGGAGTTGTAAAAGTATTTTTTTGATATGTTACAAAACAAAGAAACGTTCCTGAAAAATTCTGACGAGCAGAAATTTGTTGTTGACTAAATTAGTTTTAAAGGGGTAACCACGAGTTTTTTGAAATGGTGATTCAAACGAAGTTTGTAGATCTAGATGTTATCTTCAAAACTCATATTTTATTTTCCGATTCGGAACTAAGGTTTGTGAGATGTGGTGTATTAGGTGATTGGGAAATTACCGTGTCCGTGTTCAGAGTATAAACGAAGATTGTGACATGAAATTGAAAAGGGACATGGCTACTAGGCGCATGTGGATGAACACAATTCTTCCAAAGATGACAAATGCAAGAACATCAAACACAACTCTAAGCGTAGTCTTCATAAGAAAGGTATGTTTCGTAAAAATGAATCCGGCATTACTTTAATTAAGGGTGATTGTTATGTTTGTAAAATTCCTTGCCATACGGCAGTAAATTGTAGAAAACATAAAAACCTTAATAAGTAGAAAGTTAATTCTAATTTAGTTGAAACAAACTAGAACGAGTTTAGTGGCATGATGTCGGAAGTTATTTTAATAACCAATGTGAGAGACCAGTAGGTGGACTCTGGAGCCACTAAGCATGTTTGTTGAAACAGAGACTTGTTCACCTCTTATCAGAGGATAAGGGATGTTGAGAAACTCTATATGAGTAACTCATCTGCGACAGAGGTTGCATAAAAGGGAAAGGTCGAGCAGAAGCTCATATCTGTAATGTTCTCACATTGAATGAAGTTTTCATGTTCCGAGCATATGCAAGAATCTTGTATCTTGTTCTATTGTAGATGGTAAAAGAATTAAGATATTAATTGAATCTATCTTGAAAACTTGTCGTAACTAAGGGCAGTGATTTTTTAGGCAATGGTTATAAGACTTAGGTTCTATATATGCTTAACGGAAAAAAGAAAAAAATGATGAAGTGAAAAAAGTTGATTCTTGTGTTTTCTTTTGTGTGATTGTATGTTTTGCATGGTAGACTTGGAACCGTAAACTAATAAGTCAATGCATAAACTGGCTAGCGTAGGCTGCATACCCAAATTTAGTTTGGATATTGAACACAAAATTTAAATCCTTGCAGAATCAAAATATGCTATAAAATCTTTTAGCAAAATTGTTCAGAGTAATTCTAAACCCTTAAATTTAATTCATTTAGACCTAGTTGACATGGAATCCACCCAAACGAAGGTGGTAAAAGGTGGTTTATAACTTTCATAGATGATTGTATGAGGTACTATCTTGTATGCTTTCTTAGGGATAAGGATAATGCCTTAGAAGCCTTAAGAGTATAAACTTGAAATTGAAAGCGAAGTATATATTACCACTAAAAGGGTTAGGTCTGAACGTGATGGCGAGTATGAAATTCATATAGCAGATCACACCTCCTTATTCACCATAGTCTAATGGTATAGTTGAACGTAAGAACAAAAGCATCAAGGAGATGATATATGCCATGTTAATTAAAGGATATCCGCCAACTTGTGGGGGAAGGTCATCCTCTAAATGTGTGATATACCGAATAGAGTAACCTTTAAAGGATCAGATAAAACTCAATATGAGTATGGAAATATAAACAACCTTCTTATGCATACATCAAAGTGTAGGGGTGTTTAGGTAAGGTATCCTCAGTACCCTATTGCATATAGTTTTTTGGTTTTGAGTTTTGCTTTTTTCGGAGATTTGTGTGAATACTTTTATGGAGTCTAAGGATGTTGAGTTCTTTGAAAATGTTTATTTTGAAATCTGTCTCTTCTTAGGGATGTGTTGTTGATCCCCTAGATGTCTTTTCAACTATTTCAACTTGTCAGAATTTACCTTCAAAAGAAGATGGAGTAGAATTGATCCTAGGAGAAGTAAAAGGATTAGAACTGAGACTTCTTATGGAATTGACTTCATGATATGCCTAGCTTAGTCTGAGCTCCATACTCGAAAAGAATCCATAACATCTACTGAAACCCCATTCTGGTGAGAAGCTTCATTTAGTGAAATGGACTCAGTCCGTCAAAACCAGACTTAGGAGCTTGCTAGTTTATCTGCAGGGAGTAAGACCATAGAATGTAAATAAGTCTTGAAGAGGAAACGTAAGGTAGAAGGAACTGTGGAAAAATATTAGGCTAGGTTGGTAGCTAAAGGCTATAAATTAAAAAAAGGTGTAGATTTCCTTGATTCTTATTCACTTGTGACGAGAATTACTTCTGTTGAGATGTTAATTGCTATTAATTGCTGCCATAAACAACTTAGAGATACATCAGATGGATGTTAAGACATCTTTTCTAAAACCGTGAATTAGATAAAGAAATTTACGTAGACCAACCTGAGGACTTTGTAGTGAAAGATTATGAAGACAAAGTTTGTAAGTTGAACAAATCTTTGTATGGTTTTCAAATAAGCACGTAAACAGTGACATGGAAAATTTGATCATGTGATAATGAGTAGTGGATTTAAGTCAATGAATCTAACAAGTATATTTACAAGTAACTTGTTAAGGATGCCTATGTGATTGTATGCTTGTATGTTGATGATATGCTTATACTTGATACAAACATAGATGTGATTAATTCCACTAAAAACATGAGCTGAATGAGAACGTTGGCTTGAAAGACTTAGGCCCTGTTGATGTAATCTTAGGGATGATGATTATAAGATGATCTAACATTGTCTTAGTCATTCTCATTATGTTGAATTTGTGCTTAAGAGATTCAA
The DNA here is from genome assembly GCA_023531105.1 of Papaver atlanticum. Lineage (NCBI taxonomy): Eukaryota > Viridiplantae > Streptophyta > Magnoliopsida > Ranunculales > Papaveraceae > Papaver > Papaver atlanticum. The sequence continues at coordinate 626,338 of JAJJMB010000969.1, read as the reverse complement.
TCAATCTGATTGTAAGCTTGCTTGTACTCCGTACGATTCTTCTTGTAGACTCAAGAAAAATAAGGGTAATGGAGTATCTTAACTTGAATACTCAAGAGTTATAGGATGTCTGATGAATTTAATGAACTGTAAGAGTCCAGACATTGCCTATATTGTGAGTAAGTTAAGTAGATATACTTGTAGTCCAGAGCAAGAGCATTAGGATGCACTTAGTAGAGTATTATGGAACCTGAAATACTCTATTACCTTTTGTTTGATTTATGAAAGGTATCTTGTTGTCCTTGAGGGACTTTGTGATGCAAATTGGATAGTTGACTAAGAGGAGTCTAAGTTTACGAGTGGATATGTTTTAACTCTAGCAGGAGGGTTTGTTTTTTGGAAGATTTCCAAACATACATATATTGCTCAATTCAGTATGGAATTTGAGAGTACTGCATTAGATAAAGCACGAGAGGGGGCTGAGTGCCTAAGATGTTTTTTAGAAGACATTCCTCTTTGGCATAGGCCTGTGTCAGCTATATCTATACATTGTGTTAGCCAAGCTATAATAGCTAAAGCTAGAAATAACTAATCTCAATCGGCGTTATTTCCATTGATTGGATAAAGTCCAAGGAAAATATCGCACAACCTTTGACAAAAGGTTTGTACAAAGAGATAATTAAAAATGCATCGAGGGGGATGGGGCTTAAGATCATAAATTAAACTTTCCATGAAGGATACTCAACCTTGCTGACTGGAGATCCCAAGATCAAGGTTTCGAATGAGACAACTAATTTGTGGTGGGTATCAGAGAATTTCATTCTCTGTCCTTTCTCTATGGTGTAGACGTGATGGTGTGACTGCATGTGAAGGATGACTTTTAGGAAGTCTTAATGAGTTATATAGTTTCAATTTAAGATTGAAGTGGGGTGTAGCAGTAACACTCTTTATAGAAACTCACCTATCTGAATGAGGAAGTGGGGCCGCTTCCTATGAGAATATGAGCTTTGATTCTCTAGAGCATTCTGAGAAACAGGATATGTCCAGGGCCAAATTGGACAAAACGACACGAGCTTGGCAGCAACATTGGAGATATCATCCGTGGCCGTTATCGCGAATTACATCAAACGCTAGCAGTTCAAGACATAGTTCACTGTCTCTAGCAAGTAATTCCGGTAATATCTAACTAAGCAAAGGTTCAAGACCTCATGGACACCTCTGCCTAAAATGGTATTTCCTGCACTTTTTATATGATTTTTGTTTTGATGGTTTTGGTATTACTGGAACTTAGGACCTAAAGGTCACTAAGGGTTCACTAGTTCATGCTTTTTCACTTTGGTGAAAGGAACCTTTAGTCTCACTTGTGAGGAACTAAAGATGAAAGCTCTCTATACTATATGATTTTTGCAATCCATAGTATGACCCTGGGGTCAACACAATGTTGTGTGAGGGAGATGACGTTGGAATGGCTAGTATGACTTCAACATGCACGATCTGTCTGTCTGTTCAGTCAGTTCAGGTCGTGAGATTAAGTTGTTGATTTACCAAGATCTATCTGCGTTTTCGTGTTTTTTTTGAGTTTTCATTCATGTGGGGGATTGTTGGAAAATGATTAATAAAATATGATTTTTAAAGTTTTAATAAAAATTATTATTTATTGTTTTCTTTTGTGAATGAAAAACTTATTAGTCCCACACCGTGGAGTTTCCACTTTTAGGTTGTTTTAAGAGACTATATAAGATTTTTAGTCCCACATCGGGGAGTTGCTCTTCTTAAGTTGTATTTGTCAATTATATAAACAAATTCACTACTATTGTAAAATCTGTGGGAAAGGGGTTTCTCTATATTTTAGAGAGACCCCCAAGGGAAAATATTTTATATTGCATTTCTTTAGCATTCGCGATTTTCCTTAAGGGTTTTTCGGAGTTGCAAAGCTCAAGTTGAGCATCTACTACATATTAGTAGTAGGTGTAGTAGGGTGTTTTATCCTGGGCTATAGCATCACTCTTGAGTTTAGCCGAGCGCTAATGTCTTAAGGACAACGTGTTGAACACGTGACTCACTGTGTTTTCAAAGTTGAATCGAGCATTCTGCATGTGCAATTTTTTTTTAACAATTACAGTGAAAGAACAAATTCGATCTCAGTTAACACTGTTCAATATACTGAATTGTGCAAAATGGTTGATTACTAACAAACGCTAGTAATCAGGTAGGACCAAGACCGCAGGGTGAAACAAACTTAACAAATATTTTTGAACTAGTGTGTGTCATGGAGGGGCAGTAGCTTTGGATCGTTCCTTCTGTTGAATTCAACTGAGCATATGTTTCCTGCCACTACATGCATAAAACTCCAATCATCTTGCATTAACAATACAATGAAAAACATAAGTCAAAATGTATTGTTTTAGCATTACCAATAGAATGAAAAACATTAGTCAAAATGTACTGTTTTTAGCATTTTAATTTGTATGCTTTTGGCAAATCTGTTGACAAGATTTTAATTTCTCACCCATTAGGTGGTGCTTCATTGAATTATATGGCTGGGTATCTATCTGTTTTCCGCATCAAATAGATTGAATTAAGTTGTGGCACTTCATGAATGTAAAAAAGAAAACAACAAAAAAAAATACATCCAATCTTCTTCAATAATTTTATTTATTTCTTGGTAATTTTCACATAATCCATACAATTAAAATTTAACATATATATAAACTATGTAAAGTTGTCGATCCAGTGCTTTCTCATAGGTGTTAAGACTCAAAAGTCCTCAGGTTTGGGAGGCCTTTATCGTTTCAGAATGCATCCTCTTATCAAGAAGAAAAACCAAGAAAAACCCTAACGCATTAAACAGGTAGATCACCTCGTCATGTCTTTCTATGTTGAAATGATCACTGAAAGGCATCTAAGATTTAGATCTTGAGAGGAGAAATCATAATGCTTCTTGTTTTGGTGATGATGCTGCTATTGAACCACCACCACTTGCTTCTGCCATGATTTTGTTGTTGCCTTCTGCGATAATAGAACTGTTCTTTTTATTTGTATTTAGGGTTAGGTTTTGCTTTTTCTCTACACAAATGTGGAAGGAAGGAGGCACAGTTTGGACGCATTAGTTAGTAGTATTTATAAGGGTTAGAAGATTTAGGTTTAAGGGGTATTACCAATTCACCATTGATTTCAATTTTATTTGTTTCATCTAACGACTGTAACATATTCGCTGAATGATGTGCAAGATAAGATTTTTAAGGTGTCATATAATATTGCATAACTGTGCAGGTCTCGACTAAAATCAGCATACTTAGAACTATCCTGGAAATTTCCTCTGAGGGATGCAGCAAACTGTCCAATAGTCTCAATAAAACATCACTCCTGCACTCATCAAATCAATGCGTCATATCAACAGAAAGAGAGGGTGGTTCTAAATTATAGTTTATAGTTGCACAAGTCACTGACCTTAAACAATATAATGAAACTGTATGAAAAACAAGAATCATTTGCCCACTCAAAAGGCTTTTCTAGTTCAACTACAGTCACGATGTGTGTTTATGATCATCCAGTGATTCATAGTACACCTCCACCGTATCTGTGGGTTCTAGACCAGCTTTATTTCGTAATTTTCTGGATTCTTTTCATAATAACTAACGACTCAAAGTACAACTTATCTGGGCACAAATCCCAAGATCACCAATACTTCACCGTCTCACCGGTGGCAACCATTACCTTCTGACCCATGTTCTCTATAGGACGCTTGAAGACCTGGATAACCTTAATATCAGTGAGCTTAGTAACGTCACCAACATTCTCAAAGCTTAAGATGTCTTCCTGAGTAAATGCCTGAACCTTGTGATTCTCATGGACTTTCCTAGTCGTTTACCTAAAACACTGAAATCAGGTTCTTAATGCAAAGAAGCATATCCTAAAGGGTTGTTCCATGGAACAACAAACTGTATATTTTAGTACCTTCTCAAGAACATACTCTCTCATCTTTCCAGCAATATCTTCAAGAAAGTTTTGATCAGGAGGAACAACCACCATCTGTCTAAGAGGAGATTTCGATAGTTTGTTGTCGTGCTCTTGTATGTTATGACCAAGATCAATGACTGTCATCATTCTTGTAACACTGCTCTCAATTGTTCCTCTCTCTTTCCAACTTCCATTGAAAAGCTACAGAATGCTCTCTTCTAATCCTCTGGAAACCTTGTTCATATTTTGGTTCGAAACGTCCGTGAAGAATGCCGTGAAAGGGGACTTTCCCTTACATGTCATTAGCATCACATAGTATAGTGTGGACAGAGCCATAACGAAGTCTTCTTCTCCTGTACGGCATTTTAGTGTTGAAGCGTATAAAGATATCCGTACAGTTGTTGATGAACTTCAAGAGATAAGTTACCACCGTGTATAACCTATATGCCTCCATTTCTTGTCGAACAAAATGATCAAGACTTCCAATTGAATTAGTTGATACACTGATTCAAAACATCTGATGACTTCTGGAATGTGAGTTGATAAATAGGAAGAGAATAAAGCAAGGTTCTCAAGCACAATTCTTTTGTAATTCTGAACAAGGAGCCTATATGCGAAGAAATACATCTTTTATAACACTAAAAAGTAAGGGTTTCGCACGCACAACTGGAGAATTTATTAAGTGCAATTGCACTGCATCTGCTCAGTAATCATTGATGATATCTGTAGGTGGAGGATCCTTCCCATCTGCATCCAAGACAACACCATTAGAAATGAGATTCTTACATGCTGATTTAACTAATAATGCGGTGGACAAAACCAAAAGAGTACAGATTATAGAGCCGTCCATGGGTGTGATCTAGCCCTTCAGCAACAAAATGCTCAGAGAAGTTATTCTCAAAGAAATCAATATTTTGAAATTGGTAGTAATGTATGTGTAAGGATGGAATTACTCTCATCCCAGCAACCAAATACCTTCCCAACTCGCTGAAGCACTCAAAACTCAGGACCAAGACTGGAGGGAATTGTTATATGATCAATCTTATGACAGTGCACATCAGTCACCTTAATACCAGAGAGTTTTCTAGCTTCTCAGCGAAGTTAATGACTACTCTTTTTCCTTTCCATCGTGACTAATCGAGATAGAGTATCGAGAGAGGAAAAGGAGTACCGCACGGAATTTACTTCCGCTTACAGCCCAGCATTATGCATTTTCTAGACAATTGTGGAAACGTTTTTCCTTGAAAAAAATAAGGAGCTCATGAAGTCTCTTTGTTATTTTCTAGCAATTGGCTTTTCTGCCTCTCCACTGCAACAAACCAGCTTGAAACTGCTCTATAAATAAGACAAGTATCAGATTTCCAAAAGAAAGGATAAGATTATGTCTGATATTTGACAAGCGTCCCCTTTTCCTTCGCAGCAATGACAATGCTTTTATCTCCTGTCTGTAAAGCACCCTTAGTCATCAACTGCTACAGTTATATTTTTTCCCTTTTGGATGATCCAATTTGCAATACAATAAGATAATCCTCTTGATTAAATAGAGGAGTCCGGTGACACCATTAACCTCATCAGTGACACAGTTATCTGCTACTACTCTGAATGCTGAATCAGAGAAGTTAAAATAATCAAACGAAGGAATGTACTTCAACCCACCAGAAAAAACTTTCACCGTCTCCAACAACTCATATGGTCCAGAATCAGCTTACTTCTCGATTCTTCCCATTAGATGAGCTCATAGTCTTAGACTTGCAGCATTCTTTGAATCTTAACTAGGTGCATTACGCCCATTTGCTCTAAACTTCTTCTTCGTTACGATTATAAAACCAACTAGACTAGAAACTCGGAACAAGAAGTCAAGCCAGTCCCCAATCTCCTTGTAATTGTAATCATCCTTAGCAGAAAAATTGCATTAACCTTCCTCTAACAGCAAATTCACTCTAACCTTAAGCCCTACACTTTCAGGCACTACACTTTCAGGCAAAGATGAAGAATTTTGAAAAACACAACATCAACCCCTCAAGTGCAATCATGTGATACACAAATAGCATACAGGTGAATTAAATATTAAATTTAAGATACTAAATTTTGATGGAAGAAACCGCATAGAAAAAGAAAAAAAACATAATTGATACTAAAACAGCATCCACGCACCAAAATAAATTTTGTTGGAAACAGAGATGAAGAATAGCAGTTAGTTACTCTATTAAGAAAAATGAACCACAAAACATAATACATAATATTATTAAGAAAAATCTTTCATAATTTTTTTTGCAATCAGAAAATTGCAACTCTTATTAAAATAAAAATTATTAAGAAAGCTCTCTTTACAATAAGTTGCAACTTTCAATATTTTTGATATGGTGTTCATAGTCTAATTTTGTATCTGGATATATAAGACTTCATTGTGATCTGTTCTCCTCCTATTTCATATCTCCTTCGCATAAGACTAACGGAAATGGTATGATGGAGAACTGAGTGATGATAATAAGGATAGAAACAGACATGTGCTGGGTGAAAAGAAAGATAAGGGCTGGCAGATCTAAATTCGTGAGGCAGAAAAAGAAGAAATTAAGATTTTGAGAGGTGAAATCATAGTGCGAATAGTTGTTGCTGATCCTATTGAACTGCATCACTTTCTTCTGCCATGATTTTGGGCGTTGTTGATAAGCAAAGATAGATAGATGAGGAAACTGTTATGTTGATTAAGGGCTAGGGTTTGGTTTCTCTCTTCTTCTTTTCACTGACTGAGGCGGCACAGTTGGGATTCATTCTCTAGCAGAAAACTTTACTATTTACAAGGGTCGATTAATTTAGGGTTCACTTAATATCGTTGATTTCGGCATTTTTTATGTTGATCTAACGGTTATGGCGTATTTATTTCCTGATCGTATTTGCTGATCTACATCTGTTTTATAGATGGCAGTGGCATGTTCTTCATACACCATGAAGGGTAGGATTTAGGTGCATGGGTTTATGACTTATTGGCTGATGGGGCAACACTGGTGGTGGCCATGCATTACGGCATATGAATATATTTTTTTGAAGCATATTACGGCATATGATGATACAAAGAGACCATTTATTCTGTATAAGATAAACTCCGCCATGGAATACTTAATCAAATTAGGGAGATGGAAACATGCTTGTAGATAATTTGAAAATTAACAAGGTTATGTTAATCTTTTCGTATATTTAACTTATTATCCTGATGAAGTATACTTTTTTTTTTGCGTCTCCCTCAGGTCAAAGGACTCTCATCAGAATTTATTGGCTTATGTAGATGTAAACAACTCAAACATACGTAGACTTCACAAAGTTCTTTGGAAAAGACTTTTGTTTTTAAAGTTTCCTCCATGCAGTGATCATCATTTCAGTTTCACAACCCTCACAGAACACTCACAAATTTATAGTTTAAGATGTAGAGGAATGCGTAATGCAGGCTTTGCTCAAACCCCGTGTCATCACTGTGTGGGAGCTTGCACATGATAATATCTACGTCTCTACTAGAATAGCTAGAAATAATAGTATCATGCAATTTGGTTTGCTATATATGCTAAGCTAGACTGGCATTAGGAGTATCCCAACTCGCCATCAAAGCTTGCATGACGCCTTCTTTGCTTTCATATCATATATATTCGACTTGGTCATCGTGGCCGGCCACCTTGTAGAGTGCATAATATAAACATGTTTGGGTATCAAACACCTACTTATATTAGCTATTATATTCTAAAATATTACTTTGTATTACATTTATTTTCTGTTTTGTAGCCTTTGCTAGGATGAATCAACCAAAAGAAATGGAAATGACTGCCAAAATGTTGATGAAGTGAAGTCTACTATTGGAGAAGGGTCAAGGACCAAATGGAACTCGTTCAGATACATGATTTCTTCTCACCATCTTCTAGAGAATTATAATACAAAGTTAGCGCAAAAGAAAATGGGGGTTATTCCAATGACGTACGAAGAAGTTATGAGCAAACCACGAATTGTTTTTTCGTTGGTTGTTGTGCCTTATTGGGTTTGTGCGAGTATGAAAAAAAAGTTGCTATTTGGACTTCTAAATCAATAAAACTTGGTCCCAATGGGTTTCCAAACCTAGAAATAGAGAATTCTTGAGGTCCGAAGGCTATAAGACCCAAAAATAAAATAAAAAACAAAACCCCAAAAGCCAACCAAATCAAGACCGAGAAACCAAAAAATAAAAATTGAACACACTCATTATCAGCGGCGAACAACAATAATCGGTGAACAAGGTTAAGACGATCTTGGGATGATGGTTGATCTGCTTAGATCTGCTCCAAATGAACCGATCTCAGCAGAGGGGCGCTCACTCCTTTCGGGTTTTTTTTTCACTCTTTTGGAGAGAAAGTAGAGAGAGTGGCCCAAGTCATGTCGGGGCACAACAATTCGGATGAACCTATTAGAGTATGTTTGTAATGAAAACAGGTGTTAGAATTGAATATGCTTTTTTATCAAGTTCTGACAAGATATATTTGTATGCTATATAAGTATAAGCATTTGCTATTAATTCAGGAAAGCATCGTGTGTTTACACAACTCTTTTGCTGGAAAAAGCATCGTGATAATGTCTCTTAAATGAGGCTAGATCCTAATGTCAGTTCGGAGTCTTCGGACATGACGAGCTCATTTTTTAGGTGCATTCGGATGACCATGTGTCCATGTCCCTTTACAAGATCACTGAACAATGCATGAGCATGAGTACTTTTGCATCCTGTTGCGCTAATGTCCGTTTCGGAGTCTTTGGACATGGACTATCATGTCAAGTTAGGCCCATATACACTTCTAAGCCCGGTTCTGTCCTTGGAATCATTTCCCAATACAGTATTTCACAAAATTCTCCATCATATCCTCTCTATTAGCCGAGTTGAACTGTCATTCCAAATTTCTTCAACAATGTTTCGTTCTCTTTAATGGCGGTGTGTAGATTCTCCATGCTCATATCTTACATCACAAAACCCATTTCTTCTTCTTCTTGTTCATGTTAGGGTTATAAAATACATTTCTTCTTCTTGTTGTAGATTCTTACGCCTTCCACTGATCCTTTCATATGATGATACTCATAAAATCCTTAAATCCAAACTCGATTACTTCAATTTCATCAACAAAATTGTTGGTAGTGACAGATACTTCTTCCTTTATAAGTAATTAAGAAATAATCAAGTTTGGATTTAAGGTTTTAAATGTTAGGGTTCTAAACCAAAACAAACTAAGATAAAATCCATAAGGATTAGCCACCTCTGTGTTATAAACAATTGATTGAATGTCGAAAATAAACTAAACAGAACATATATAAAGCTATCTAGACTTGCAAAGATCAGCGCGGGAATTGAACCCGTAACCTATAGATTGGGAGCCCAACCCCTGGCCAACTGGGCTAATGCCAATTGGTTTAAATAAAACAGAGTTTTAGTATTTAAGGCAAGCTAGCTATATATGGTGTTGGTACCGCAACATCCCTCCCTGCTTGAAACATTGCTTGTCCTCAAGTATCAAAATCTGGAAATCGAAGAAGCAACTCGTCAGCATCTTCCCAAGTAGCTTCTTCTGCTGGATGATCCTTCCATTTAATCAACCATTTGGTACCTGCATGAGCACCCTTCTTGAACATCTTACGTTCCAAAATAGTATCTGGTTCCCACTTATCATAGTCAACAGTTATTGGAAGATTTGGATCAACCAAAACTAAAGAACCCAATTTCAACTTTAGCTGTGAAACATGAAATACTGGATGTATACGACTTGTATTAGGTAAATCTAGCCTATAAGCAACGGTCCCAATCTTCTCTAAAACACGGAAAGGTCCATAGAACTTATGAGAAAGTTTAAAATAAGCTTTCGTTGCAATAGTGTGTTGTCTGTATGGTTGGAGACGAAGAAAAACCCAATTAGTCACTGCAAAATGTCGTTCAATGCGATTAGAATCAGCATAAGTCTTCATTCTTGTTTGAGCAGCTTCTAACTGAGATTTCAAAGTTCTTAGTGTGTGGTCTCTTGCTCGCAGAGTAGTATCAACAACATGAGCAAATGTTGATCCCGGAATATAAGAAGATATTGTTGGTGGCAGTCGGCTGTAAACAACTTGATATGGAGACATCTGTATTGAAGAGTGAAAACTTGTATTGTACCACCATTCCGCCCATGGTAACCACTTAGACCATTCACTAGGTTTAGACCCAGCAAAACACCGTAAGTAGCATTCCAATGTTTTATTAGTAACCTCTGTTTGTCCATCAGATTGAGGATGATAAGAAGAGCTACGACACAATTTAGTGTAAAGCAAAATACGCTTCCCAGAAATTGCTCATAAATATTTGGTCTCTGTCACTCACAATGCTTCTCGGCGTGCCATGAAGATGTACAATTTCACGTACGAATAACTCTGCAACAGAGCTTGCTGAATATGGATGTTTAAATGATAGAAAATGCTCATATTTAGATAAACGATCCACCACAATAAGAATAGAAGTCGTACGATATGAAGGTGGAAATCCATCGAAATATCTAACCAAATATCAGCTGAAATTGGAAGAGGATTTAATAATCCTGGTGGACTAATTGACTCAGATTTATTTCGTTGACAAATATCACAATGAGATATAAAAGTCTTGACTGAAGATTTCATACCTTTCCAATGAAAGTTATTATGTAAACGCTTGTAAGTGCGAAGATAACCAGAGTGACCACCAATATGATTGGAATGAAACTCCTCAAGTATTTTATGACACCAAGAAGAAGTTTGAGGCACAACTATACGATCCTTATAACGGAGAACACCATTAGTATATGAAAAATGCAGCTTGGAGGTAGGATTGTCTTGTAGCTGTTGAATCAGATTACTTAGTTTTGTGTCATTGCGACACTCCAGAATAATATCATCAATACCAGATAAAATTGGTGAAGACAGAAGAAAATTAGTGCCTGAAGTACGCGATAAAGCATCAGCTGCAATATTTTCTTTCCCTTGACGAAAAATGATCTCATAATCATATCTCAAGAGCTTAGATAACCATTTTTTTTGTTCCATCGAAGAAAGCTTTTGATCCAAAAAATACTTGAGACTGCGATGATCTGTGTATATTTTAAAATGTCTCCCAAGTAAATAAGGGCGCCATTTTTGAACTGCAGACACAATGACAAGCATCTCTTAATCATAAATAGAAAGATTTAAAATCTTCCCAGATAAAGGCTTACTATAATATGCAATTGGCCTCTTGGATTGCATAAGAACAACACCTAACCTATTGCCAGAAGCATCACATTCCAACATGAATTCTTTTGAAAAATCTGGAAGAACTAAGACTGGTGTGGTTGTAAGAGCATGTTGGAGCGATTTAAAAGATATTATTGCTTTGTCATTCCGAAAAAAACATCCTTCTACTATAGTTGAGTTAATGGAGCACTAATTTTACCAAAGTCCTTCACAAACTTTCGATAATAGCCAGCTAAGCCCAATAAACCCCGTAACTCTTTAACTATAGTAGGAATTGGCCACGAAGAGATGCATTGAATCTTCTCATTATCCACCGAAACACCTTCATAAGAAATAATATGACCAAGATATCTAATAGATTGTTGTGCAAAAGCACACTTTTATTCTTTCACAAAGAGCTTATGCTGACGTAAAAGTTCAAATACTATAGATAAATGCTTGACATGATCAGCAAATAAGGCCTGAACATATGATTCATGAATCTATGAAAAGTGGCTGGTGCATTGGATAATCCAAATGGCATAACAAAAAACTCATATTGGCCATGATGAGTGGGAAACGCTGTCTTTGGACTATTCGGTTTATGGACTCTTAACTGATGATAACCATAATGGAAATCCAACTTCGAAAATATCATTGCATCATGTAACTCATTTAATAATTCGTCAACCATAGGAATTGAAAAACGATCTTTGATGGTCAACTTGTTTAAAGCACGATAATCAACACACATCCGCCATGATCCATCCTTTTTACGCATCATTAGAATAGGAGATGAATAAGGGATGGAACTAGGTCGAATAAAACCAGATTGTTGTAACTCATAAACAATCTTGTCTATTTCATCCTTCTGAAAATGTGGGTAACGATAAGGGCGCACATTTACAGGAGCAGAACCAGGAATCAAAGGAATACGATGGTCATGCATACGTTCAGGAGGAAGAGAAGTTGGAATCTTGAAAATATCAGCAAAATTGGAGAGTAATTGTTGAATCTCAGGTGGTAAAACTTGCGCAGTAGCAACAACAACACTCAATGATGATAACTGAAGAAAAATTCAATAATTCTCTCTACACAGTAAACGTTGCATGGGAATTGTATCCAGGATCATTGCTGAAGAATAATTGTCTCCACATAAGACAACATCGTCATTATGAAACTTGAACTTCATTGATAGTTTGTTGAAATCCCAGATGATTGGTCTCAAAGTACGCAGCCATTGAACACCTAAAACTGCATCACAACCACTGATGTCCAAACACATGAAAATCAACCGTAAAAATATAATTTTGCAGTTTAATTGGTACATTGAAACAAGAACCCTTAGTGTATAACTGACCACCATCACCAACCGTGACACTGAGTGATAAATCCTTGGATTCAATGGAATAACCACACTGCTTAGAAAGATTTGGGTGAAGAAAATTATGAGTAGCCCCTGAATCAACTAAGATGGTAAGAGGTTGAGCTTTTGTATGACCTGAAATGCGCATTGTATTTGGAAAAGTAGAACCCATTAAAGAGTTGTAAAAAATATTAACATCTTGGTCCTTTTGATCATCAGTTTCTTCAAAAGTTATTGGGACATTTTGTTCCTCAAAAATTGGAGTGGTAGAATCTCCATCTGGCGCAGCATCTAAGAGTAATAATCGTGGCTTAACACACAAATGACCAGCCTTATAATAATCATCACAATTAAAACAAAGGCCTTTGTCTCTCCAGGAGGTAGAGTTCTCTTTCTGGGTTGGGAGTTTGTAGCTATTGCTGGTCTGAATTGACGAAAGGGTTTGGAAATAGAAGAAACTGCAAGTATTGAATCCTCTTTTTGTATTTCCTTTTTGAAAGCTTCGGACAAAGTCTTAGGTTCAAACAAACTTACACCAGTTCCAATCTCAACTTTTAAAGCAGCAATGAATAAATCCACAAGATATAGAGTAGGAAGATCATGCACAAAATTAAGTAATTTTTTAAACTCAGAAATTAATTCTCGAACTGTACCTGTTTGAGATGACTTTGTTAAAGCAATATGAGGATTTATAAATTTGTGATCAGCAAATCTATTACGCAGTAGAACACAAAATTCTTCCCAAGACGGTGTAGGAAGAGACTGCTTAATCCAATGATACCAAGAGTTTGCATCACCCTTAAGATGAGCAGCAACCACTGGAACTTTAAAAACTGGAATTATCCCATGCAAACTGAAATACTGATCTGCTTGAAAAATCCAACCGTCAGGATCAACGCCGTCAAAAGTCGGGAATTTGAGGTTGATTGTACCGGTACGAATAGTGGGTATAGTTTCACCACCATTACCATTATTATGGACATTATTAGTTCGTTGGTGATCACCAGAAGGAAAACCAGTATCACCCTTTTTTCCGTATTAAGAGCATCGGTAATAGGTTCTTTCATAGCAGTTGCTAATACAGTTGACAAGGATGTTGTCAAAGCTGTTGATAAAGATGTTGTCAATGTTGTTGTGAGGGCAGATATATCTTCTGTACGATTAGCTTTAGCAACTCCTTCGTTAATATCATCTTTCTTAATCTCATCGAGACATTGTAGTGCTAAACCCTCTATCAATTCTTTGATCTCGTTCTTCAAACCCTTAACTTCATCGGTTAACTTCGCAATCGTCATAAAAAAATTTGTTGAAATTCTATGAATATAATTAACCTGGCTCTGATACCAGATGTTAGGGTTCTAAACTAAAACAACTGAAAGAGAACTCAAAACCAACTAAAACCCTAAGATAAAATCCTTTTTTTATGGGGATTAGCCACCTCTGTGTTTTAAACAATTGAAAGAACTTAAGTTATATTGATTGAATGTCGAAAACAAACTACACAGAACATATATAAAGCTATCTAGACTTGCACAGCATGAAGTCTTCTAAATAAAGAAAATAACTAAATAAAATAAAGGTATGGGTTTTGAACATGCCTGTAGGTAGCCTGAAATTTCCGAATTGTAGCTTACGTTACTCTTTACCAATTTTGCTTCAAAAAAAAATCTTTCCCAATTTTAGATAGGCTAATCTTATGTACTCCGATATGAAAATTGTGTCGTTACCCGTCTTTGTTATATATTGATTGACAACAAAAGTATTTGTTAATCTAGAATGAATGAATTTCAGCTGTAGAAAAGCACTATCTGGCCATTTAGGAAAGGGAAATTTTTAGTTTGTTGTTTGGTTCGTAAGTTTATGAGCTCTCTATCCAAATGAGAATTAATTACTTGTTCAAATACATACAATTTAATTCTTGGAAAGCTCTTAAGCTTCTTTCATTTGCTTACAGTCAAAATTTTGATGAATATCTTAGCGGTGTGTAAGGTTTTAATTGTTGACGAATCCATGTATTTAGAAAGGGCTATATTAAGTGAAGCATTTTCGAACAGAGTTCTAATTAGATTTACCATTATAATTTGTACATTTATTTTAGTCTCTTCAAGAGAATGAGAGAATTGTGATGACAATTGGATTATTCTGATGAAATGATGTTCTTCTTGTCTCCTTCAGGTCAAAGAGCTCCCATTAGAAATTGTTGGCTGATGTAGATGTAACTGCTTAAATAAATGAAGAATTCTCAAAATTTCTATGGATAGGTATTCTCCTCTTAAAACTTCCTCCATGCTGATCCGCATTTCACAACACTCTCGGAACACTCATAAATTTAAGATCTTGTGAGTGCATAATGCAAACTTTGCACACAGCCACACCTCTCATTCTCACGAGAATCATGATTCTCTATCATCACCCCTAAGTGCAATTCGCTGACCTCTCGAAAACAACCTGCTAGATTTTGTGCCCCATAGAAATGAAAAGCTGATATGTATCTCATTTAAGAATTTTTGTGTGTCTTAGTTTGGATTTTTGTAATAAAGGAGGAATAGGGGAATTAAATTAATGAGAATAAATATGTGGGAAGCATATTGCTTGCCTCTTAGTAGCCAGGAGCGGGGACGGGGACGAGGATGGGAACGAAAATCGTAAAATTTTCAAAAAATGAAATTCGAGGAACGAGTCGGAGTCGGGAACCTAAATAACATTTTTTTTAGAAATCTTAGTTATATTACTAATTTTCAAATTTTGTAATCAAGAAATAAAACAAAAACCTTAAATATTTAGAAAATGTTGATCAAGTGCGGGAATATATCTAATTCATTGACTTTTTTTGTCTCTTGTGTTTGTTACGAGCACTCTGAACTCGGCTTTGTGCTTTGTTTCCTGCTCTTGTGAACTTGGAGGTGCGGGTGGAGGTGTTGGTGTAGGGGAGGATGAAGGGATAAGATCAGTTTGTTTGATGAAACTATGGAAGTACGAGTAACGGCCTTATATTGGATATATCATGTCTCTTCAGTTTCCAGATCTGAAGTTATAATAAGAAAATCAAATTTGCTATCCGATTACAAGAAACCAAATATTGGAAATCGGTGGGAATTAACTTCATGTTGGAATTAAGTTTATGTCGGGATAAAATTTGTATTGGAAATCGGTGGTAGGAATTAAGTTTATGTTGGGATTGGTTGGACTTCGAAAGCACACGTTTCTGACTAGTTAGGAGCGCGTTTTTTGCTTGTTAGGATCGCGTTCCTGATACGAATCTTATTTGGGAACGCAAAATCGCAAATTTGAAGGAGATTCGTGATGCCCTTTCACGTTTCTGGCTACTAAGGCTTGCCTGGATTCATGTTGTGCAACGTGTGCATGGGCAGATTGCTTATTAGTTGTATCAGTAGAAGTTCTGCACGGGTTGCTTATTGTGGTCTTCTAGAGCTTTATTACTAATTGAAGTTTGATGTATTTCGCAGGTCAAACTCCGCTATCCTGGGCAGCCATAGAAGGGCACTTGGTTGCTGTGGAATATCGTCTTCAAAAGGGTGCCAATCCTGAAATACCGGATGATTCAAATTGTACTGCTTTGCATCATGTCGCTATGAAAGGCAGGTTGCACTCCAACTTATTTAGTAACTTTCTAAATTTTTAGTAAATGAGGTCCTATTTCAGGACATAAAGATGTCATACCCATGTTACTTTCAAAAGGTATAAATATGGATGTTACCGATAGTTTTACCTCGCCGCTACACTATGCTGCCACTTTTGGTGAACACGGTACTGTTAAAGTTCTTCTGGATTATGGTTTTGAGTTGGATGCCCATATTCTAACGACAAGTGTGGCTTTTTTTTAGCAGATATTAAGTGATTTCTAAATGGTAACCTAAGTTTTATTCTTGATTAGATGTGAACAGCTTGATCACGACATATGTTTATTCTCAATTGTGACTAAAAACTATTTGCTCTGTTGGTATAACTAAGAGCTACTGTTAATTGAGTTATATCTCTGACCTGTTTCGCTTGTATGAGCTGCCTTTCAACTTATTTGTTAGAATGCTAGTCTGAAGCTTGTCATAAACACCTCTTCTCTAAGCATGGGGATCACTGAATCTACCTTCTTTTATGCTAGTCTGTATGTACATTCTTCTTATGTGCAATATTAACATAGAATCATTCGTTTTACTTCCACAGTTTTTCCTTTTGTTTTTTGTCTTTCTAGGCATTGAGATCACTGAATCTACCTTCTGTTTTATTTTTGCAGACTAATTTGGTGTATGATGATATTACTCCACTTCTGGCATCTATCCATGCCCAATCTTGGCAATGCGCGAAGCATCTACTGAAGGTGGATATATTTGTCCATGCATCTCTCGGAGAGGATGAAAGCACCCATAAATGAAGATTTCTCAAAATTTCAGGAAAGGTATTTTCCTCTTAAAACTTCCTCCACGCTTATCCGCATTTCACAACACTCTCCAAGCACCCATAAATTTAAGATATTGATAAGTGCATAATGCAAACTTTGCACACATCCACACCTCTCATTCTCACGAGAATCATGTTTCTCCAGCATCACCCCTAAGTGCAATTCACTGACCTCTCGAAAACAACCTGCTAAAGTTTTGCGCCCCATAGAAATGAAAAGCTATTATATATCTCATTTACGAATTTTGGTTTGTTTTAGTTTGGATTTTTTAACAAAGAGGGAATTGAATTAAGGAGAATAAATATGTGGGCAGCATCTTGCTTGCCTGGATTCATGGTGTGCAGCGTGTGCATTGGCAGATTGCTAACAGTTGTATCAGTACAAGTTCTGCTCGGGTTGCTTATTGTTGTCTTTTTGCTTTCTCTCTTATTGTTTCATGGATCCTCAGAGAAGTTGTTGCTCCTCTCATGGAGAAAACCCCATGTATCTTTTATTTTACTCTATGATTATTGGGTTTCTTGAAGGAATTCCGTGAATTATTATTATAGCTTTGATGTTGGATGTTTAATTGTAATTAGCTTTGATATTTGTGTAATTTAGGGTACGCCTCTAGTTCGCTTAAAATGTTCGAAGCTGATCATTGGTTAATTTTTTTGTTTTTGTTTTAGGGATTAATCATTTCACCAGGCTCCAGATAGGGAGGGAGTGGTTTGAAACTGATGCTGTTCTGCGTGTGAGTTTGGGTAATTTTTTATTTTTCATCATTGCCATTATAATGATTGGTTTCAAGGACCAGAAGGACCTCCCTGGGGACAGACAGTTTGCACCATGGTGGCAATGGATGATGAAGGCTGTTACTTGGTGCCTTATGGTGGTTTTTATGTTTTTACTTCCAATGGGATAGTCAACTTTTATGGTGAGTGACTTTCATATGTAACCTGTATTATATTGCACAAACATTTTTTTCTTTATAGAATCTGTCACCGACCATCCTCTTGACCTATTGGTTATTGCATAAGATATTTATAACTGAATGCATGTTCTGTGTATATGAATGTTACATCGAGGTATACTAGCATCTAGATCAAGTTTTCTTAGATCAGTCATACACTACACTGCAGCTTGTCTCCCTCCCAATAAACAAGGCTTATTTGTAATTTTTGACAGTTTACAACATTTGAGTTTACAGCATGATGAAGTGACAAGACTCTTATAAGTTTACAACATTTCAGTTTCCGTGCATACTTCCTGAGTGTTTGACAAAACTCTTACGAGTCTTACAACATTTGGCTTTACAACATAATGAAAATGAGAAGACTCTTATAACCTTTGACTTTACAGCATTTCAGTTTCCCTGCATGCTTCCTGAAAGTTCTCTTGATAACTACAAATTTGGCCATTAAATCATTGTACTCGGGAAGTTTTGGATGGATATTGCTGCTGCAAGAAGAGGAGAAACTGCTACTACTTCCTTAATGTTGTCTCTTGATGGTGTTAGAGTTTATAAAAGGTAGCCTTTGTTTCCTATTGGAATTGTATTTTTCTGTTTTTAGTTTAAGCTATATTTGTTATGTCTTGTATGCCAAGTCTATGGCAAGTGTCTTTTCCGGTACATCAAGATTCTGTAAACAAACATATATATACACAGTTTCATATTTGGTTTTCACTAGTTGAGAAACCTTTCATAATCAAAACCTGTTTTGGTATCAGACAGGTCGGTTCTTCTACGACCTGTTTAGGGTTTAGTTTTTTCATCTTCTTTTTCTTTTATTTTCTAACTTCATCTTCTCCATGGATACTGCATCCTCTCAGTCGTCCTCAACTTCTTCTTCAACCACCTCGTCTATGTCTTCCGCTATGACCTTCTCCGCTACGTCCTCTGTCTCTGTCGATCAAGCACCTTTTGAACGATTACAAGGTGCTATTTCAGAAAAGTTAACTGGTTATAACTATCTACTATGGAAAGCACAGTTCACACCGTATTTACAAGGATATGATTTGGAAAAATATGTTGATGGTTCTCTTCCAAGTCCACCACCTCTTGTCAATAATATCCCTAACCCACAATTCTTGTCCTGGAGAAGCAAAGATAAACTTCTTCTCGGCTGGATTATGTCGTCCCTAACTGCTTCAATACTAGCTAAGGTTAAGGCATGTGATACTTCCTTCTCTATCTGGACAAAACTTGATGCTCTCTTTGCATCCAAAACAGATGCACATCTTATTCATCTCAAGGAGTCTCTGTCATAATTCAGGAAAGGAAACTCAACCATGTCTGACTACATTCAATCGGTTAAAAATATTGTTGATTCTCTTGCAGCTAGTGGTGTTGACGTTTCTGACAAAGAATTCAGTCATTATGTTATTAAGGGACTTGATTCTTCCTACGAATCAATTGTTAGTTCTTTAATCACCACAATGGGTGTTATTACAGCTGATGAATTTGAATCCATGCTCCTCTCCTATGATCTTCGTGTCCCAGCACAGAATTAGGTAGCTCTCTCTTCCCCACTTGCTAATGCTGCTTCTGTAAGTCGCGTTGAGGATGTTCCGCTTACAGGAGATGGATAACCAGCTGTTGTTTGTCAAATCTGTATTAAACCTTTTCATAATGCTCGTGACTGTCGCAAGAGGTTTGATACAGTAACTTACCCTTCTCGTGACAAACGCCCACAATCCAAGAATACTGCTACCAGAGGACGACGACCATCTTCGACTGCTCCAGCTGCGTATACTGCGTCTCACAATTCTGTTTATGCCTATGATTGGCTTCCCGATAGTGGTGCGACGAATCATATGACTAATAATCTCAGCAACCTACACACTCATTATGAATATAATGGACCAGATCATATTCGCACTGCTGGAGGTTCATCCTTGCCGATTTACAACACCGGTGATGGTATTCTTGCTACTCCTACTCGTAAGTTTCTTCTTCCTAATGTTCTTCATGTTCCACATCTCTCCAAAAATCTTTTATCTGTCTCTAAATTCTGCCTTGATAATAATGTCTTCTTTGAATTCTATGACTCTTTTTGCCTTGTGAAGGATCGCCAAACTGGGGAGGTAGTACTTCGAGGAATGCGCAATAAGGAGGGTCTTTATACTCTTCTTCCTATTTAACCGGTTTCTGCTCTTGTTGGTGAACGTACTTCTTTACAAACATGGCACTCCCGTTTGGGGCATCCAATGCTCAAAACTGTTAAAGCCATTGTCTCGAAGAATAGCTTTCGTGTTTCTGCTTTTCAATTCTCTATGTGTCAGTCATGTTTAGCTAATAAAAGTCATAAACTTAGTTTTTCAGCTAGTACTACAGTTTATGAACATCCTTTGGATCTTATTGTTTAAGATGTTTGGGGTCCCGCTCCACTTTTATCTAATGAAGGTTTTCGGTACTATATTATTTTTGTTGATGCTTTTAGTCGTTTCACTTGGATTTACCCTATGCATACAAAAACCGATGTTATTGGTATCTTTGATGTCTTTTATCGCCAAGTACAAACTCTTTTTGGTCGCAAAATTAAAATTTTCCAAACTGATAATGGCACTGAATATAAGAAACTCAATAAAATTCTGCAACAAAATGGTACCCAACATCGCCTTACTTGTCCCCATACATCTGCTCAAAATGGTCTTGCGGAAAGACGACATCGTCACATAGTTGAAACTGGCTTCACACTTTTATCCACGGCTTCCGTTCCGCCTCGTTTTTGGTATGATGCTTTTTCTACTGCCACTTTTCTCATGAATCGTGTTCCCTTAGTTCCTACGGGTGTTAAATCTCCATATGAGTTGTTGTTTAATAAAGTTCCGGATTTTCTGTCTCTTCGGACTTTTGGATGCTTATATTTTCCTCATCTCAGAGATATCGAACTACTAAACTTGAATCGCGGTCTTCTCCTTGTGTTTTTCTTGGATATTCTGCAACTCGAAAGGGTTACAAGTGTTTACATATTCCTTTTGGTCGAGTTTATTGGTCGCGTCATGTTGTTTTCTTTGAATCTTCTTTTCTTTTTGCAGGTTCCAATTCCTCAGTACTACCATCTTCCTCGAATCCTTCACAGGTAATCTCTTCTCCACTTCTTTTCCCATTATCTACTGCTGTGTCCTCCCCTTTTAACTCTGCACTTTTAACTGTTCCTCCTGCCCAAGTTTCTGGTTCTTCTCCGCTGGTTTGCAGTTCATCTCCTTTACTTTGTGGTTCTACTGCTCCTCTCCAAGTTACCTCTACCGACAACCTGCCAGATGTTATCGTTCACCTGCAGCCTCCTGCTGCTCCTCGTATGCTAGATACTACCAACAACACAGCGTCTACTCTAGAAACTTTGTCTCCTGCTACTCCTGTTACGGACTCAACACAGTTGCCCCTGCTGTCGTCTGCAACTGTTGACCAGTCAACTTTGTCTCTTGCTGCAGTCTGTCAGCAAACTTCTTCGCCTTACTCATCTGTTTCAGTTGACTCGTCTGCTTCCTTTTCTCACACAATTACGGAAGCTCAACAATCTTTTCCTGCAGAAACTACGGAAGTCCAACAGTCGTTTCCTACAGCTGGTCAACATTCTTTTCTTCCTGATGCTGCTCGGTTTGGCCACACCTACAACAGGCGATTACCATTGGTTCCTGTTGCCTCTTCTACAGCTCCGTTACCTTGAGTTTTCTGAGGCTCAACTGTCGGTCCCTACTACTGACATACAAGATGCTTCTGCTATCGCACCAATATAACAAGTTTTGCCGGATCAATCTCTTGCAACTTCCAGACCACCAACTAGGAATGATCATTCCATGATTACTAGGGGAAGGACGGTATTTTTAAACCAAAAGCTCTATTAGCTTCGAAATATGCCACAATTACTGATGCAATTTATGAGCCAACTTGTTATTCACAGGCAAAACAAGATCCTAAATGGCGTAGGTCAATGGATGACCAATATAATTCTCTTATTCAGAATGGGACTTGGTCTTATGTTAAACGTACTCCGAATATGAATGTGGTTGGATGTAAATGGGTGTTTTGTGTCAAACGCCTTGCTGATGGCACTATTGAACGGCGCAAGTCTCGTCTCGTGGCACAAGGCTTTCATCAACGTGAAGAGAAGGACTATGGAGAAACTTTCAGTCCGGTAATCAAGCCTTGTACAATTCGTGTTGTTCTTACTTTGGCTCTTACATCTGCCTGGCCTATTCGCCAACTTGATATTCAGAATGCGTTTCTCAATGGTTTTCTTACGGAAGAGGTTTATATGAAGCAACCTCCTGGTTATACTGATCAAAATTATCCTGATCATGTCTGTCAATTGCACAAATCGTTGTATGGTCTCAAATAGGCTCCAAGGGCGTGGTACACTTGGCTTAGTGTGTTTTACAACAACTTGGTTTTGTTACTTCTCGAACGGATTCTTCCTTATTTATTCGTCGTTCAAATGGTGATGTTACTTATCTTCTAGTATATGTTGACCACATTATATTAACAGGCTCATCTTCTTCTTATTTGCAACATCTTATTGACACTCTTCACAAGGAATTTGCGCTCAAAGATCTTGGTGAATAGTCTCTTTTTCTTGGTGTTGAAGTTACCAGAACAACTGATGGTTTGTTTCTCTCTCAGCGTCGGTATATTGAAGATTTATTGGAAAGTGCCAACATGCAAGGAGTTAAGCCAGTCATTACTCCTTTTACTACTTCTACTGAGTTAAATCTACAAGGTGGAGTTCCTTTGAAAAATCCTACTAAATATCGAAGTCTTGTTGGAGGTATTCAATACTTGTTGATCACACGCCATGAACT
This sequence comes from Papaver atlanticum, assembly GCA_023531105.1. Classification (NCBI taxonomy): domain Eukaryota; kingdom Viridiplantae; phylum Streptophyta; class Magnoliopsida; order Ranunculales; family Papaveraceae; genus Papaver; species Papaver atlanticum. The sequence continues at coordinate 603,620 of JAJJMB010000969.1, read as the reverse complement.
TTCTTTCTCAGTTAATAAAGTCTGTCAATTTATGCAACATCCTACTGATAAGCATCTTCTTCTTGTTAAGCGAATCCTACGCTACTTACAAGGTACTTCTTCTTATGGTCTTACTCTCCGACCCTCTTCTTCTTTGCAACTAAGTTTTCAAGCCTATACGGATGTTGATTGGGCCGGTGATCCAACTGATAGACGTTCCACTAGTGGTTATTGTGTTTACTTAGGCTCGAATATCATTTCTTGGAGTGCTAGAAAACACAAAACAGTCTCTAAATCAAGTACCGAAGATGAGTATCGAGGGCTTGCCATTGCTATTGCTGAGCTCATGTGGATTGAGTCTTTACATAAAGACTCTTTTTTATTTGAAATAGACTAAATTACCCTTAACGTTCTTCTCCATCTCTAGATAATATTGATCTCATTTTTATTTGGAAACACCGATCCTCTTCTTATCTATCGGCATCATCTTCCTCTACCATCCCACCAGCAACACCATAACCAACATAATCTTCTCCCACCTCCGTTATCAACGCCATTAATCCCATCTCCACTACGAGAAACACCAATACCACCATCGACAGATCTCAACTTTCTCCACCACCAACATCGACACCACCACCACCATCTCTACGACCAGAAAACACCAACGCCGTCGACAACATCGTGTTTATCCAACACCGTCACCGCCGCCGCCGCCACCACCACCGTCCATAAAGAAATTTCTGATGCCCTAATTCAAATTTCCCAAATTCACAATTTGAGAAAATTAGGGTTTTGTGTTAATTGAAATATATGCTCAAATTGGTAAGATTCAAACCCTAATTGTCTTTGATTACATTCAAAATAGTTTAATTTTGGTTAGAAAATTTGGTGCATATGTTACAGATTTGTCTATAAATATGAGACGTGAATGTAATGCTGAAATTGTTTTCATCCAAGTTTAAACAAGGATGAAACTGGTTTCATATACGTTTAACCTATGTAAAAACTAGTTTGAGATTAACTGAATTTGGTTTGGATGAAACTGGTTTCATCCTGTTTTGGGTTGAGCTCAAATTGTTTTCATCTAAGTTTAAAGAAGGATGAAACTAGGTTCATCATGTGTATTCATTGAATGAAACCTTTTTACATTCTATATTATTACACGTTGAAATTAGTTTCATCATGTATTATATATAAACTTCAATTTGTGGTTCTGTTATAAGTTCTAACTTAGTAACTTAGTGAATGTAGGTATTTTCGGGTAATGGTTATAAGTATTGGATGAAACTGGTTTGCGTATTGTACGGGTTAAGAATTCACAAGCAGAAAGCTAATTCTCCATTATTGAAATCATGCTCAACAGGTGTTTGTAAGAATGTCAAAATAGGTAGAAGATGAAACTGGTTTTCATATTGTTTTTGTTGTATTGATGGTTAGCTGTATTGGATGAACCTATATTTGAGGTCAGTTGTATTAGATGCAACTGGTTTGCATCTGGTTGTTATAATAATGATGTAACTGGTTATCTTTATTACATGAAGAGATGAAACTAGTCTGGTGCCAAATGCATAATGGTTTTAGGTCATCAAACTGATATGTAGAAACTAGGTTTCATCTAGCTCTAATATAGGATGTAACTAGTTTCATCTGATACCTGCTGAAACTGGTTCTCATCTAGCTTTAAAGATATGATGTAACTGATTTTCATCTAGCTTTAAAATAGGATTTAACTGGTTTCGATTTAAATTGTTGCAGGAAGCAATGGGGATATTGAGTTGGAAGCAAAGGATAAGACAATCTTAGACAGAAGAAACTGATTGAATTGTCTATAGTTTCAAGATGGAAAAGACATGTTGATATTCATGGGGTCGATGCTGTTGTTTGTGATGACATTGGAGGAGAAATGGGTTTCTAATGAATCTGATGGGTGGTCACCGTTGCTGCAATAATAGGTTTATGATTGGTATTGCTTCCAGAGATGGATGTGTAGAGCAATAGAAGAGAGTATGAATCTCAGGTTGTTGTTGATTGGATGAGTATATGGATTTGGTGTTGTTACCATGAACTTGAAGTTATACTCTAGGTTTTACTGAGATAGTGACTGTGTTGCAGGTTGAGATTGCAGCTTACCTAGTGGTGCTGGTGAAACATGGATGAGCTGGTGAAGATTTGAAGTGGGTGCTAAAATGGCATGACTAATAGATTGCAGGTTTGCTCGATTTGTGGAGTTTGCAAGGGAGTTACAGAATGATTTGAAGAGAATCAGCTGATTCTGGTATTGTTTGTTCATGGGGTGTAGTCTAAGGGAGAAGATGATTACAAAATGAGTAGACCTTGTATATGGAATACTTAATGATGAAAGAAGGTGATGGAAGTTGAACAAGGACTAACAATGCCGTTTCATTTCAATTTTTTAGCAATAAGTCGCAACAAGAAAATATTAATGTAAATTAAGATTAAGTTTTTTGTTTGTAAAACTTTATCTTTGCATGCGTTTATGAACCTGAATTCATCCATGGATGTATATTTCTTAATTGCATGTCAATTAATATGAAAAATTTACTTAAATTAATTGTAACTTGTTGATATTTCATACAATGTAGTCTGAATATGCAGGATGAAAGCCAGATGCATCTTGACACAAAAATATATTTTTGTTTGAATATGAAGGATGAAACTGGTTTCATCCAAGATTTTTTTTTCTTCAGATTGTCCAGGATAAAAAAATTGTTGAAATGATTAGGATGCAATTGGTTTCATCTTGTCCAAAAATCTGGGTTTTTCAAAATATGCAGGATGAAAACAGTTTCATTCTGATTTAATCTGTGTTGTTCCTGAACTCATTCAAGTTTTACCATAAAAAAATGAAGAGCATCTACGATTGAACATGAGTCAGTAGAATGCATAACCATAGAAAGAATTTGGAAATTCAAAGCATTTGCAAGAAGTATATGAATAAAGTCAATGTTATTATTCAGTTGAATACATAAAGAAACAAAACATGAAAAGCTAATGAGTATTGAGTAATACAAGATGAACCTGGATTCATCTTTGCTAAATCATCACATGAAAAAACACAGGTCACAAACAATTGAATTAGATTATTAACTGAACTTAAAAACACATCATCTGAAAGCTAATTCGGTACGATTAATATTGAATTCGGAAACCCCTAGAAGATCAGGAGTAAAAATCCAAAGTTAATAAAAATTAAAACACATCATCAATAGCTAATGAAACTTCAATTCTTCTTCAACCCGGAGCTTATACCAGCGGAACCCATTTTCAGGCACACATCGAGAACCTAGTCTTCTCATCACCATCGACTTCCATTTCGATCAAATATCATATCCAAACTTGAACGAAAAATCTGTAATTTTCTTTTGAATAATGACAATGGAGGACATAAAGATTAAAGAAGGCAGTTCTTCCGATTAAGAGAATCTGTTTTACAAACTTGAAACAGAATCAGAAGAATCTGTTTTGAATATTTTCAAAAGATGCTTGGTAATTTTGCATCGAGAATCTGTTTGAGGATGAAAAAGCCTGTTCTTCTTTGGATCAGAAGTCTTTTTCACCCAAAATAAAACAAGACAAGGACATATTGGTCCATTCCAGTTAATTAATAAACAAAATTCTGGGTGAAATATCCAAAATGGATAATTGAAAAGTATTTTTTTGATTCCTGTCCATTTAAACAGTATCAACTTTTACAAGTCTTTTTCACCCAGGAATTGTTGTTTTTGATCTTTTTGGCCAATTTTGTGTTCACAGAAATGGTGGAGTGGTTCATAAACATCCACTATAATCTGATCCTTGGAGATCTGCCTAGCAAAGGCGAAGGCCCTTTGGTGTTGATCATTCTTTAGAAGCTGTAGAATGTCTTCACGGTAGTCTCTTATCATTAAATCCCTCCTCTTGTTTATTCGGCATTGAAGCTGTTGTATCAAGTTTCTTGCAATAAGAAGCTTTTCTCCATCCAAAGAAAGTCCTAAATGAGTTCACTGTTTGAATGTGCATTTGCAAATGACCGTGATAAAAATGCTTATGTCGGCCCGAACAAGGCGTGAAACATAAAACAAAAAAAACGGTATTTTATCAAACATCTCTGGCCGTTGGATGTTTTGTATAACATTCTTTATATACCCTAAAAACTGAGCATAAATTACCTAATTTCTGTCCATTTTCTAGGCGCCGGACATTTCTTGTTCCATTTTTTTTTCTTTTCGATCAAATCTCAAATTTTCTTTCAAAATAAAAATTTCTTGTAAAATTCCACTGAAACTGCCGGAAGATGGTGATGAGATCCTTCTGGCACCGAATTCAGGGCCACAAAGGATTTGGAGCTGTTTGCTATGAATGGAAAAAATTAAAGAAAAAATGTGGGGAATAATGTAGAAACAGAACCGAAGCTTCTTTCATGGAGAAAGAACACGATCTCCGATTGAAATCAACTTCGGATCTAAAATCAAGTGCGTAAGATTCAATCCTATGGTTCGAATAGTTGATTCAAAACAGGGAGTTAGAATGCTAGTTTTTCTATTTTTGATTTTGATTTTATATTCTAAGGAAGTACAAATCATTTAGTGCTCGTAGGAGAGAGCATTTCTGTTTCTTTTTCTAAATCTCCTCTTGGGTAATCTTTTGTTTCCATAAAGGTAGCATCTTTACTGGGATTTTGATGCTTAATCTAAGAAAGTTAACAAAAATTGAATCTTTCATAGTGATTTTCGGGGTGATGCGATTGATTTTTGATTTATGCTCTCTGTGGAACGATTAAAGTTTAAGCTTAAGGATTCGTATTGATTTGATTTTGGGTTTTTTATTATGCAGTCACCGATCGAATAATTGTTGAATTTCGAAAGATTTTCAATGATTTGTAAATCAATTGATAAGTACTTGTGTAAAGTTGTAGATGGATTTCATGTTGTTGGGTGTTTTTGTATTGACTACAGTGTAAGAAATAGCTGGTCAAAAACAAGGTTCAAATGATGGAGGTGGATCGTTATGCAACTATTCGGTACTAATTTTGACCTGATCTTGTTGTTTTCCCCCTTTACTTCTCTTCCAGTTGGTGGTTTCACTCAACACATGGATCCTCATTTGATTTTGGGTTTGATATTTATGTTAGTACAGTTGGTGTTCACGGTTAGCTCAAGAGCCTGAAAGATGGATAAGAGTTGTTAAACTATAATGGAGTACATTTGTAGAGAGTATTTTGTACTTTGAAATGTATATGAAATTTACAAACTCAATGGTGTGTTTTCAAAACTGTTATTCATTATGTTGCAATTGATTTATGTTCTTCCAATCCATGGTGAAGCATTTTTAGTTTTCAACCCAAGACGCATCCGAGTGCACCTGAGTGCATAATGCATATTTTTATAGGAAATGAGTTTTTAGCCAGGTTGCACATGAGTGCATAATACATATTTTTATAAGAAATATGTCTTTGGCCAAATTGCAGTGCGTAATGTATATTATGATAGGATATAGTTTCTGGCCATGTATATATGAGTTCATAATGAATACCTTTTTTATTTTTTTTATTTTTTGTTTGTTCTTTTTCTTCTTTAATAGTTGTTTTTTGTTGATATTTTCGATGATGAATGTGATGATAATGGTGGTGGATTTATTGCTCGTGATCATGAACTAATAATTTTGGTTGTGTATTATATGTTATAGGTGATTAATAGGATAAACCTAGATTTATCCGCGAAGTACACAAAATGCACCTGGGTGTATAATGTAGCCAAGTGCATAATGTATATATATATATTTTTTTATAGGAAAAATGTTTTGGCCAGGTTGCACCTGGGTGCATAATGCATATTCTTATAGAAAATAAATTTTTGTCAAGTTGCACCTGGGTGCATAATGCATATTTTTATATGAATATAACTTTTGGCAAGATGCACTTGGGTGCATAATGTGTCCTCGGCCTGGTTTAAAATATTTTATTTTTTTCCCTTTCCAAAAATATAAATTTATTAAAATCCAACTTATATTTCGGAAGTTAAGACATTTCTCGCGATTAATTTTAAAATGAAGAGAGAAATAAATAGGAGAGAGAAGGGGATATAATAAAGAATAAAGTTTAAACGAAAGGGCATATATGACTAATTCTTCTTGTGTCTTTTTTCACACACACTTATATTTTACAAGTCCATTGCTCCCGTACTTTATGGGTTTTGGTCAAATGACCCATTTTCGGTTGAATTATATGGCTGGGTATCTACTATCTGTTTTCCGCATCGAATAGATTGAAATAAGTTCTGGCTCTCGGTATACACATACATCAGATTACGCCAAACACTTCACGAATGTAGAAAAAGAAACAAACAAAGAACAAAAATGACATCGAAATCTTCTCCGGTACTTGATAATTTTATTTATTTATTGGTAATTGGTTCACATAATCCATAAAATTAAATGTAATACATAAACCATGTAAGGTTGTTAATCCAAGATACAATTTAAATCTGTTTAATCTGGCTGTAATACGTGGTACGGTCCTCAGGTTTGGGAGGCCTGGATCATTTTAGAACGTTGTTAGTTCTGCATCTACTCTTATAAAAAAGAAAAACCCTAACATATTAAACTAGTACATCACTTCATTATGTCTTTCTATGTTGAAGTGAACACTGAATGCGGCAGTGAAAGACATCTAAGATTTAGATCTTGAGATGAGAAATCATAATGCTTCTTGTTGGTGATGAATCTGATGATGCTATTGAACCACCACCACTTGCTTCTGCCATGATTTTGATGTTGTGTCGGTGATAAAAGAACTGTTTTTGTTGTTTGTATTTAGGGTTAGTATTTGCTTTTCCTCTACACAGACGAGGAAGGAGGGAGGGAGGCACAGTTTGGAGGCATTGGTAGAAAGAAAAGCTATAGTAGTATACTATTTATAAGAGTTTGAATGTTATTTTTGCTAATTCTTGGGCTGCTTATGGGAAGGCTGTGATTCCTAGTTCTTCTAGCATTTTTTCCATTGGGAATGTTATTTTTGCTTAATTTTCTGTTTTCTTTTCAGTAATCTACCTCTGGTAGCTTTTGTACATTCTCTCTTCTAATAAATTTCTCTTTCAATCAAAATAAATAAATTATAAGAGTTTGAAGATTTAGGTTTAAGGGTATCACCATTGATTTCAATTTTTATTTGTTTCATCTAACAACTGTAACGTATTCACTGACCCAATTATGGAAATGGCAGGATACCAGATTAGTTTCCGATGGACTCTACTAAACTCAACATAATGAAACTGTATGAAAAACAACAATCATCATCCAGTGATTCGTAATTTCTGGATTCTGTTCATAATAATTCTTACTGCCTCATACGACGACTTATCTGGGAACAAATCCAAGATCGCCAAGACATCACCGTCTCCTCCGGTGGCATATGTTCTCTTGCCAATCTTTGGAGTCTTTGGAAAGAGAGGAACAACCGCGCCTTCAACAACAAATCTCTCACTTTGGCAAAGTTGATTCAAAAAATTAGGAACAGGGTCGCGTATTGGCTTTATCGGCAACCTAAATTTCATAATGTTCGGTTGAAAGACTTCATGACCAAGTGGAAATTGACGGTTTTTGAACCTCCTTAATCTGTCGATGTTTTTATCCCTTCTCGTTCGTGGTGTTTGAGTCTCTTTTTAGGTTTGTCTTCGAAATTAACTTTATTGTTATTGTTGTTTTCTTTGGTTCTTTTGGTTGGTCTTGGATGTTCATGTTTCATGAACCTCTTTTTTCTCCATTTCTAATAAATTTTTAATTAAAAAAAACAAAAAAAAACCAAGATAATCTATCAGTAGTAACCTCACATTATTGTCACATACTCTCTAAGATTTCCAGCAATATCTTCAAGAAGGTCTTGATCAAGATGCACAACAACCGTCTGTCTAAGAGGAGCTTTCAATGGTTTGATGTGGCGCTCCCGTACACTGAGACGAAGATCAATGACTGTCATCATCCTTGTAACACTGATCTCTCTGCAACTTTTATCGTCCTTGCGCATGTTCTGGTACGAAACTTCCGTGAACACACCCCCTGCAGTCTTCATCTCCAGTACGGCCTTTTAGCCTCTTACGGCTGAAGCGTAACATAGATATTTATATTTATACGATTGATGATGAACTTTAAGAGATAAGGTACCGCCGTGTATAGCGCCTATAATGCATCCATTTCTTGTCAGAACAAAATGAACCAGATTTTCAGCTTCTGAGTTAATCCACTGATCCAGATCGTTTGATGACAAGTCACTGTCTCCAAAGAACCAAAACCATAATAGCATACAGGTTAAGATTTATTCTTGATGGAACTAACAAGAAATTCAATTGGAGAAAACTTTAAAAAAGACATAATTGATATTAAAACAGCATGTTAAAACAGAAATCTAGCTAGCAAAGACGAGCTTCTCAACATTTTTTCTCACCCATTGATGGTTCTTTACTTCATTATCTGTGCATCTATTTTCCTCATCAAACACGATGACATTTCATTTTTCTAACAGACTGAAATAAGGTGAGAATGCTTTTAGTACTCATATATGTGCGTAATGTAATAAATTTCATGGATGAAAAAAAAACAAAGAAAGAACCAAGTTGTAAAAGGAATTCATTGTCTGCATTTCCAAGGAAACCAGCCTATATTCCATAAACGCAGCAAACTGTTTAGAAAGAATGGACAACAAAACATAAGATTATTAAGAAAAATCTTTTACAATTAATTTTCCAAGCAGGAAATTAGTTAAAAAATTTAGTATTAAGAAAGTTCTCTTTACAATAAGTTGCACATTTAAATATTTTTGATATGGTGTTCATAGTCTAATTTTGTATCTGGATAAGACTTCCTTTATCATGATCTATTCCTATAAATACTAACTCCTCCCATTTCATATCTCTTTCGCATTACACCAACAGAAACTTGATGTGACGGAGAACTGAGTAGTGATAATAAGCATAGAAACAGACATGTGGTAGGTGAAAAGAAGAATAAGGGCTGGCAGATCTAAATTCCTGCGTCAAATAAAAGAAATTTTAAGATTTTGAGAAGAGAAATCATAGTGCCAATGGTTGCTTCTTGGTGTTGCTGCTGATATTGAACTACCATCACTTTTTTCTACCATGATTTTGCCGTTGTTATGATCCTAGATAGATAGATGCGATAACTGTTATGTTGATAAAGGATTAGGGTTTGCGTTCTGTCGTCTTCTTTTTACACTGATGGAGGGGGCACATTTGGGATTCATTCTATACTAGAAAACTTTACAATTTACAAAGTGTTGGTTGAATTTAGGGTTCACTTAATATAGTTGATTTCAACATTTTTTATTTTGATCCAACGGTTGTGGCTTATTTATACCTGTTTTATAAACGGTTGTGATATGTTCTTGACACACCATGGAGGGTAGGATTTATATCAAGGTGCATGGGTTTTGGACTTGTTGGCTGATGGGGAAACGCCTGTGTTAGGACTCTAAACTGGTGGTGGCCATGCATTATGGCATATGATGATTACAAGGAGATCGTTTATTTTCTGCATAAGATAAACTCCACCATGGATTACTTCTTAATAAAATTCAAGAGACGTAATATGGTTGTAGATAATCTGAACTTTACGAATTATAAGTTATGTTAATCTATTTAACTTATTAACCTGATGAAATATATGCATTTTTCAAAATTGCATCTCCCTCGGGCCAAAGAACTCTCATGAGAATATATTAGCTTATGTAGATTGCACACAACTCAAATATACAAAGGTACTTCTCAAAGTTCTTTGGAAAAGTTTGTTTCTTAAAGTTTCCTCCATGCAGTGACCATCATTCCAGTTACACATCCCTCACGGACACTAATCCAGAAAAGGGTATCAAACAAATTAATTACGTGAATAAGATTTTACAAATTCCGTCATATAACATGAAAATAGTTGGGTCCATTTAACATAAACAATTGTCATTTTCAAACATGGTAAACGATGGAGTGAGTCCGACAAATATATTAGGTTTTTATACACCAACCTCTAGTCTTCAATGGCGTACCCTGAAGTGGCTAGCCAATGCCATGTTTCATAAATATGACAATGGTTACCCGTTTCATTTTCATGTTAAGAAAATGAGAACACCTAAATATATATCATTTTGGATCATTCTCTTTTAAGAACACTAGCTATTTCATTTTTCATAGCATTAGGAATTTTAGAACTGAAGGTCATTCCAGACTTATCAAATTAATATACTGGCCAGAGTAAATACTTGACTCTTCAATAATAGCGTTTAAATGTCAAGCTTAACTAAAATTTATTGGTTTTTATAAAAATTAAGCAGCCACCTGCAAGGAAAATGTGTAAAACAGCAGGGCTGGGCTAGGCCGGGCTTATTTGGTTTAGTTTCATGATATTCTTTCTCACAACTATAAGATCTTACAAAAGGAATCCATACAAAGTACGAATACATTGTTGATTTGGTAATAATCAAATTACAATTTTTTGTATGAATTCTTGATCAATTACTAGTAGCATTAAGTTTAATTAAAGAAATTTAACATATGTTGTATTGACTGGTTACAGAAACATATACTCCCTCCGTCCCAAATTAATTGAGTTATTTGTAGTTTGCACAATTATTAAGACAAGGAGGAAATGAGAGTATGTTTAAGTATTTTTTACAATTATACCCTTATGGATGATAACTAGTAAAACTTAGAAATAATTTATCTCTTAAACTATACCACTGTTTTTTGTAAATTTTATACCGTTGAAAAGCATTTTAAAACACCTATGTAACGAATATAAACATGGTTATCAAATTATACATATTTCTTATAGTAACAAGAATCAATTAAAATGGTAGTTTTACTGATATCCCCTTGATTAGTGAAATAACTCAATTATTTATGGGACAAAACTTAAAAACCAAATAACTCAATTAATTTGGGACAGAGGGAGTACAAAGACCAATACAAATTAAATAGGACCATAGGTAGATGCAGAAATACACTGGGTTGCGAACCTACGATACCTTAACCAATTATCCAGGGAAAATGTGTGTGTATTTATTTGAGTAAAGGCATCCATTACCCTAAACATATTCCCAACCGCTGGATCCACTAGCTCTTTCTTATATAAGCTAAAAACCCAAGGTACCGTAAATTTTAATTTTCATTCAGCCGTTAGGACTGCCAACAACTTCATCTTTTTGGATCTTGATCTCAAAATTGTTGTTCTAACTCTCTCTCGGTGATGGGTTGTTGATCAAGAATAGCATCATTATCTTTCAGTAATCTAAAAGCCATTCTTAATATTTTTCTCGTAATTCCTATGAAACTACCGGAAGAAGAAGATGAAACCATTATCTTGTTGTTGTTAATCCCCACACACAATGATTTCTCCTCTCAAAAACTCAAGTTGATTCAATGACCAGGACCTTACATTAGAGTTGTTTCCCTTTTGGTAAACGCTTTATTTTTTGATTTAGTTTTATTTTAATTTTATTTTTATTGGATTTTTTAGTTTTCAACAGTGGCAAGAGGTATACTCTTTGATATGTTTTTGTTTGACTCTTTGTTCGATTGTTTGAATTTATTAAGCTCTTAAGTTTTTTTCATGTGCAGGGAAAGTGGAACGACTAAACTTTCTTCCGGCACCACCACCCACGACCACATTTCCCAACCCGACCCTGAATAGTGATATGAAGCTATACAAACTCTTGTGGTTGCGCTGTGTTCTGTTACAAACCCGGCTTGAATGTAGATTGCAATGTTTTCTTGTTGCTAGTATGTTTTGTCACCTACAAAATTGTTGCCTAGTCAAGTCTCTTGAGCAGTAAGATAGGTTGTTCTTGTTTATGTAATGGCAATCATCCAGTACAGATTTTAGTGACAATTAATGTTAGATATTTTTGTTCCATCTGTGTTCTCCTTATGATAGGGAATGGAGGATTTAATCACCAATCGAAAGACTGGTTTTTAAAAGGCATTATTTGCTAGAGACTCGGCATCATTTGCTAAAGACTGGTTTTTAATGTTTATGTTGTTAACCTCAGGAGGTAACCATCCTGTACTTTCAAGACTTTTTTGTGCTTGGTTAACTCCAATGTTTCTCTCGTGCACGTAAAAATTTCAGGGCATACTGAATAAAGACAAAAACTGGTTGTAAATAGTAAAATTAATAACCCCTTAACCAAATATTTTTCGTAATGGAAAATATGTCCTTTTAGTGTTAGTGTTAATACAAATGATTAGTGATTAATATTAATAATTAGTGATTAAGATAATTTAGTTATAAATTTGTGTAGATGAAAATTTTTGCGGAAGAAAAAAAAGTTAGGTTTTTTTGGAGAAGGAGAAGGGGAAAGTTAGAGAAAAGCTTGTATTTTGATTCAATGGATTAGGAGGGTCAATCTTCATCTAAAAAACCTAGGAAAATACACATCAATTGAAACAATGATCCGAAAATAGCTGATTTGTTTAGATTATGAGAATGATTTGTCAAAACTCAAACTCAAACTCAAGATGATGATTTTTATGAGCCAAATCCAAATGATGAATACATATATGAGGAACCCAATGCTTCTAATACAGAGGTACACTTCTATCTTATGTTTAATCTCGCTTTTGTAGCTTGAAATCATCAAAAGTTTGTATTGTTTCACTATGGTTCGGCAAACGAGGAATATGTTCGTCTTAAATTTATCAGCCGAACCCACCTTGTTATTGACAAATGATGAACAGTTCGGCTAGCTGCAAGTGTTATGGTTAGCCGCCGAACCTTTATTTTGTTATAGGTTCGGCACATATTGTGAATATTGTAATAGCCGAACCCAACCATTAATTTTTCTTTGTGGTACAGAGAATAGTTCGGCTTATAATGAAAATATCATAACCAGCCGAACCTAGACTTTTCCATATACACTATAAACTAGACGCACATGGTTCGGCTCAAACTCAATACTATCTAATAAGCCGAACCCAACAACTGTCATTTGATTTTCCAACATAGTGAGGTGTTCGGCTTGTAATTCAAAATTATTTCAAGCCGAACCAACCGAGATCAGCCAATAAATAAACACAGTGGGTTGTTAGGCTTAAAATAAGTATTATCGAATACGCCAAACCCCATCTTCGCCCCTATCTGTCACTAGGTTCGGCTTAAAATTTAGATGAAATTTCAAGTGGAACTATTCATATGCAGTTTCAGGAAGTTGTTATGAAGAACAGTTCGGCTCAAAGTTCAACTCAATTTTGAGCCGAACCCAATACTATAACCGTCAAAACCCCTAGTTTTTTCATAAATTGAACCTATTCAATCGATGAAAAACAACAAATAAAGAGATGGGTTTGTAGAACTTACTTGTGTATCCTCATTTTCGGAGTTGGTGCTTCAATTGGTTGATTTTGTGGTTCAATTTCAGTTTCTACGCCTTCATCTTCATTTGGTTCTTCTTCTTCAATTGATGGATTAGAGATGGATTAGAAGACGATTTTGAATGCCTACTCATTGCTTTTTTCCTTTTTACGAACCATTATAGTTGAGTTTAATCGACGATTAAATTTTCGCCGCAATGAATTTTTTTTCTTCTTTGGAAGAGTTCGGCTAGTGTAGGGGAGGGAGGAAGAAGAAGAGATTATGTGAGTGAAACTGATTTTAATATTTTTTACACTGATTTTAGGTTTTTATATTAAGGTAAAGGTAGATTAATAATTATAACTGTTGAAGGGTATATAGGTAATTGAACTACCCAAGGGATACCTCTTATAAGGGCATCCTATATGGGATTATTGGTTTGTATGCCCTGGAAGCTTTAGGTATGCCCTAAAAAAGGGTTCTATTGAAGACTTTGTCATTTCTCGAGTTCCATATAGCCCATAAAATGCAGCTTCCTACTCTCCGCCCTCCAGAATCCAGTTAGCAATGAGATCGTTCCACTGAATCCCAAGTCGCACTATAAGCCCCATGCTAGAACCAAAAAAGACAACTCTTGCCATACTGCAGTTTAAGAAGAGATTGTCTTTACTCCAAACCTCCTTGTCACACATTCTGCAAATTTGATCCACACCTGGCACAAATTTTCCAACCGAGCTAAGTTGTTGACTCTCCAAATGTACATAAGGATTTTTTGGAACCAAGTTGTTGACTCTCCAAATCCTTTTCCAAGGAAAAGCACTACTATGGAGATTAGAATGAGAAAAGTTTGCTATTCCTCGTGTGTTTCATAAAAGATTTTGTTGAAAACTCACCATTGGGATGATGAATTCACATCAGTTTATCTTTTGGAGGGTCTTCAGCATCATAGAGGTAATGCATACTCAGAATTTTTGTGGCCACGGGCTGCTCAAACAATTGACTGATCAGGTCTAGCTTTAATATTCTGACCATCACCAACAACCCGTAAACAATCTTTTTCCATGAATTTCCTACAGTTGAGAATGGCTTTCCAGGTTCAAAGCTCATTAATCCAATACTAATCAATAATTTTATTAATCACTTCAAAATCTCTTGATAACAAACTCAAACTCTTAACAGGCTTTCAATACTCTCATACATAACTATATATTCCATGCCCACCACACACTCACACTCACTCTCTACTGGCATGGTACAACTACAGCACACTCCCATGTTTTTATTTCTACTTGTGAATTAACATGGCTTAGACGTTACTAGAAAAGAACCATTTTAGTTGCTTTGCTTGATATACTAATTTCTAGACGAACATCCTAGTTATAGGATCACATATTATCTCTAAGTTCTGCATCTCCCTGTTGATATCGTCTATTTCGAGTAGATGATTGTTGTCCAACGTCTGAAAAATTCTGCCGAGGAAATCCCGAATCTCCCTCTCCTCGTCTGATGATAGCTCCACTCCGTCTGTTTCTATAGCCTGCTTCACCCTGTACAAGTACTCCTCGAACTTGTTCCTTGCCTCTATCTTCTTCTTGTTTTCTTCATCTTCTAATCTGGATCTTTCACAGTCTCTAGCTAACCTCTCAATCTCAGCTTCCGGCAACCTCCCAATGTTAGTTGCAATTGTGATAGTTCCTTTGTTTCTTGTTTTCTCGTCCTTAGCAGACACAGTCAAAATTCCGTTTGCATCCAGATCAAAGACTACTGATAAATTAGGATAATTACGGGGTTCTGGAGGAATTCCTTCTAATTTAAACTCGCCCAGCAAGTTATTTTCACTGGTTTTATCACTCTCACCCTCGTACACCTGAATCTTCACTGAACATTGATAGTCTTCGCTAGTAGTTAACTTCATATTCGTTGCCTTGTGGGGTATGGGTGTGTTCCTGGGGATCATCTCAAACATTTTTCCTCCAACTACATCAATCCCGAGAGTATGAGGGGTAACATCAGACAGCTTCCAGTCCGACACCATCCTGTTATCCGCACCACTCAAAATGCTTGCTTGCAGCGCAGCACCATACGCCACAGCTTCTTCAGGGTTCATGCTCATGCAGAGTTGCTTCCCATCAAAGAAATTATGCAATAGAGACCGAACCTTTGGGATTCTTGTGGAGCCACCAATGAGCACAATCTCATCAACGTCTCCCTTGTCCATCTTAGCATCCCTCAGACACTTCTGAACAGGTTCCAAACATTTATTGAACAAATCCATGTTCAACTGTTCAAATTTAGCACGACTAATGGTTGACTTAAAATCAACTCCGTCTTGGAGACTACAAATCTCTATGTTTGCCTGACAACTAGTCGAGAGGATCCGCTTTGCCTTCTCACATTCTTTTATCAACCTCCTGAGAGCCTTTGGATCTCCACTGATGTCCTTCTTGTGTTTCCTATGAAATTCTTGAACGAAGTGACTTGCCATCCTGTTATTGAAATCCTCTCCTCCAAGATGAGGTTCTCCAGCTGTAGCCCTGACTTTAAAGACAATTTTGTTGATGGTGAGTAACGAAACATCGAAAGTACCACCACCAAGATCAAAGATGAGAACATTTTTTGGGCCAACACTTGAGGCCCTCTTATTAAAGCCATAAGCAAATCCAGCAGCCGTTGGTTCATTGATGATTCGTAGTATATTAAGACCGGCAATTTTTCCAGCATCCTTAGTAGCTTGACGCTGAGAATCTGTAAAGTAGGCAGGGACTGTGACAACAGCATCCGTCACTCTTGAACCAAGAAACTCTTCGGCAGTTTCTCGCATTTTTGTGAGAACCATGGCTGAGATTTGCTCAGGTAAAAACTTCTTTTCCTCGCCCTTGTAATCGACTTGAATCATAGGTTTATCGTTTAGTCCTTCTTTGACTTTGAAGGGCCACTGCTTCATTTCAGTCTGAACAGAGCTATCACTGAATTTCTTCCCAATCAAACGTTTCACACCTATCAGAAAAATAAAATAAAAACAGATCTGATGAGATGAGAATTTTTGGAAACACTAATCCATTAATTACTCGGCTGATGCTCCTTGCGGAAATGTTATCTACACGTTCTATATATTGTTGACACGATAAATACTCTGGAGGCATAAGAGCATCGAGCCGCCCTAGTTGCTCGAGCTCCTAGAACTCTAGTTGTACTTTCAACCCAGTACTTTTATTAATCACTCTTGCATAGTATTACGAATTAATGGAACTAGACTTTCCTATTTACAGGCACTAGATGACTGATCGACTTCACTAACATTAGATGTCTCTAAAATACACAATTGATTTTTTCTTGTCAAGACTAACGAATCCAGCCTAGACCTCTCTTGTTCATTCTAGATATCATGCAACCTACTTTGTTTTAAATAATGGAAATAGAAGATCTATTTGAACACTAACGACTTCCCCAGCAGTGGGGGCGACCGAAAACTCGAACCAGTTCAATCTCACTGAAATTCCAGTTAGGACGCATATAAGCGTCCCCAACTGTTTTTTTGAAGTTTGGCTGTAACGGATATATCAGTTCCTGAAAGTAGTTAGAAGCAACTGAAGATGGATTAGCTCCGTTTTAATCGAATTAATGGAGTATAAAAATAATTTGGGACTGCTGATTTTTGACTATCTTATCAAAAAAAATTGGTAAACGCATGGTTTATTCAATTAATTAAGAATATGGTTTTAGGTAAAAATACTCTGTTGTGGTTAAAAAGCTTAATCAACCTCGATTTCTAGAACTTCCGATCCTACTAGAAAATATTTGTGATGAATTCTAGAACTTTGGATCTCAGAAAGAATATTTGGACTAATGGGAAATTGTTTTACAAAACTTAAAATATATAATAATAATTACACGGGTTTAAAGTTATCTCAAATCTATAAAATTACACGGGCTATTCAAGTTTAAGGCTTGGGAAACAAATCTGAGCAGATCAAGTATTTTTAATTTGATGCAAATGATGAAATTGTACAAAATTGCAGTAAATCACAAATTTTTTAAGGTCTTTCCTTTTCAAAATAAGTGACGACCGATTCGAGCTTTGGTCGAACCGATGGTGGCTCAAAATAGTCGAGGGTTTTAGGTCTCTAATTATCAAATCAATTTTGGAAAAAAACAATAGATCTATTCCAAATCAATTAAATTGATTAAAAAAATGCGTGGCGTCATAGTAAAACAATATAAAAGACTCCTTTTTGGACTTCCAAATATTCCAACAACAATACCACAATCCCTATGAAAATATTCACAATAACTAGCAATCTATGAGGGGAAAAAAGAAATCAATCTACACAATACCTAAGCTAAAATGGTTCTATCAGATTTAAATATATGAAAATCTCATGTCGCAAAGGGCATCGAAAAACTTACCAAACACAGTGTTTGTAGGATTCATTTCAACTTGATTTATAGCACCATCACCAATCAATCGTTCCTTATCAGTAAAAGCCACATAAGAAGGAGTAATGCGATTTCCTTGATCATTAAGAATAATCTCCACGCCGTCATTCTGCCATACACCAACACATGAATATGTTGTTCCTAAATCTATTCCTATTGTTGCTCCTCTTCCCGTCATTGCAATAAAATAATAAAAAGTATGATCAAAACACAAACTCAATAATAGGTCGATCGAATATTGTATAGAAGAATACTATTTGGTTAATATGAAACCAGGAAAGGTTGATCTCTTATCTACTATTTATAAAGTGCTATAAAAGACTATTAAGAAGATTCCCTCCCATTAACCAACGTATATGCTTCAAAAAGAAATAAATAAAAAAAGATAAATCATCCAATGTATATATTTCGTTTTTGGGTCTTTGGATTCAGTTACTTCAGAGGTATTTTCTTCTGACCTCTTGAGTGCAGCCTATGCCTTGATAATATTCACATTTTCAGTTTTTATTTTTATTTTATATTTTATTAAAGCATAAAAATAAAGACTAGCATCGCTACCAACCATTAAAATGTTCAGTGTGCGTATAGGTTAACTAAGATTACGCCAATTATTAAATGTCTAGCGAGTGTCATGGAGCCTTGAGAGAATGGTTAGGTTAATTAAAATTGTGCCAATTATTAAATTTCTAGTAGGTTTCTTGGAGTCTTTAGAGAATGGTTAGTGTAGTGCAGCCAATACATTGGCCGTTTTCATCCTACTAGCATATGGTTGGATTATAGACATGATGAGTTCTATCCTGATTTACGGGGAGTTTTATCGGCCGATAAATCACCACAGGTTTATCTTAGATTCATCCGAAAAAGAATAACAGAAGAGTACTACGTAGTTAGTTTTGTTTCTACACAAAATGTGTCAATTAACCCAATAACAATAATTTTTTGGTGAAAAAACATGTAAAATTTGATATTATTTAAATGGACGAGAATGTAAAAATAGCAAGGATGTAAACAGTTTTATCCTACCCATTTTCAAATACTTTTTCTTATTTTTAATTTACATCGGGATGTATCCAGTTTCACCCTCGATATTTTTTAAGTTTAAACCTGGATGAATCCAGATTCATTCTTCCATTTTTTTGGTGTCCATTTCACCCATACTAATTTTACTCGTTCATTAGAACCATGTTTTAAAAATATTCGACAATTAACCCAATTTCTCTTGTTTCTACTATAACTTGTACATACTGCGTCTACACAGCGTAGGATTCACATTTCCCGGTGTGCCCCATTTATCCACCTAAAATCTAATACCTGCCCGCCATGAACCTGTGATCGATTGGATCTTGCAAAAGTAGCTTAGCCTTATCTTATCTTATCTTTTTCTTTTTCTTTTTCCTTTTTTTTTTTTTTTTTTTTGTAATTTTTTAAAAAAAATGGAATTTTTTTGTAGTTTCTCCTACGTTGCGTTTAGAATCTCCTTTACCTATTTAAGATACACGACATAATTTCATCTTCTTCTCCTTTTGTATTTGTACCCCACGAAACTGTTGAGATAAACTCGAGATTTTGACTTCCATAGATGCCGGCAGCTAGCCCACAGAAGAGATTGGCGCACTAGCCGATTATGATCTCTTTATAATCGTAAATCTTCGTGTAATATAGTACTAGTATATTTTTTCTTCGACGGTGCTATATATTGATCAGTTCTCTCTAAAACTGATTCCCATGCTATGTATATTGTTTCTCCACACGGCAGCCCTAAATTATTAATCAGTAACATTATAGTAAGCAATAAATTTAAAAATTTCTTCAACAAATGAAGAGGAAAAAAGAAGTTCTAGGAAAATATTGAAACATAAGAAGTCGTATGATTTTCTTGATCATTAAAAATAATCTCAAACACGACAGCCAGAGCATGTAGCTACACATAAATTTGCTGTTTCTGAATCCATCCCTGATATTGCCGTTCCTCCTATTCCAGCCATTGTAGTAAAACTAATTGCTCGATCAACAAACTCAGCAAAAGATACTGCAAACTATTCAGTTACCCAAACTAGCGATCAATGATCACCTTATACATATACATGTAGTTCTAGTTCTAGAAAATGTTTTTTTTTTGTTTTGAAGCTTGTAATTAAGAAAAAACCAACTAAACTGTTATTACACGTGGGAATGTGATTCCCATAGAATCGCTCAAAAGAATTTGATTAAGAAAAGCCGGATTCGTCTGTTCCCAAATTGATGTTGATAGGTTTCCCGCTTGGCTGCAAAGTTTGCTAGTCCATCTGCCTCTTGTTTTCCTTCTCCATAATTATGTTGAATAACACAACATGGGATTTGACACATTCGATGTATGATTTCTTCAATCATTTCAGAGATATACCATGGATCTTCCTTTGGAGTTTTAATGAAGTGCACGAGATTTTCCGAGTCTGTCTCGAATATGACTTTAGTCCAATTTCTATCATTTGCTTCTCTGGTTGCTATCACTGCGGCCCATGTTTCCGCCATGAGCGTTGTGGTTATACCTAGAGGTTGTGCAAGAGCCAATACCGTGTGCGCGCTCGAGTCCCTGCATATGAATCCTGCTCCCGCTATTCCTGGGTTGCCTCTAGCTGCACCATCGGTATTTATTTTAAACCAGTCTGGTGTTGGGATACTCCATCCCACTTGAATGGTTGTAGCAGATTTGGTTATGTTTGTTGTCAATCTGTAAGGATGCTCCCCTGGGAGAACCGGAGGGGAGGTCAATTTTTCCCATTCAAATTCATATTGTTGTGCGAAAGATCTTGCCAGTATGTCATTATGTGTGGAGTGCGTCTGATTGAATACGAGCTCATTTCTGGTTGTCCATATAGACCACAAGAGGAAACAACGGGATGTGATAGAAGAGGTATTACCTCAAGTTTGCAGTAATTGAGAAATAGTTGCTTGGTGGTTTATGATAATTGGATGGTGGTTACCTTGGGGTTGGTTTGTTGATATGCGGTTGGAGAGGGTGGTCCAAGTGGACATAGCCACTGGACAATGATACAGCATGTGATTGGTTGTTTCAGGCTCAGAGCTGCAACGGGGGCAGAGGTTGGAAGTGGAGAGATTGATGTTATGGAGCAGAGATAAGGTTGGCAAACCTTCATTTATAGCTTTCCACAAGAAAAGCTGTATTTTTGGAGGACAGCTGTACCCGGATGTTGTGGTGTATTTACCAGATTTAGAGTGCGGTTGCATAGTCATAGTGACGACCAATGGATGTGTGTGTATTCCTCCTCCTGCTGGTATATCTTCTGTCGTGAAGGAAATCGAATGCTTCTGCCACTCTTCTAGCTGTTGGCTTTTTGTCACCAGGTGTATATCTTTGCCCCCGCGGTCTCTTTTGTACACTCGGCTTAGTACGTTATCGTGGAAGTCATTGATATCTTTAGCAGAGTGGATGATTGAGTTTATTTTCCATGAGTTTTTCCCTATTTCGATATGATGTATAACTTCTGGTTGGTCCGGTTGTGGTGGTGGTGCCCTTGGTAATTCAATTGTCTCTAGAAATTGGTTCAACTTTCCTCTTTCGATTAATTCTAATAAGAACCTTCGCACATTCCTGCAGCTTGCGGTGCCGTGACCGTGGAACCGATGGTACATACAATACTCACAACTCTTATTTCCCTGCTGAGGTTCTCGTCCTACATTCCCAGGAAATGGTATTTCTTCGGTAAGCACGACTATCTCCCAGACTTTCTCTATTGAGGTGTTTAATCTACGGAGTTTTATATCTTGTGAGTCAATTAACTCGCCAATCCAACTGTATTGCTTATTTTTTCGACAATATTTGTTTCTTTCAGGACCGAGTCACAAAACAAGTGATTGGTCAGGCTAGTTTTCTCTCCGGCTTGTATCAACTTCAAGTCCATCAGCAACAGCCAGTAACGCAAAGAATCTTATGTAATAAAGTGTCTTTAGATGTTTGGCACTGTCGGCTAGGTCATCCTAGCTTAGAACGTTTTAAATTTTTATGTACTTTTGATTATATTAATTCCAGTTCATCTACCTTTGTGATGTATGTCCTCTGGACAAACAGAGCAGACTATCGTTTAATAAAAATAAAATTTCTTCTACACGGTGTTTTGAATTAATACATTGTGATATTTGGGGAACATTCTCGACACCCTCTCTCACTGGTGCACGATATTTCTTAACCATTGTTGATGACTTCTCTCGTTGTACATGGGTTTATCTCATGCATACAAAGAGTGAAACTTTTAAGTTCATCAAATTTTTCACTAATTTTGTTACTACAAAATATTCTCGCCATATTTCTTGTGTTTCCACGGATAATTCTGTTCCATATTTGCCTTTATTACAACGAGTTCAATCTGACAATGGGACATAATTTCTTTCTCGTGAAATACAAACTTGTTTGCTGAAAAAGGTATTCATCATCAACGTAGTTGTGTTTCTACTCCTCAGCAGAATGGCGTAGTAGAACGTAAACATCGTCACCTACTCAATGTAGCTAGAGCCTTACGGTTTCAGGCAAATTTGCCCATCTCTTACTAGGGCATCCAACTCAAAACCAATTGGCAACGAGTGGAGTGGCCCGATAGATTATAAACCGCAGGATCTTAGGTAACCTAGACAATGTGGGACTAATAATCTCAACACGCCCCCTCACGTGTAGCCTCGTTGGGTCTAACACGTGGACAATAAATCGGGTGACGCGGAGTAAAGGTGCGGTCAAATGACTCGACACAAATAGCCGGCTCTGATACCATGTTAGAATATGAGCATCCAACTTAAAACCAATTGGCAACGAGTGGAGTGGCCCGATAGATTATAAACCGCAGGATCTTAGGTAACCCAGACAATGTGGGACTAATAATCTCAACAGTCAGCTAGCCTCTCGATCCCTGATTAGTATAGTTAGTATCTACCGCGTTCACACAGCCTAGGATCCAGATTTCCCAGTGTGGCGGCACAATTTATCCAGTTAAAATCTAATACTGGCTCCGCTATGAAACCTGCTATTGAGAGGGATCTTGCGAAAGTGGTTGTATACCTTTTTTTTTTAGTATACCTTTTCCACAGGCCTTTTACCTAGTACCTTGTTGTTGTTGTTTTGTCACCTGTAAAAACTTGACATATTCTTTCTGTTCAACTTCACAATTTCTCCTTACTGTACGCACCATCCAACGCACTTACACGTAAATGAATATCTTAAGAACCCTGAACGAATAGATCCTCTTATCTTTATAGGTTGTACGTATTCAAAAAGAAATTGACCGTTCTTTGGTGTACAATTATTTTTGGTAAGTTCCACATACCAACCCAAGGGAGAAAAGACCCATTATTCTCCAAAAAAGGAATGATGGTTTCCGGGAAGCTTTTCCCATGATGTGTTTAGAATCTCCATAATTTCATCGTGTTCTGCTTTGTAATTGTACCGATACCCCACGAAACCGTTGGAGTCGAACTCGTTATTATTCGTCTATGACTTCTATAGATGCTGCCAGCCTGCAGAAGAGACACAACAACTAGCCGATTATGAACTCTTTATAATTGCAAGTGTTCATATGCCACATACTTCGACGGTGATAACTTTTGCTCATGAGTTCTCTTTAAAACTGGTACCCATGCAATGTATTGTATCTCCAGGGAACCACGTACCTAGGGGGGCAGCCCTAAATAATTCATCAGTATCTTGTTTACTTTACCGTTCATCTGTCCATCTAATGTAACTAAACCCAACAGCATTGTCTTCTTCTAAACTGAAAAAGGTAACGACAGTGAACAATAATTCTAGAATTTCTTCAACAAAAGAAAAGGAAAATGATGTTCTAACAATAAGACGCCGTAAGATTTCCTTGATCATTAACAATAATCTCAACACGACCGCGTTGGCATGCAGCTAAACATGGATATGCAGTTTCTGAATTCATCCCTATTGTTGTTCCTCCTCTTCCAGCCATCGTGCTAAAACTAATAGTTCGATCAACAAACTAAGGAGACGACACTGCAAACTATTCAGTTACCCAGACTAGATTGATGATCACCTTATATATATATGTCGTTTTAGTTCTAATAAATGGTTTCACGGACAATAACAATTTATATTTTTGGTGGGAGTATTGCTGTCTTCCATTAGCGGTATGTGCAAAGCAGTCAAATATGGACGCTGGAAAGTAAAAATTTAAAGATTAGATAAGACTGGTGGGAGATATTGGTGTCTACCATTAGTGATTTGCGCAAGAAAGTAGTCGAGTATGGACGCTGGAAAGTGGAGAAGGATAAAGGATATGTCCCATCCCATTTGTCCCACCTTCAGTCGTGTCGGTAGGAATATTTTCCATTAATAATTTTTGCCATAAAACAGTCGAATATGGACGCTAGCAACGTGGAAAAATAAGAATAGATTAAACTGGTGGGAATATCACTGCCTGCCGATGCCATTATTAAAAAAGACTCATCACAACATGACTAATTAGTAATAATTGAAGCTAAATGGGCTTTAAGGATCTGAAAAAGCCTTACTCATAACATCATCTGACATAAGGTGGGTGTGGTATTACTGCAAGGGGTATCGTAAATTATGTTTGGTTAATTGTCATGTTGAGGCGTTTATGATGTGGTTAATGACAAAAATAAATATGGTTTAAATATTATTTTTAAAATGACTTTTACTAACGATCGACTTCTCCCATAATGATATCTATACTACCTAGTATCGTCATAATATCCGTCAATTTCATTTTTTTAACTAACTGAGGAAGAATTTGCAAATTGATAAAACCCGGAGGACGAATTTTCCATCTCCAAGGAAAAGCACTATGATCCCCTATCAGAAAAACCCCCGATTCCCCCTTTGGGGCTTCTACTCTCACATAAAGTTCTTGTTTTGACAATTTAAAAGTAGGAGATGTTTTTTTACTAATAAATTTATAGTCAAAATCATTCCAGTCGGAATCCTCTGCTTTATCAAAGCGTCGAGCTTCTAAATTTTCATAGGGCCCTCCCGGAATTCCTTCCAAAGCTTGTTGAATAATTTTTATGGATTCTGTCATTTCACCGATTCGGACTAAGTAACGGGCTAATGAATCCGCTTCTTTTTGCCATTGTACTTCCCAGTCAAACTCGTCGTAACACTCATAATGATCGACTTTCCGAAGATCCCATTGTATTCCGGAAGCTCGTAGCATTGGCCCTGATAAACCCCAATTTATTGCCTCCTCTCCACCAACAACGCCTACCCCCTTTTTTTTCGAAAGAGAAGGTTATGTTAAAAAGAAAAAAATGAGCCAAGGTTTAAAACCAAGGGAAATACAAAGGAAGTTACATACACATTAGAGTTTCCCAATTACTCCAAATTAAGCTAGGATCTACAAACTTGGAGGTATCCTTATCACAAGACCATAAGACTATCAATTGCTTAATCAAATCAATAACTTCTTGCACACACTTATGTCTACCTCCAAAGACTCTTCCATTCCTTTTCTTCCACAAGGCCCAGCAAACCACATAATGAAGTAATTGCCAAACTTCTCTTCCTTTACCAGGCAACACATTGGAAGACCAAGCTTCAAATAAATGAAGGTGTACTTGGCAAAGGCCAAGCAATTATGAAGGCCTTAAGAAAATATTTCCAAATCTCAAAAGAATACGAACAGTGATTAAACAAATGGTTTGCAGATTCCCTAACTTCGTTGCATAAAACACACTGCTCACTATCTATGGTAACACCACGATGACGCAACATATCCCTAGTAGGAAGAGAATCATGAAAAGGATTAGACAACGCCTACCCCCTCATCGCGTTCTAAAAACATAGGATTTCTCGCAATAAGATTTTGATATTCAGCAACCCCGGTTAAAAAATAATCACAGAAATCTAAACATTTATCTATCCAGCCATGAGTTAGATCAACAACTACTCCTTCGATACGAAAATAATTATGCATCATTCGCATACCTATGGCAGCTTCTAATAGATCATATATCAATTCTCTCTCTCTCTGAAAATATAGAAGAAAGGAGTCTGCGCACCTATATCCGCCATAAAAGGGCCAAGCCATAATAAATGAGAGGCTATACGACTCAGTTCCAACATAATTACTCTGGTATAACGAGCTCTTTTAGGGACTTGAATATTTCCCAACTGTTCTGGTCCATTTACCGTTATTGCCTCGGTAAACATAGTAGCTAAATAATCCCAACGCGTTACATAAGGCAGATATTGTATAATTGTTCGGTTTTCCGCTATTTTTTCCATCCCTATGTGTAAATAACCCAATATAGGTTCACAGTCAATAACGTCTTCACCTCCTAGAGTAATGATGAGGCGACGAACGCCATGCATCGATGGGTGGTGAGGACCCATATTGACTATCATGAGCTCTTTTCTTATAGCTGATACAATCATATTTTTTCCCCGATTCATTATTCCATGAATTGCTGAAAACGAAACAAAGTTCATAAAAACTCAAGATCTAATAAATCAAATAATTCAAACTAAAGCTTCAAATTAACTTAACTAGTCTTTGGCTCTCGAATATCCAACCGACCAATTAGTTCTTTATAACGTATTCTATTTTTTTTTTACAAATAAGCCAGCAACCGTTGCCGTTTCCCCAGAGTTTTCCCTATACCTCTCTGAGATAAAAATTCCTTTTTGTGAAATTCAAAATGGAAAGTGAGTCTCCGCATTTCATTGAGCCGAAGGGTCATTGAATCAGTATCCTATACGGGAAACCATAATATAAATATATATAACACAAATGTGCGGGTACATTTGTTTGCCTTCATATATCATGCCATATCTGGCACGTTATAGATAGGAAGGAGATTTACCATTAATTGATGGTAAATCGTGGATACATATATATCCTTGACATACTAAAACGACTTCCATTACTGGTATCAAACCAATAGCGATACAAATATATCCTTGACATACTGAAACGACTTCCATTACTGGTAAATCGTGGATACATATATATCCTTGAAGGAGAAAAGACGGCTATTGGAATCGAACCGATGACCATCGCATTACAAATGCGATGCTCTAACCTCTAAGCTAAGCGAGCTCACATAACAGAAATTGTGTTGTGCATAGGAATTCAGTCAACTACTTAGCTCTTAGCTATTCAAAATAGATAATGAATATGAATAGAGAAAAAATGAATACCGAAAAGAATGGTATTCTATAACAATATAATATAACATACGAATTAATCTAACGATAAATAGAGTGAGATATGATATCAAAATTTTCAATGGGAAGAAATTCTACATTTTTTCTTTTCCATGATTCTCTTTTATATTTATAATTTATATGAATATGATTATCAATATCAATATCTTAAATCTAAATTATTAGAAATTAAGAAAAAATATGGGATTCTAAAAAAAGAATCGAATGTTCAAGTATTTCAAATAGGGTGGGAAAAGTGCGAGGAAGAGAGGAATATATATGTGGTATATATCCATCCATATTGAATTGCGGATACATCAATGATAGAATCATTTCTGATTAAACCAAATGTAGGTCCTTCAATATAGAAAGAGGGGTAAATAAGAAAGAAATAAAAGAAATCAAAGATGAGTAAAGAGATAAAAAATTTAGATAAATAAGCTATATCTAATGAATTCAACGGTTAACGGTTCCAGCATAAACGAAATAAAGAAGGGGATGGCATCCCAGCGAGATCTTCAACTCAAACTAAAAAGGGGATATGGCGAAATCGGTAGACGCTACGGACTTGATTGAATTGAGCCTTGGTATGGAAACCTACTAAGTGATAACTTTAAAATTCAGAGAAACCTTGGAATTAAAAATGGGAAATCCTGTTTTCAGAAAAAAAAATGAAGGGATTTCTGAAAGTGAGAATAAAAAAATGATAGGTGCAGAGACTCAATGGAAGTTGTTCTAATGAATGGAGTTGACTGCATTGGTAGAGGACTCCTTCTATTCAATTTGAATTTAAACTCCATAAAGAATGAGGGATAAACCTACGATACGTACTGAAATATCAAAGATTCTATTAATGTTGCCCTAAAAAAAAATTACATACACAAAAGAATAATTTTTGTGAATCTATTCCAAGTTGAAGGAAGAATCGAATATTCAGTAATCAAACCATTCACTCCATAGTCTGAGATATCTTTTGACGAATTGATTAATCGGACGGGAATAAAGATAGAGTCCCGTTATACATGTCAATATCAATACAGCCAACAATGAAATTTATAGTAAGAGGAAAATCCGTCGACTTTATAAATCGTGAGGGTTCAAGTCCCTCTATCCCTACAAAAAGGCCTGTTTTACTCCCTAACTGTTTATTTATACTTCTACTCTTTTTTCTTTTCGGCAGCGCCCGAAAATTAGCTATATTTCTCATTCACTATATTATTTCACAAAAGGATCGGAGCAGAAAAGCCTCTCTCGTATCACAAGTCTTGTGGTATATATGTACAAAGGAAACTCTATGATCAAGGAATCCCTGTTTGAATCATTCACAGTTCACATCATTATTTTCAACTCTAAAAGTTTTCTTTTTTGAAGATTCCGGAAATTCCAGGGCTTGGGTAAGATTTTCTAATGCTTTTTTATTCTCTTGAATTGACATAGATGGGGATGGTACCTCAAGAAGGGTTGGGATAACACAGTTGATAGAGCAGAGGACTGAAAATCCTCGTGTCACCAATTCAAATCTGGTTCCCGACATTGAGTATCAGCTGTTAAGTTCCTGCCATTGAGTATCCATTATTAACCTGTGGTTAATAATAAATACTCATACAAATTCGATATGAATCAGCACAGATACATGCTATCGTCTGAATGTCTAGAGAGAGAAAATCCTACCCTTTTTCTTAATGTCTGTATCAAAAAAGGAAAAGAATAAAGGAAAAGAAAAAATACAGGTTGAGCAAGAAATTAGGCTAAAGATAAGAAGTTGACCTTTATTATATGGATCTCATGGTTCTTTTTTTGATTATATGGCATGGCGGGTTCCTCCTAACATTCTAAATATTAATAGTGAAAAAAGAATTACAATATGAAGTTAGTTGCTTCTAAAAAACCCAAGACTATATATAGTCTCGAGGGGTGTGGAAAGATCCGATTAGACAATGTGAAATTAAGATCCAGTACAAGTGGAATCCTATCCTGTTTTATTTCTTCGTTTTTTTTTTTTCATATTCCATTTCGTTATTCCCCCTACGTGACTTTCGAAAGCCTATCTAAGTGATGTGCGCGGTACAAAGTTCATGGTACAGAACTCATTTTATTCATCTTATTAGCCCGGCTCGCCCGAAATAAATAACATATCTTCCAAATTTGGGAATCTCAATGATGACCCATTTTTTTGCGCATCCATATTCATATATAGGTAAAAGAGTTCGATTACTCTAGAAGAGACTGTAAAAAAATTCCTTGGATATCTCATGGCGTAAAAATAAAATTAGAGTGAGCATCTTGTATTTCATAGAATTTTGGAGCAATATAATCCTTACGTAAGGGTTATCCTATCCAACTTTCGGGCATCATAATACGTTTCAAGCATGGATGATTATCATAAGAGATTCCCAACATATCATAAGATTCTCGTTCTTGGAAATCCGCACTTTTCCAAATCCAAAAAACAGATGGAATTCTAGGATTTATCCTTGGGGCAAATACTTTTATGCATACCACCTCTGGCTGATCCACACCATACTCTATTCTCGTAAGATGATATACACTAGCTAAGAGTCCGCCTGGTGCTATATCATAGGCACACTGAGAGCGTAGATAATTGTAACCATATACATATGAAATGACAGCAATAGAATGCCAATCCTCGGGCTTTATTTGTAAAGTTTCGACTCCTTGGTAATCGAAGCCTAAAGATCTATGAACTAACCCATGCTTGACTAGCCAAGTAGACAAACGACCCTGCATTTTTTTAATCTCTCCCGGATTTTCATTTGTATAAGTAGTTCACGTTTACGACGATTTTTTTTAAAATTGAAGTGAAGGGCATTTGCTATTCTTCATTATGCACAGAAGGGAGGAGCCGTATGAGATGAAAATCTCACATACGGTTCTGAAATGGGGATTATTTGAATAGAAAGAACCACCGCAACGGATGTCATCTCAATCCGAAGGAAATTATGCAAAAGCTTTACAGAATTATTATGAAGCTATGAGACTATAAATTGATCCCTATGATCGATGTTATATACTATATAACATAGGCCTTATCCACACAAGTAACGGAGAACATACAAAAGCTTTGGAATATTATTTCCGGGCACTAGAACGAAATCCATCCTTACCATAAGCTTTTAAAAATATGGCCGTGATCTGTCATTACGTGCGACTATATCCACTATAGAAAGAGGGAAAGAAAGATAAAATACGCTAGTAAATACTAGAGAATAGGCTTTCTACATATGTATCGTACAAAGCAACGATTTTTATTAGTTGTAGCAAAGAAAAAGACTTCATAAAAGCAAAAAAATGAAGAAATGGATATGCCTATAATACTATATTCTATGGATATATAAAAGATCTAATTGATAGAGGAAGCGCCGTAAAGATCAATTAGTGAAATTTTTGGCCGATACAATTAAAAAAAACTGCTTACTTATGTCATGATATGAGATATAAGTTAGGAATCAACTTATGTAATAGAGTTGATCCACTAAGGTATTGAGCAGCGGTGTAGCATCAGATCCCAAAGATAGTAAGTACTTTCTTTCTTAGAGAGGAAAGTCTTTTTCAAAGATTCTATATGAAAATAAAACTGGGATAGTTACCTTTCAGAAAAAGATAGGATAGTGGGTTTTGTTTTTCTGAAGGTAGGAAAAAAGATAAAACTTATTTTGAATAAAAAATGCAAGTTTAAAACTTATGAAAATGTAATTAACCCCTTCTGGTTAACCCGAGAAACAAAAATGGGATAGATTTATGAAAAATCATATTTAGTTAGATAGGGTCGATTAAGATGGGACACCAAAATAATTGATTGCTGAGACGTATGAGGTAGAAAACTCTCAAGTACGGTTCTAAGGGAAGGAATCGACCCACCTATTCCGACCGAGGAGAACATGCTATTCGGCAGGGAGATTCTGAAATTGCAGAAGCTTGGTCCGATCAAGCGGCTGAGTATTGGAAACAAGCTATAGCGCTTACTCAAGGTAATTATATTGAAGCGCATAATTGGTTGAAGATCACGCGGCGGTTTGAATAAGAACACTCTTTTCATCCATCAGTAAAATAAAATAGATCGTTCCTCTGGGAAGATCTAATCAAGGAATTTCATTGTATCTCTTCTAAGATTGTTCTGTTCTATTTCGTCTAGTACCTCATAGGCATAAACGATACCCGACTACAGTACATCATACATCCCTTTTCGCTATTCAAACTAAAAAAGCCTTTGAATGTGGATACTGGGGTCTTATTCATGACTTCCCTAATGAAGTGATTTGGAATCGAGCAATAGTCATAGTTCCATGTAAGATACGAAGCAGCTCCATCTAAGCACCTGTAATTTGCATATGAAGAAAAAAAAAAGTTTTTGTGTCAAGTCGAAGCCGAGAAAGGATTTTCAAATATTATAAATGTCCGTTGAACGCCTCATGGCTATGCCATAATAGATCCGAACACTTGTCTCGGATCGACTTCCAGATCATAATTGCTCTAGTAAATAACTAAACAAAATAAATAGTTGGGAGATAGGAAGGAAATGAACTAATTATAAATAGATTTAAGAAGTTCACTAATTACTTGATTGTTGGCAGGTCTCTTTGTATGTGTTGTCCGGAAAGAGGAGGACTCAATGATTATTCGTTCACCGGAACCAGAAGTTAAAATTTTGGTGGATCGGGATCCCGTAAAAACTTTTTTCGAGGAATGGGCCAGACCAGGTCATTTCTCAAGAACAATAGCTAAAGGATCTGATACTACCACTTGGATCTGGAACCTACATGCCGATGCTCACGATTTCGATAGCCATACCAGTGATTTGGAGGAGATCTCCCGAAAAGTATTTAGTGCCCATTTCGGTCAACTCTCCATCATATTTCTTTGGCTGAGTGGCATGTATTTCCACGGTGCCCATTTTTCCAATTATGAAGCATGGCTAAGCGATCCTACTCACATTAGACTCAGCGCTCATGTGGTTTGGCTAATCGTGGGCCAAGAAATATTGAATGGTGATGTGGGTGGTGGTTTCCGAGGAATACAAATAACCTCTGGGTTTTTTCAGATTTGGAGAGCGTCTGGAATAACTAGTGAATTACAACTCTATTGTACTGCAATTGGTGCATTGGTCTTTGCGGCGTTAATGCTTTTTGCTGGTTGGTTCCATTATCACAAAGATGCTCCAAAGTCGGCTTGGTTCCAAGATGTAGAATCCATGTTGAATCACCATTTAGCACAGAATTGAAGAGGTCTTATCAATTATCATATTAAGGATCAACTTCTCCCATAATGATATCTATACTACCTAGTATCGTCATAATATCCGCCAATTTCATTCTTTCAATTATCATATTTTCGATGGTTGTAAGAATGGTGTCAGGGGCCGGGGTTTAGTGAGGAATTATTTGTTAAAGGATATCAATGATAAGTATCTAATCAATGGTGAAGGACATGATAGGTGCAGGGATATAATTATGCATAGTGGTAAGTTTACGCTTTATGGGAAAAGGTTCTTTTGCAACTCAAGATGTGGCTGTGTACCAAGTTTATGCATCTTCACGCGTGGAGTAAGCCTTGCAGGGATCATCATGGAGATTTCTTGGCATTGCAAAATCACTTGATGAGGTAAGTTCTTGTTTTGCTGGAGATATTAATGATACTGTTAGTAGGCCATGTCTTAACAACTGTTGCAAATTTCTATTACAACCCTTTTGTCACGCATCTGTCAAAAACTGTGACTGTTTCAGTAGAAGTCTCTGTCACGCTTCTGTACTGACTGTTACTGTGAATTAGTAACGCTTCTGTCACAACTGTGATAACCTTCAGTCACGCTTCTGTTCATCGGCAACAGTTTTCCAACAACTGTGATTGTCTTTCTATAACACTTCTTTATACACTAAGGATAGATTCTTCTCTATTGTAATATTCACGAGCAGTTGAGGTGCAGTTCCCTCCCAATTGGTTGCATATTCTTTTTAGCTTTACTATTTCTTTAAAATTCGAATCCATGACATACCCGTCTTTTCATATTGCACACGGTTATCCCAACCAACGTAGTTCTGATACCACTTGTTGAGGGATTTACCGATCTGGGTTATTATGCACAATATGGAACTTACACAAGTAATAATACGCAATACCCAATATGACGAAAATAATGACAATCACCACAACACCAAGATTAACGTGGAAAAACCTCTTCAATGCGAAGAGTAAACAACCACGGGCAACTTCCACTATGACAAATAATGGGATACAACAATATCTCCCAAATTGGGGTTTCTCACAACTTCAAAGTGCATATAGCACTTGGATATTAATTCCCTCTTTCTCTAGTCACTCACCGCTAACGATGGATAGCTAATTCTTTACCAAATACTTAGGTAGATTCAACCAATAACAAAACAAGTAAGATGAGGAACTTACTACTACTAGGATTTGAACAAAGCTTAAAAGACCTTTGAAGAGATGTAGGATGTGGTAGATAAATCTTTACCAACCAAACCGGTTCTTCACTAGAACACCCTTCTTCTTCAAGCTTACAAACAACACCAATCAGTTCCCTATGGTGTCTATCTTCTTTTCTCTTTCCACTTGTTTTCTTTGCGGCAATAAAAAACTACATCTCTGTTTTTTGCTCACGGCTTCCTTCTTGTTTCACAAATAAGAGATATATACAAAATCATGTTTTCTTTTCTAACTTAATTAACTTCCTTTATTTAGCTCCCCCTTAATTGATTAAGGGTAACCTTAATTGTTGGTCCATAAGGAGTGAACGTCCCAACAATCTCCCCCTCACGACTTATGGAAAGATACTTGTCACCACCAAATCTGCCTTGCTGCATAAACATACATGCTTGTACTTTGGTAGTGACTTTGTCATCATATCAGAATCGATGTCATCTGTATGGATCTTCTTAACTAACTCCCCCTTCTTATCAAATTTATTCAACTTTACCTTGCTTGGCTCATCATCTTCTCTCTCTTGTTTTTAGTAACAAGGATATGAAAAGAAAACTCTTCTTCTCTCTCAACGGAGGTTATACTCTCTTCACCAAAGAAACTCTAATGGTGGTTCAGTACTCTCCTAAAGGAGGCTACACTCTATTCCCTTGTTCTCACAACCAAGGGAAGCTTATCTTCTTCACTGTAAATTGTTTTCAGCCACGCCTTACTAAGACTGTTACACTTAACAACTGTTGCAAATTTCTATTACAACCCTTTTGTCACGCATCTGTCAAAAACTGTGACTGTTTCAGTAAAAGTCTCTGTCACGCTTCTGTACTGACTGTTATTGTAAATTAGTAACGCTTCTATCACAACTGTGACATCCTTCAGTTACGCTTCTGTTCATCTGCAACAGTTTTCCAACAATTGTGATTGTTTTTCTGTAACACTTCTTTATACACTAAGGATAGATTCTTCTCTCTTGTAATATTCACGAGCAGTTGAGGTGCAGTTCTCTCCCAATTGGTTGCAGCTTCTTTTTAGCTTTACCATTGCTTCAAAATTCGAATCCATGACATACCCGTCTTTTCATATTGCACACGGTTATCCCGACCAACGTAGTTCTGATACCACTTGTTGAGGGATTTACCGATCCGAGATGTTATGCACAATATGGAAACTACACAAGTAATAATACGCAATACCCAATATGACGAAAATAATGACAATCACCACAACACCAAGATTAACGTGGAAAAACCTCTTCAATGCGAAGAGTAAACAACCACGGGCAAACTTCCACTATGACAAATAATGGGATACAATAATATCTCCAAAATTGGGGTTTCTCACAACTTCAAGGTGCATATAGCACTTGAATAACAATGCCCTCTTTCTCTACTCAATCACCGCTAACGATGGATAACTAATTCTTTACCAAATACTTAGGTAGATTCAACCAATAACAAAACAAGGAAGATGAGAAACTTACTGCTACTAGGGTTTGAACAAAGCCTAAAAACCCTTTGAAGAGATGTAGGATGTGGTGGATAAATCTTCACCAACCAAACCGGTTCTTCACTAGAACACCCTTCTTCTTCAAGCTCACAAATATCACCAATCAATTCCCTATGATGGCTATCTTCTTTTCTCTTTCCTCTTGTTTTCTTTGCGACAACAAAAAACTACATCTCTGTTTTTTGCTCACGGGTTCCTTCTTGTTTCACAAACAAGAGATATATACCTAATCATCTTTCCTTTTCTAACTTAATTAACTTCCTTTATTTAGCTCCTCCTTATTTGATTAAGGGTAACCTTAATTGTTGGTCCATAAGGAGTGAACGTCCCAACAATACCAAGGAAGAAATACATCTTTTACAACACCGTTAAACTGTTATTAGTAATGATGCACATGAGCCGGTATGGTCCGGGTTTCTTATGAACCCGGTACCTGGAGTTGACCGGTACCTCATTTTTAGGACTTGTACCTTTACCTGGAGTTGTACCTGTAAGACCGGTACCGGATTTTTACCTACAACCTAACATTCATCTCATTATTCTGACAACTTCATTCAACAGTCACAAACTCACAACCTGCAACCAAGCATTCATCTACATTAACCACTTATGTTCTTAAGAAAAGTTAAAGTACTTAAGATATAAGTTCAACATAAAAAAACAGTAAAGTTCAATACAAAATAACAGTAACAACTCCACAATTCTACGACACTCACACTTGCATTCCATAAGTATGCGAGACTGCGACAATGAATATCAAGCTCCCTTTAAGTCCTCTTTCCCTTTGTGGTTGAATCTACACTTCATTACTCGAAGGATTGGGAATTGTTGTATATGAAATCTCAGTTGTCCCATTTAGCTTGACATCAGCAGCATATATGTAACGGAACGGAAAATTTGCCATTCTAACAGGTTGGATTTCAACCCATCCAGCAAGAACAAACCCCCGTTCCGTCACTCGGAAAAGAAAATAAAAACATTTAAATTATACCAATATTCAGGTAACAATGGATACAAGGCTAAATTGAAACCACAAAATGATTCTCTATATAACTACCAAGCAATTATAAACCGAAATCTTTTTATTAAAGTGTTTGCAACTGATTTATGAAATATAAGGAGGCTTGGTACTCAACTCTCATTAATTGCATGAAATCAACTACAGAATTGAACATCCAAAATATTTACAGGGCTATCAATCAATTGTACTAAATTTTAACCATCCATACTGGGAAAAAAATAACTTAACATTAACAACGAAGCATGAAAAGACAACATAATTTAGAACCCAAAGAAAACTACCTAGCCCATGATATATATATATATACAAGGACAACAATATATACCACACTGTCCATAGCTCCACGCCGTAAGCTTTTATCAACTTACTACATCGAGCTAGCTCCAAACTCTGTGGGAAAACAAAACAAAACAAAACGGGATGAGCCACAGCCCAGTAGGGGATATAACGATAACCGAGTGCCAAGATATAAATCATAAAGGGTCACAAAATAAAAACAACAATAGAGCCTCAAACTGAAATATGAAATTCATGTAAAATATTCATTCCAAACTACACATTATTAAGCTGCCATTCATTTACTTACAGATAAAATTACTCTACTATTCATTTGGCCAGTTGCCAATGTCAGGGTAGTAGGATACCAGCTACCGTTACAGCTAACGGTCTGCCGGGTTGCCACCCATAGGTGGGGTGGGGGTGGGAATAAAGGCCTGACATTCCTAAAGTACCAAATCAAATCAATGTTAGGGAAACATCCACAAAACCAAGTTATGAAAATCCTATAAATCCATAACTAAAAACTCACACAGAAGTAAACATTGGCAGCATCTCAAAACCTTACCAGGAAATCGTTTTCGGGAGCGCGAAACAATCAAGAAGTGTGTGAATCCATACTTAATTCACGAAAACCCAAATGCCGCTAATAATAAGAAATCAAGATTACCACCATGTATACAAAAAGAATAACATTGCAAGTCTAACAAGAATTTGAAACAGTAAGAATATCATAGCATGGTAGAAAATGAAGTATGAGATGAATGTTCATGTAAATTCATATTTGAGTGTTGTTAATCGAAAATTCACACCGTCTTCGTTATGCGATAAAACTCAGTAAACTATAGCTCGTAGAAACTAGAAGAACCCATCTATCACAAGAAGAATAATAAATAAAAATAATAAAGTG
This sequence comes from Papaver atlanticum, assembly GCA_023531105.1. Classification (NCBI taxonomy): domain Eukaryota; kingdom Viridiplantae; phylum Streptophyta; class Magnoliopsida; order Ranunculales; family Papaveraceae; genus Papaver; species Papaver atlanticum. The sequence goes on along the minus strand of JAJJMB010000969.1, from coordinate 566,513 downwards.
GATTACTGAGTTAAAAGTTCACAAGGAAACCATGACTTGAATCTGTTGTCTGAAAATTTCAGATTTGACAGTCTTCATTCAAAAAATCATGCAAAAATCATCGGGTGATGGAATTGGGCAAGTTTGGTCTCGTTTGAAAGATTATATATCCCTTTTTAACATAGAAATGATAGGAACAAGTAACTAGGTCTATATCAGTTTCGAAAAGTCTCGATAAAACATGGCGGAAACATGTTTTCAGAAAAATTGCAGTTTCGGCAGGCTCCAATTAAAAATTCGTGCAAAAATTATTGGGTGTTAGAATTCAAAAAATTTGGTCTCTTTGAAAAGCTGAGAAGTCCCTATTGAAGTTAAAAACGATAAGCAAAAGAAATGGGTTATGTAGTTGTGTAGAAAAACTTCTATAAAACAGGATAGCAGTACCTTCGCAAAAATTTGAGGTTCTTTTCACAAACATTTAATGGGCTATTTTAGAAACTCAATTGAAAACTTGATTTTTGATAAAAATCAGAACTTCAATGAACTAAAACCATTTTTAATCTTCAGAATTCATTCTTAAGCATTTGAATTTACATGCAATTTATTATGCAAAGTTTAAACAAAGAGCATATATGGAATTCTCCATGCATGTTTATTACTGACCAAAATCATCAAGAAAAAAGCTTGGACAACAAGGAAGAAACAAGATTTAAATTTCTTCAAAAATAAGTTCAATTGGCACAAGTAAAAGCACCGAAATTAAGTGAAGATAAAACCCCTACCTTGAAGCAAATAGCGAAACACCACGTTTTGGATAATGAAGTGAAGATTTCTGAAATGTTAAAACAAACCCAACCAAATCAACGACAACTGAAATTTTTTGTGAAGAAAGGGAAATGGATGAAAACCCTACCTTGAACCGAGATCCAATCGCAATAGCAATTCCTTAAATTGGTATTTCAAATTTGGGTGAAATAAAATTTCCCATTCATAAATCTACGCGGGCCACTGTTGGGCTTCTATTTTCGACGATGTCAACAAAATGGTAATAGACACTTTAGCCTAATATTCTTTCTTCTATTTAGTTATTTCAGGCTGGCAGTTAGGTCATTTGAACAGAGTCATCATCTATGAAGGGTTATTGATTGATTTTCATTTAGTTGATTTTCGTGATGTGTTAGAACTGTGATTAAATTTTCTTTAGGGATGCTTCCCCTTGTAACTTCTTTGTATCTCATATGTTATGGATTAGCAAATTGGTTACATCAAATTTGAAACAATGAGATTTGGTTACAATTGCTGGCGAAGCAAAGTAGCAATTCATGAACTTCAACTGTTTTGGGAAGCCCTAAGAGCTTCCAGAGCAAGTGTGGATTGATACATAGAGGTATTTTGTCCACACGATTGCATTTAGGATTCATTTTATATATCAAGATTAAAACTGAAGACACTCATGTTTAACTAGAGATTGTAGAATTGTCTTTTTTCTTTGAAGATGATAGAAATCTCACCTTGCCTGAATTGTCAGTGGATGATTATATGTAAAACCTTGATATTTTACTTCATATTTTAATAATATGTATCCATTCATCTGTCCTTTGTTGATACTTGCGGTTTAGGACTTGGAGTAAGTCATTTTCTGAGTACATTTTGGTACATGTAAACACAGAACTTCAACTTCAGATATCACAAAGATCCCTGATCAAAGTTTCTACTGATACCTCTCATGATTTCTGTTATTTTCTGAGATTCTGCATATAATATACATAATTATGACTTTCTGCATCTGGAATAGCTAGTAACTAATCTTAATTAGTTTGTTGTCTGTTATTTTAATGCTATGAGTATTGCACAAACTTGGTGTATTGACCAATAAGGTTATTAGATTATTTTTATATAGTATTTATTGTACGGTGCACAAACTTGCTTTTTTGTGATCTTATGAAAGATTATTAGGTTATTTTTCATTAAGCAGCTATGCCAGACATTATGGCTTTGCAAGGCAAACTCTCGTCATTTTAGTTTTATACAGTTTGTTCCCGCCAATGTATGAAGGATGTAATCTTCACATGAGGAACCCCGTGAACAACTTGAAGGTACAAATCTATATAATTTTTTTATCCCTTCAATTTGATTCAACTAGGGACGTGTTTACTTTTGAAAAATCACGTGAATTACAGATGCCAATCTTATTTCACTTGATCTGTTGTTTATTCTGTCATGTGGAGAATCTGAAGTCTCTTCTTAGGTGAATTATGAAAACCAGAGAGTAGATGGCTTGGTAGATTAAACTAAAAACATAAATATTCTGACCTCTTTATTATGATTTTGTCACTAGATTCATGAAGACCTGAACTCTGGAAAGCCGTCATTGAGCTTAATATTATGTTCTGGTTACTTTATGTTACACCAGAATTGATAGCAACACAAGTGATTATGTCAAAGCCGACAAAGCTGTATTTTAGAGGTTTATTGAATCTGATTGCCATAGATGAGGTATGTATATTCTAGATATAATAAGGAAATGCCTTTAATTGAACAAGTAGATCTCGTCGTTTTAAAATGTACTTTGTCATCATTATCTAATCAGGTAAAATATTACGAAGCTATTGGATAGTAGTAGTAGTGTTGTGCCTATCGATATCATAATTCTGAAGAATTTATCTGAATTGCAGGTCACCTTATAAAGCTCAACTAATCAGAGGTTTCTTGTTTGTTTGACTCTGCTCAATAACTGATTTCAGATCGTTCACTGGAGAAGTCACTTGAAAGTTCCATGAAGTGGCAAGGTTTACACCTGAAGAAGGAATCTCATCTGTAGATTGTTATGTGATGTTGACCAGACATTAGGTATTGGAGGGGCAGATCAAATGAAAGTAAGACTTGAATCCCTGTTTAAGTTGTTTTCATATCACATTATTTTTTCCTCGTATTACTGGTAATGGAGATGTCTAAGGCTCATCCTTAATTCAAAGATGTTGCTTAAGACAAACTTTACGAAATCAAAGCAGCTTTCGAACCAGAAATCAACTGGGAGCTTGATACTCAAAACTTTTGAAGTTTGATAAGGTTAGATGCTAAATGGTCTTTTGAAGGTGCATTACCAGTAAAACAGAATTAGACTTCCTTAGAGCTCGTGTCCCGTAGATCATTAGTAATAACTTTATCTTGTACACGCAGTAGTACAAAGTTTGGCGACGCAGAATTATACTTTCTCTGCATAGGATCTTCTGAAACCATTGTCAAGTTTGGAAGTTACTTCCATTTTCCGCCCTAGCCATCTTGTCGACCAAATATTGTTGTAATGCTCGTACAGGTAACAAGGCTAATGACGCCATGGGGATTTCTTTCATGAGTATGGTACATCATATGCAGAGATGGTACCCCTATACTACAAGGACATCTTATTTAAACGCTTCTCTATAATTTGTCCTGTAACTCTTATCCACTGATTTTGAGATAAAATATTTTCGCATACTGAACATTAGGAATAACTCATATGAACGGCAGAAAGAGTTTTGTACAGATTAACAAAAATTCTTGTGAATATCAACTACAGAGTTAGCATTCACATGGTATATCTAAACTTAAATGACACATTAAATGCTTTTAGTTTTGTGTATGAACCGTTTTCTAACAAATCAAGAGCTCAAATTGGATATGAGTTAGCTTTTGCTGATGATTGTTGTTTTTTTTCCGTTGTAGGAAGCTTTATTTGTGGTTGATGAAAGAGGGAGAGAGGAAGCTATTGAGGCCATAGTAGTCAGGTAGTTTCTTTTCTATGAACAAGTTCTTCTACTACAGAAATCTCCAGAATGGTAGTTATTTGCTTAACGTATTCAATTACAGAGGAAGAAGAACTAGTTAGGTAATTTTAAAAGAACTCAACAGAGACGTTTATGAGGGTTAGTGATTGAGTTCCATTTAGTTGATTTCCAAGATGGGTTAGTTGATTTCATTTGTATCTTGTATTTAAATACACGTCTAGTCCCTTAATCTTACTATTTTGGGTTTGCCCTTTGTCTGATTCTGTTGTACCTATCCACATATGCGAAGTCTTTTTCTGCTATTTCTTATTGCAATTATATGATTTCAGGAGACATTGAGGGCTTTGCGGGAAGCTTCATATCCTGGCGAAGAAATTCACGGGTTAGCATCTAAACAATGGAAGGACATGGGCTGGAAATGAAAATACCCATCTACAGACTTCAGGTATGTTCTGTTTTACCTTGTTTTCTTATAGATGTGTTATGTCTTCCATGTTATTATTTACTGAATCTGCGAATGCTTGTTTCCTTTCATAAAGAATGGTGGTTTCATATCATTGAAGAATTTATTGTTCTTTGCAAGGTCATACAAGGTGTGTTGCTTGCTCGCATCCTCACTTCTCCGTTTCTCTAATTGGATCTTGAGGAATTATTTCCATTCTGTACTCTTATTACAAGAACGACAGAAAGAGTTTGTACAGATTAACCAGAATTCTTGTTTATATCAACTACGGATTTAGCATTCATAGGGTAATATATAAACTTAAGTGACACATTAATGCTTTTAGTTCAGTGTATGAGCCTTTTTTTTTTTTTTTTAATCAAATCGGATTTGATAGTCATTCTTGATATGAATATAGGTGGATGGGGATGGACTGTTTCAACGGGTTGATGGGACCAATGCTGGATGTGGTACTTGTCGGCTTGCTTGTTTGAATCGTCGATGGTATGGACTATTCCCAGGCACATATTTAATCACACTCAGGATTTCCTCTTTAAATCTACCAAATGTTCTATTTATTCTTATGTGACACAGATTGGCGTGTCCGCTTGAACTAAATAGAATTTTTCTGGCATCGCAGGTACTGAGATTTTCCTCACTGGTTATTAGGTGTGTAATTTTGTATTTGTATTTTCATGTATGTGCATTGTATGAAGAAGCAGATCGGGTTGGGTGTGTAATTTTGTATTTTTATTTTCATGTATGTGCATTATACGAAGAAGCAGATAGGATTACACTTGATATTCAAAAGAAGAGGAACATTGAGCAAGAGAAGGGTAAGGAGATGGTAAACTATTCATGTTATGTGAAATTTCTAGTTCATAGAGACGGATTTTTTGTTTTGACTTTCATTTGTGTTTGCCACCTGCAGGAGAAGAAGATATAGTACCTGAAGAAAGGAACGGTTTGGAGAGGTCGTGAGAGTCAGGTCAGGCTTGTTATATCTAGAGACTGCGCAGATGTGGAGGCCATGAAGAAGGAAACAATATCGCAGTGTAAGAGTCTTCTTAGGGAGATTTTTTCTTCAAAAGCACTTGCCCATAGTTTCACAAAGTTCGCAATAAACCATACCACTGCCACTGTTGTTTTTGTATTCTAATACTCACACTTAGGGTAGTAGCCTTTTTCTGTTTTATTTTTCTTTCTTGATGTCGTCTTCTTGGAGGTTGTTTGGACAAAGAATTCATATGAGGTTGAACTTTTACAATATATGTCAATTTATTTTGAAGTTAAAAGTGTTCTTAGTTCTTCATGTTACTTTTATTTGCAATTTGAGCAATAAGAAAATACTATTTATATTGGAAATTCAATTTTGAAGTAATTGACAAGCGATGCCCGTCAATAATTCACTAATTATTGACTGACAAAGTTCGTAGTTTATTTCTGATAATTATTGACAGTAGGTCACCATCAATTCATGTTTTCGATACCTTGAAAAAAGACAGGCTATCCGACAGGCAGGGTCCGTCATAATCTCTATTAACGACAAACCTGGCCCGTCGAAAAAGGTGATTCCGGCATCGTGCATCTTTTAACTTTTGTTGTTAGGATCTGTGCTGGGTGCCATACCTGTTAGCTTTATACGACTGTTTTAGTGCAAGTAACTTGTCCCACAATTTACACACTTTTCTACGGTGTTTTTATTTTTATTTTATTTGTGATTTCCGGGCAATCAGACATGATGACCCTGCGTCTGACTCTCATCATAAATCTAGAAAGTGGTATAGTTTCCTCATTCTGTCGTGGTGTTAGTCATTTGAGGGATTGATAATCGAATCAACTTCTAGTCCTCTTATGATTACTATATACGAGTATCATATTGTTGATACCCTCATTCTTGCATTCAAGTGCATATATGATATTAAGATGTGATGTTTGGGGAAATTTCCTTCTTTTTTTTCTTTTTGCAAGTTCTTGCAGTTTTGTACCAAGGCATACTAATTTTTAAGCATTGTTTTATTTTTGTTCCTGACACAGATTTTGTTTTGCATCTCTTTGCAATGGAGGTACTCGAATCCTCTGAGCGAATTACAGATTTTGTCGAAAGGTATTTCTTGCGATTTGGGGACAAGATGATGCCGCCTCTCCTGCAATTCCACTTGCAGCAACCCATCATGGCGGGGACAAAAGAGACAGGATATCCAATTCTATTTGGTGTCAACCCCTGTGAGATCTGATAACACTGAGAAAGACAGCAAACCAGGGTCCAGGAATAGCAGCCGTAATGAAGATTTAAAGACGTTTTTTCACGAAGTACAACAAAAATCTCAGTCTTGCGGGAGTAGAGCACCTATACATTTTAGTGCGCTAGAGGACTTCCAATGTTATGGGGCTATTCCCGCTGCTTGGAAAAACACCTTTCATTGTGGTCCTACTACAAGACATTCAGATTGTTAACCTGCACCTTGGACCTGATAGAATTGATATGACAGTCGTATTCAATGTCTTCAAGAGTGATGTGCTTGAAATCCACTCAACCCCCTTAAATTTTCTCACTGGCATGAAACATCTTCTGAACATTGGAGGCCTACTACGCTAACAGTTTCAGCCTAGACTGGAGTATGTTTGTGAACGATATATATCACAGAGTTTCCCAAGAGGTTAACTCCATTGAATGGGGTTCCTTAGGTGTTGAGGATAGTCGTACTAATGCAGATTCTGATTCAGATTCCTGGAGAAAGTATGGTCAAATGCAATAAGTGGACAGGAAAGCAGGGAGTTGAGAAGTCCAAAATTGTCACTCCTGTACTTTATATTATTATACTGTTGTTAATGAACAGTTTTGAAGAAAAAAAATCAAGCCCTTGTTATGAGAAGTAGGTTCGGATCTTGACGATGTGTTTCAACCTGCAGTCTGTCGTCCTGCCCATTCATGCATTCATACTCATTAATCATGTTTGGGAACAACCCAGCTTTTTTCCACCTTGTTTTCTTTTTCCATTTAACTTTGTTACCGATCCAACTAATCCAAGCATGGGAGCAATGTAGAAAACAAAAATTTCAGAAATTGTACCAGAGAAATTAGATTTTACCGAAAAGGGCAAGCAAGCTTCTTCAATTGCCCAGGTGTGCATGCCGCCAAAAAATACTCCAAAAGGGCCCAACCGGGTTCGAACCGGTGACCTCTTGATCTGCAGTCAAATGCTCTACCACTGAGCTATGGACCCACTTGTGAACTTAGGTATTCTATCACAAAGCAGCTTACCTTTCATGGATCAAATTTTCATGCATTATTTTTTTAGCAGAGCTGAATCAAAAACAACTCTGACAATTGGCTGTTAAACTTAAAACAACAGCCTTTTTAGTCATATACTGATCAAATTTCAGATGAGGAATATTAGTTCTTCACAACCATTCACCGGAATCGAACATGCTAACAAAAGTTTGTTTCTTGCTACAAAAAATTTCACTACCAGCTAGACCCCAAAATTGAACCTAGAAATCAAGCTTGTTCAGTACTTCTTTATACTCTCAGCAAGCGAAGTTGGATACTCCCTCCGTTTCTGGAAAATATATACTTTCACTTTTCCAATTTGGCCTATTTGTAGGGCTAAAATGAAAAAATGAAAGTATCTCTTTTCCAAAAACAGAAGGAGTATATGTTTAAGTTTTACTGAATTAAAACTCCAATTATATCACTCCTAATCCGTTTGTTTCTAGAAACAGTTTTCTTTTAGGATTCCATCTTTTTGTGCATGTCTCTCTTTATATACACATAACATTCACGTATAGAGAGCGGCCAATATTCATGTTCGTTCATATAAGTCTAACATTAACAATTCAACTTTGGATTTTGAGGGCTTTATTTTAATTTCGTTTCTCTCAGACACCATTTAGTATGGATTAAGGAATTAAAGTTATATTGATTGATGGAGAATCTTAATGACGACGTGAGATTAGAAATCTTTACTCGTCTTCCTCCTGAGCAAATTTTGAAGTGCAAACTTGTCTGCAAAAACTGGGAAAATCTCCTCTCACATAAAAAAGTGGGTCTTATTTTCTCGATTCAGCCATCCCGTGGCAAAAACCTTCAGCTTTACTTTGGAGATTATTATGAAATTTTTAGCATGAGTAGCTCTGATGGGGAGGAGTTTACATACAATTATCTTACAAAGATCAATCATCCTGTCATTAATAACCGAGGATGCAGTCCGTTCGTGGATAGGATTGTTGGTTCTTGCAATGGATTGGTTTGCTTCAATGTACCCCATCACGAAGTTGAGGATCCTGTCTACATCTGCAATCCTATCACTACGGAATATATTAATCTTCCGCGGTTGAAAGATAAATATGGCTATGTAGTGGGTGGATTCGGCTACCATCCTTCGATTGACAAGTACAAGGCCATTCGTATCCATTATCCAACATTATACAACTATGAACAAGACCCGAGCATCAAAGGGTCGGTCGAGGTATATACACTTGGGAGCGGCACTGGATGGAGAAGCATTGGAGAAGAAGTGATCTATAAATTTTACAGGAGTGGCGTCCTTGCAAACAGATCACTTTATTGGCTAGACTACAAGCAAAAGAAGATTGTGGCTTTTGATTTGGCTGATGAAGAGTTCCGATGGCTCCCAACCGTACCGAACTGTTTCAGCGGTAATAAGAAGGCCAGATATCAAATCAAGGTATTGGGAGGGGATTTATGTCTTGTTCATTTAGAGCGCAGCCAGCCTATAGATATATGGTCGTTTAAAAATAAACAGAAGAAAACATATGACGACAATGATAAAGAAGAGAGGTGTCAATCTTGGAGCTGGACCTTAGAGTTTCATATACCATATTCACTCCTCAACAAGGTTTTTGTTTACGAGCCTTTCGCCCTCACAAAGAACCGCGAGGTTTTGTTGTGGATACATGATTCGGGTATTTATAAATATGACAAGAAAGCTGAAAGCTTAAACAAAGTTGTGGGTGAAGATCATAAGATAGGTTTCTTTCAAGGAATCCCACACATGAACAGCCTTATTTCGATGAAAGCTCTAGGTGAAAAGTTTAAGAGTAGAATACATCAAAAGAAGGAAAAGAAAACCCGAGAAAGGATAATTGTAAATTCATAGAGAATTATGCATTTCTATTTTTCTTTCTGATTCCATTTACCGGGGGCTTGTATGAGTTTAGTGATTTTACATATCATTTTTACTTATTAAGTCTCCTTGACGCTGCAACAAAATTGGTTCACACTGCTGAACCATGAGTCCGATGGCTGTTTGCCGAGGGTGGTTGACAGATATTTTCGAAGGCAATAGGGACGACAACGAATTGGTGATACGTAAAAGATTTACCAGGATTTTTCTGTGAGCACATTCATACCTGTAAACACCAGAAATCTGAATACGGTCAAAATATATCATCCCCTCCTCCCCTTTGTGCACCGAGCTGTAAAACCTGAAATTTGATTTCCTTTCCCTAATTCTAACAGGTTTCCTAGTTTAGGTTGATTTCCTTTTTCTAGTCCTGTTAGAAAACATGAAAGCCTATATAAGAAGGCCTGGTACTGAAGAGAAAGGCATCAACATTATTATCTTCACAATCTGCATATTTTCTTTTATTTCCGTACGAGACCCAGATTTTGTTTTTCAATGGAGGTACTCGGATCCCCGAAGCGAACTGGAAATTATGGTCTCGTGAAATATTGTGAGACTGAGGAATTGTAGGAGGAGCGTATGATTCTTCAGGCAAAACTCGCTCACCGGTTAAAAAGAGACACTGCCATCAGATTGTTGCGTGATAGTTCTGACGCAATAGTTGTGCAGAAAGGACCAAGAGATCTTTGGAGAGAGCACTGGAAAATAGATGCTGCTCCCTCCTTGGAACTCGAGATGCATGAAGAGCACAGGGTTATAAAGCTAACTGACGTCGTCATCCTTCCCAAGGTAGGAGAAACAGTTGTTGGTACCCTTGAGGCTCATGTAAACGGATACATATACACAGCCTCGAGTTTTCATCAGGTTTTCATGCCATGCAAATCTAGAACGCTATTTCATGCACTACAAAAAAAAAACGACCAAAGGCAACTTGACCAATGGTAGTGGCCTATTCTAATCTTTAGTTGCCAATCACTTTATGCAATTAATGTTAGTTGCCCAGCCTTAGTGGCGTAAGGGGTTGTTTTCTTATGTTTAAGGCAACAAGTGCGCAATGGTTAGTTGGTCGCCATGTCTAGAGCTACTAGTTTGGCTAGTTGACCAACAATTGTCCCCTAATAGGTAAAGCCACTAATTTGTGTAGTCGTCAGGTTCTTAGCGAAAACATTAAGGCAACAATAATCTTTTAATAGATTTTGCATTTAGAGATTTATCTAGTGGCCAACAACATAAAACCACTGGCTTTTGTAGTAGTTGTTTCATATGCCTAATCGTTTAAGAAACTAGTTTTTGTCTAGTTGTTCAATAGGTTGCGGATAGATTATTTCATGCATTTGCAAAAATATATACGCATTAAGTTTCAGTGGCCAAACTTTTAGGCTAAAAGTATCTCTAATAGTCTCAAGTAGCCAAATGGTTAAAAGCTACTACCATCGCAGCAGCAGTAGCCAAATCATACATGAAGCCAACTTAGGAGTGTCTAAAATTAAAGAGCCACTAGTTCTCTAGTATTTAAATTGGTAATGCTACTAACATCTCAGATGGACTGGTGAGAGGGTTGATATGGGCTTGACCAGTGCTACGGACCCGGGCCTGGAAAAAAAGTCCATCCGTAAATAACTTCCCAAATTTAATGCTAAATACGTTAATTGAATTTTCATAAGTAATAAATATTAAAAAAGATATATACCAAAAATAAATTTTTATTTAATAACATTTGTTAAAACAAAGAAGTTTGCAAACATAAAAATCAAGAATATTTCCATAATCCCACCCGAGATATCCGGACCACAAGACCAAAAAAAAAGAGAAAGTTCTTCTAAGAGCTAAGCTAGATTGTTTAAAAAAGAGACTCTAAATAACAGAAATAATAAATGCATCTAAACCTCAATCTATTCTTCTGCATCTGCAAAGGCCTCTATATCCTCCTCTTCAGCTTCCATATCACTACCTTCAAAGGCATCTCGATGTTCATGAATTTTGACTGCCGTGCATATCAGCATCTTCATCATCATCTTCCGCATCATCTTCAGATGATAATTCCATAGCCGGCATGCCAACTTTAACAAGATATTCATTCAACCACTTCTTTGTCGCTTTCGGACATGTTTCTTTCTTAAGCCTTTTGTTTTCCTGTTCCAAGGATGTCATTCTTACTTTCGATTCGGCCATTTCTTTTTATTTCTTCTGGTATAAACTGTAGTTAGTTGGATGAGCCTTGCAACGCCATTTACCCGAACATCCAGCATTACGAACTTTGTTAAATATCTCTTCTGGTGTGTCATTAGTTTCTCCTCGATCTGCAGCTTCCTTCATGGCCTTCATTTTTTCCTGCACATTAATTCAAAACACAAATTAATCACAAAGTCAGCAACGAGATTCGAATGAGTTTGGGCAGGAAATAGCAGGTTTAAGGAAAAAAACAATACTGACTACAGAAAGTGGAATTACAGAATAAAGAACCGTACATAATGTGGCCACTATTCACAAAAATTCCCAGAATAAAGAACAGTACTTATTCACAGAAATTTTACCAGGAGCAGTTTTCACTTAACCGGTGATACAAAACTCAAAACTCTGATATAAAATACTTCATTTTTTCTCTCTTCATATTTAGGTCCTTGACAGAATGAGCACAACAGTGCATCATAATTTTGTAAGTCTATATGTGCAAATCATGATTGTGTAAACAATAATCTATAAATAGAGACATATCAAACATGTTTCATTAATAAAAGATTATTACTTACACTCATTTCTTTGCATTTGGCGTTGATTTTCTTTTCAGGATCATGGGTTCGTCGGAAGAAAGTCACTGGATCACAAGGTTGTCCGGCTTGCAGCTTTGAAATGGAAAATATCATCATATAAACAAGTACGATATCATGTAATAAACACATCTGACTTGTATATACACAATATCATTAAACAAAACAATTGAAGAAGGTATAATATATACCAACTCGTATTCGATACTAGTGAAACTTTTGTTGCCATTACTGTGGTTGATACCGCTGAGTTGCATCGAAGCCGCAGCAAGACGTCCTCTTTCAGAATTTTTCTATCGCATGAGGTAAAATGCAAGTTAATATGAAGTTAAGTATAAGAATGCATACATATATAAGACTACATGTTAATCAGAAATCACCCACCCCAAATCTTCAAGTTCAATCTATATATATAACCTTATGGAAAATCTTCCATAACCAAAACCAAACTCTTGTATATGATGTAAGCTACTGAACACAAAAGACAATAAGAAATGATAGCAAGGGTTTGCAAAAAAATGAGTTCAACTGTACCAAGAATGCACTTGGCAGGGCATTCTTGTTTTCAAACCAATAATGAAGTGCAATTTTAAGACAAACAAGAAAACAAATTAAAAAAGAAAAAGAAAAAGAAAAAGAAAAGATTACTTGTGTAGTGTTTTTAAGTTCCACATATCATACCTAAATGTCCACTTCCATGACTTTAAAAAATAAATAATATGTAAACAGTAAGCAAATAGATATACCTTGAACTCATCGGTGGTTAAGTGCGCACACATGTGAGCCCAATCACGTTTGTTGGGGCAATCTACGGGAGGGTGCGCCAAAACCTCCAGGTGGCCATCTGATTCAGCGAACCCATCACCCCCAACTTTTTGGTATGCTAGATGAAGTTTGTGCCTATATGTCGTATAGGCATTCCTCATCACGTCTTTGATCACTTTCACAGCCACATCATCATCAGGATCGAGGATAAAGTGGTCCTATATGGCCGAAAACAACTTATTAGAGATAGCAAATAAAACCAACGACAATTCCAAACTAAGAATAAAAGAAGTAACATTAAATTATATATACCCGGACATTCTGGATCACTCGGGCAATCTTCTTGCTTAGGCATATCATCAAATTTATCATATGTTACTGGGCAATTGTCCCTTTGCCTTACCCATGACCCAATAGAGTTTATAAGCTCATGTCTATAATGACCACAAAATTTTTCTTTAAAAACTGCCACGCTTACTTTCTCCTTCCCCCTCTTGTCAACCGCAAGATTAGTCGTTTTCTTTCTTGTGGTGCATTGTGGTTGACCTATTTAAGAAACCAAAGATAGTATACAGGAAAATTATTAGCTTGCCAGAAGAAAAAAAAACATTAAAAAACAAAATGCCTCTCACATAAATATACCTTCTTGCAGTGAATTTCCAACTTCTTCATTATTTGCTACAGGAAAATTAGACGCTGATCGCGATCGGTTGGGTTGCGAAAAATTATTGTTTTCAGCTGGAGAATCACGTAGATTCCGCTGTTATGATCGGTGAGATTGCTGTGAAGATGAACTTCGAAGAGCATTATGCTGTGATTGATGAGATGCTGAAATTTGAATAACTTTTTGTGTTGATCGATGAGATGGATGAAGAGATACTTGTGTTCGATTATTATGCAATTGATTTGAACGTTGTTGTATTTCATTCTCTGCGGGAGGTGGTACAGAACGGCGACCTTGAGTTCTCATAGGGCTATGTAGACCATTTTATTCCTTCTCCAGATTTCTGTGTACTCCTGTGCGGTGTCCTATAGGGGATCTCCTAGGAGTTAACAGAAAATCATTGTTTAGAGGTGATTCGATTGGCTGCACCGCACATGATATTCCACCAGCCCTTCCCTCATGCACATGGGACTCAATTGGTGAACGACTTGGCAGCACAGGACGTGTTCTTCCACCTCCCCTTCCCCCATGCACTGGTGACTCGATTGGTGCATGGCTTGGCAGCACCCGACCTGTTGTTCCAACTCCACTTCCGTCATGCACCGTTGACTGAGCTGCTTGCAGGCAACTTCTAAGATCATTCATTTGGTGTTCTTGTCCTTCCCTATTTTTGTCTCCTGCAATATGACATTTAAGTAAGGCATACATATTAATTGCTAAAATTACCTGAAAATACACAACATCGGTTATTGGTCCTATAAGGCAGAATTCAAGAGATATTTGAAAAATTCCCAGCACTCTATTGGGCATCAATCAGCAAACAACTACATTGTGTACTAATACTTGTCATTGAAAATTATGCAGAAAATGGCATGTAAAATTCTAACTCAGTTCAATACCAAAGAAACATATGTTTGTTAAAAATTGAAAATGTTATTAAGAAAAGGAGATTTAGATACCAAAAAAAAAGGTTATTGGTTACCAATAAATTGAGATTGCTTCACACTTCTCGGATTTCCTCCATGTCGTGTGAACATGGGATTCACAAGTGCAGCTGAGGGCGCTTTAGCTCCTCGCTTCTGTACTTTTTGGTTTTTCGAAGTGGATTCTGGAAAACAACCATACATGTTAATCAACACACGGCACAAACAGAAAGTTAATGCCTTCATTAAATCATAAAGTTTATTCTTAATTTACCGTATTTTCTGCGCAAAGCCGAATCACCAAAAAATAGGTCTCGAGCCATATCCGATGAAATCAAAACACCTAAGATTATTGAGTTCAATCTGAATTCTTCAGTGAATAAACATATAAACAACTCACTGTCTCCTGCAAAAGATTATTGAGTTCGATATGGATCACCTTGTCACCATAAAATAGACGAGTTTGAATTTTATGGTGCTTTTCCCTCTGGTGCATCAGCCGTCATTTCCCTGACTTTTTCTTCCCTTTTTGTGCTTGAAAAAGAAACACCTTCCGTTGTGGTCCTACTACGCGACATTGAGATAGTTAACCTGGCGAAGCTCGGACCTGAAAGCATTGATATGATAGTCGTACTCAAAGACTTCAAGCATGATGTGCTTGAAATCCGATCAATTCCCATGAAGTTTCTCCTTGGCATAAAAGAGCGTCTGAACTCTATGGGCGTGAAGTACTATGTTAACAGTAAAAGTCTAGACTGGAATATGTTAATGAAAGATATCAGAGAGTCCCCAAAGAAGTTCATAGATTCCGGTGGATGGGGTTCCTTAGGTCTCGAGGATAGTCTTACTTTGGCCTACTATACGAATGCAGATTCTGATTCCGATTCTGTTCCAGAGACAGATCTACGGTGGTAGTGAAGAAGGGAAGAGCAAAGCAGGGAGTTGAGAAGTACAAGATTATTATTATCTTTGTTGCTCTAAATTCTTTAGTATAACATATTGTTGCTATTGTTAATGATAGATTTGCAAAGGGGAGTGCCCTTCCTGAATGTGCATTTATTAGAATGTCATATTATATGCCCTTGTTATCAGAAGTCGGCTTGAATTATTCTTTTGAAATGTGGAAGGTATGTTTTCAATCTGCATGTCATTCTGCACGGTCATGCATTCATATTCGGAAAACACCCCTATCGCTTTTCTCAACTTGTTTTGCTATTTCCATTTAACTTGTTATAGAACTAAGCATGGCAGCAATGTGCAAAACAAAGTCTCAGCGAGTGGTAGATGAGTTTCTCATCAAGATGTCAACCAGATCCTGGTATAAATTCAGAAATTCTTCAAGAGTAGATCTTATTGACATGTAGTTGTAGCTGAATTTTCAGAGATAGCCCAATTAGGGGTGTGCAGAAAAACCAAAACCGCGGATTTCACCCGCAACCGTCCGCAAAATTTCGGGTGAAAACCAATCCACAAGAGGCTATGGGCCGGACACGGGTGAGTTTTCAAATCCGCAAGGTTTAACTGTTTGGTTGCGGTTGGTTTTGTAAATCCGCGGATTCACCCGAACCATAGGGTAGTAAGGGAATTTAATAAAATTACTAAGGATAATATTGGAAGCCTTAGTTTTATATATAAACTTCTTTATCGTGAGCGAAACTCAGAAACCTCAATCGATGATTCAAAACCCTCCTGTCTCTCTTCCATGAATCCTACTGGAAACGATAATTGAAGTAGGATTTTTGCAAGATTTCTCCTGCAAGAGTTGATTCATCTTCTCCTTCTGTCAATTTCACCGTTACTCAAACCAGAAATATCAAGAAATCGGTAAGGTTTTTCTTCTTATTGGTCTTACTTGCATTTTTTATTCTTTTCTTGAATGAATTGGTTAGATTCCTCTGTGATTTAAGTCATGAATTCTTTTCATTGTTGTTTGACATCACATGATTCTGTGCACCTGAAGATTTCATGAAACCCTATTACAGTGTTGGGTTTAGTAAATAAATTTGATTTCGTTTTTCAAAGCAGAAAAGATTAAGAAATTGGTATGGGGTGTTAAACCTTGATTGGGTGCTTGTTTCTGTAAGATTTCTTTAAAATATGGAAATTCCTCCGGTCTGAAAAGTTGTGAACTTTGTTGTGTTTGGGGTCTAATGAGTCAAAGTGTAATTTGTGTATTGCATTAACTTAAGGTTAGGGATTGCTGCGTAGTACCGTCACTATCATGTTGTGCAAATGAAGGGAAAATACTTCTGATCAAAGGTAAACAGGATTACTATTTGAATAACAGAAGCATTGCGGAGAAGTTAGTTGGGGACAAAACATGGGTAGGAAGAGGGGTATAGCATTTAAATCCATAGCTCCTGTACTTACGGCTTCTGCAGGCATCCCTGACACTGTTACCAGGTATCCAACTCTTGAATGATGGAAAACCTAGTATTTGGTTTCCGAACATCACTAGACTGGAATTTTTTTTTTGAATTTCGCTTACTGTTAACTTAGGAGTAGCAATAATAGGTCATACGATTAGTACGATGTTTACATATTCCTTAAGTGAAGATATAAAACTGGTCTCGGCTCCTGATGAAGTGTAGAAGAGGATGGATACTTTCGGGGAGACTAGTGAGAGAAAGAATTATTATTTGTGTCATCTTTGTATTTTCAATTTTATATATTTGAGTTTCCAATTCAGTTTGTGAAGAAGACGACTGATTTCTTATAAGAACTATGAAGTTACATCAATATTTAATCGTTGTTTTTTAATAGTTTTCATCATTTTTTATGAATAGCCGGTGATGTAAGGATAATATTTGCTACTCTTGATGGGTTTATCCCATATGATGATTATTTTCCACCAAGATCTCTGAGGCTACTTAATTCGAATCTTGTTTTTGTAGTTATAATCAAGGCAGTTGCAATCTTAGAGTTAGAGTTAGATTCTGCAAGAAAATCACCATGAATTGAGCCTCCCCAGCTGTGTTTCCATAACAAAACCGCTACCTTCCCATAATGTGTTCATTTACCTAATGTGTTCAATTGACTTAGGTAACTCTCAAACCTTGCTTTCTTTGTTTGTGTATCTTTCGCTTAGTCTCTTTGTTACTGTGTTATGGGAATGTTTTTTGCTTTCTTATATTAGGTTAAGCTATATTCCTTTGTTAAGTCTGCAATTTGATTAGTGGCTTAACCAATTGTAGCTGCACTTTACACATATCATACTTACTTCGTAAATGCTTTCAAAATGGAGCCTAGCTTTAACTGTCATACAACATTTCGTTAGAACAGTTGAATGTAGTGATAGTGTTCATCATCCTTCTGGTTAATTTCTTTTTGTGTAGAGATACTATTAAGGTGTTTCTGTCTGTGTAGAGTCATAGATCATGTTTTTGTTTGCTGTTGTCGGGGGTAATCCCAGCCCCCGTGTTGTCTTCCATTTTGTACGTCTTGGCGGTAATTTTCAAAATACAATTATTTGCGGTAGCTTTTATACTGGCGTATATGGAACGGTTGGAGGTTCTTTAACAGAGAGGCCTACTTCAATCTTCTTTAGAAATAAATTGGCTCCACATTTGGCTTCATGTATTTGGATCTCTACAATTTCTTCAATTCTAATAGATTAACTGCAGTTTATGTCGAGTAAGAGTGGCCAACTTTTAACCTTTGCCAGTTTTTATTGTTTGTATTATTAAGAAGCCTCAACATCTACTTTGGCTTTTCAGATGACTATGTACCAAAACATCTACTTTGTGTCGATTAAACCCAGTTATGAACAATTTTAATTGCAAACAGTGATTATGTACAAAGTACTGGAATTAGAAATGCTGAACATGTTATACTGGTTGTTTTGGAACATTATTAGTTGGTATTGTTTTCCCTACTTGTTATGTTGGCTGTCTATAACTCCTCCTCATTTTACAGATGCGGAAGAAATCTTGAAGGAAATTCCGGACATATCAATTATGGATTGAATGAACTAGTACTCAAATCCAAGGACTCTTTTTAGCAGCAGAAGTTCCATTGGATTGGCATCAGACTTGTTGTTGCATTCGATAGTTTACCTTCCGTTGTTGCAAGAATTAGTAATTTTTTGTTTCCGTAAAAAAAAACACAATACTCTTTTGTGTTATCAGTACTATCTTTTGTGTTAAAATTTTTAGTTTCTGAACTTAGTATTTTTATTTGTTTTACTTTTTTTTTCCTGACTAAATCCTCGGTTAATCCGCATCCGGCCCATATCACCCGCTGATCCGCATATGTGAAATCCGTGGGTGATTGGGCCGGACACGGTTGGATTTTCCAAATCCGCAACCTTTGCGAATTGGTTGCGGGTGACCCCTAATCCGCACCGCAACCGTTTGTTCGCTGCACACCCCTAAGCCCAATAGATCTTATTGACATGTAGTTGTAGCTGAATTTTCAAAAATAGCAATGTCGCCAAAAAAAAAAAAAAATCAAATAGGGCCCAACCGGGTTCGAACCGGTGACCTCTTGATCTGCAGTCAAATGCTCTACCACTGAGCTATGGACCCATTTGTGACTTTAAGGCAATAATATTCTTCTAATTAGAAACGTTTACAACCAATGATCAAATTTCTCATCCAGCTAAATCTTAGAATTTTTTTGGTCAAAGCTGAATCAAAAACAACTCTGCAATTGGAATGGGAATGCAAAAGATGGGAACAAAATTGCACCAGGAAATCAAGTTCGGCATAATTAAAATTGCTTTAAACGGTATAATTAAAATTACTTTAGACAGTAGATACAATTACAAAGCCATGTGACGTTCCGGTGACTAAGCTACCTAGAAAATGGATGGAATAGTTAACGAAAGAAGCTATTGCCTAGATTAATTTACAACTGGACATATACTACGTTCTACGTACATTAAAGAAAAATATTGAAATATACAAACAGCAGACACATTGTATAATCGAAAATTTATCACCCACGCTATCGCCTATAAGTCTGTCTACATCAAGGAAATACCAATTGCATTTGTGGACGTAAGCCGATCAGACGGTAATTTCTTCACAATTATAAAGTCTTCGTCAAACTTGGACTTGTTGAAGATAATCGAGTCATCGGAAGTTTTCTTTGCGTTTTTAAAGTTGGAATCATCAAATTCTTCGAACGGAAATCCATTATTATAACCCCACTCTGGATACTCATGGATCGTTGATAACTGCTCACCAAATTTATCAGCACAATCAGCGGCCGCATCGAATTTATTCACTTTATTTGAGTTAGCCTTGTGTCTCAAAAATGATCTTAGAAATTTGTTTAGAGATCGGAAAACTGTAGATTTTCTCGAAACTGCTGTCGTTGTTGTGGTTGACTTTGCTTGTTGTTGTTGTGGAAGCGGGCGACGGTCGAAGACGGATAAATGAGGCATGGATTGAGACCTTGCAGAAGAGATAATGGCTGCATCAAGTTGACGTCTGAAGGAGTTGAGCTCAAATGTATCGTAGAGTGAACTGTTTGCATCCCATATACGACGTCCTCCTAGGCCTTTACTGCTAACTCGATCTGCTCCCAAAGATTTTTCCATATTTTTTGAAGTTTTTGAAGTTGTTGATCAATCAACTGAACGATTTGATTGAGATTATAAAGACGAACTTAGAAAGAAAAATATATCCAGAGAAAGAGAGAAAGAGGGATAGGAACGTTTGTTGAAGGTTAGGAAATGGTTCCAACGCGTAGTCAACATGATGTAACCTTCGCGGTGGCACGACTAGCCTAAAATAATAATCAAGTCATCACGTTTCTTGAGAGGGCTCGTAGTGGTATATTAATCTATTTTTGCTTGATGTATTTAATATGAGCGTAGGTGGTGTTTTAAGAGTATGTGCGTAGTCCTCTCTCATATGATACGACGATCAAATTAACACCGAACCTTGCAATTTGACCAGCCTAATTACAACCTGCTTCTGTCGGTGTAACCAGACAAGGGGTTGACTAATGAAATGAGTGTTTCCACCCCTAGAGCTTCTGGTAAGAATTAATCTTTAACAATCATAAGTAAAAAAACTTTGCTTTACAAAACGTTAACTTGTGTTAGCTAAGGAAGTTATTTCGATTTAATTTTGGATTTTTTTCCTTCTGAATTTTGAAAAGTAACTTTTTTAGTTGTATTTAAATAGGCTATAAAGTAAATTTAGCTAAAAATCTTGATAAATCCAATTTTGCTACTTGACCGGCTGCTTAACGGTTATTTGACAGTTGATCCTACGTGGATGGTACAGTTGGGGGACAAAATGTTTGTTCTTTAATTCCACATCATTAAACTAAAAAAAGCCATATTTCAGAATTCCTTAGTGTCGTCTCTGCTTTCTCTCCTGCAACAACATGCTACCTTTTGCGTCTTAAAAAAATTCATCTTCCCTTAATCATATATCTATTTCTGATTGGCAATGAGAAGATCTTCAAATCTTCTCAATTAATGAAGTTAAAATGTGGAAAAATCTATTTAGGTAGAGACGAACGAATTACAAAGTTAGTTTTGATTTATTGTGATGATTATAAAATACGGATCTCTAAAATTCTCTAGATTTCTTCAACCCAATCCCTCTCTTAACAATTTTTTTGCAATCTTTAAACTGCAAATCGCCACTAGGTACTAATTGGTCTAGGTTTAACATTCAATCCCTTTTAATTTATATAAAAATAATAGATATCCATGTATTGAAAAACAGTTGACTAACATACAATAGAATGTTTTAAAAGGGAAGATAATCTTCACAGTGTCTAATCTGATTTCACAGAGTAAGCACTCGTAAGATTAAAGAGAAAGATATATCGTCCAACATTTCCTCTTCAAATTGATCAAGGAAAGATCTATTTTAAGGGGTGGAAAAACCAAAGATTTTGGAGAAAAAAGTGAAGTGACTGAAATTATTCGAAGAAGAAAGGGTGTTGCAGACTCACGAAGGGTTCATGGAGTTTTTCATGGTGATGTGCTTTAATCCAGAGAGATAAAGTGGTAGACTAGACCTAGTTAGTTTCTTATGACGTGGTTAAAGAGAAAAGACACCTCTTCCGGCCACTATGGATACCTCGTAGGATCAGTTGTCAAAGAGCTATCATTGTGCTATTCATATAGCATTTTCGTGATAAAGCAAACTTATTTTTCTGTGTACATTCTACTCATTAATACTTTTTTCCATGTTTATTTTTTTTACTATTTTACGAAAAAAATGTGGATTAACGTAAATTTAGGATGTTCAAAATAAATGAAATAAATCCATTGAGATGACCAGTGAGAAGAAATTAAAAGGATTATTTGAAAATGACTAACTAAGGCATAGTCATGTTAATAGTTAGACTTTGACTCTAACTCAAACAGATGTTAATTAACTTTAGAACCTCGATCATAATGATTTTTCCTCTCAAAAACTAAATTAAACCTGATTGTAATTTTATGTCGTGTTCTTTTTAAGAGAAATACAAAGTATGATTGTATTAATGAAAGAACAGCCAAAGCTAAAAGGAAGGGGTATAAGACCTGACCTCCAAGAAAAGAAGAGAAAAAACATCATAAAAAGTGTCAAAAACAATTTTTCTTCCTGATTACAACGTTGTACTTTCATAAAGAAAAAAAATTCTTGAATATAGAAAACCTATATATCAAAATAAGTTTTTCCCAAAAAGAGAAAAATACTACACTACATTAAGATTACAGAGTCGCACTAAACACATGTGCACAAATATGACAATATACGAATTAAAATCTATTGTCTAGTTAGTTTTTCGCTTTACACATCAACCAGGCCTTACAGTAATCATTTTCAGTATTAAAACTGAAGATATAACTTTACCCGGTAGAGTAGTCTTTATGGATGAAGAGAACGCTATAGCTAAATCTACAACTTTCATAGAATATCTGAACACTTATGAACAAAGAAGAAGGCATCTTTTTTGCAACTTTTCAAACAACCATGAGAAAAATCAAAATCAACTATATTAGAAAAGTAAGATCATGGTGCTAACCATTGAAATAGTAGCTTTAAGTTCTACAAGGAAATATGTGTACGAATCTGATCGAAGATCAAACCCAAAGGGGAAGAAGGTAGCGACTAGTGTTTTTTGTTTGTTTTTTCCTTTGTTTTTCTTTTCCCGAGAATCTTAGTCCAATGACTTGCCTTGATATGTAAGTTCAGTGATTTGTAGTAGAACAATCTTATGATGTAAGTGCTACCTTTTATGTGATTGTTTTCTGGAGTTCTTTTTATCTCTCTTAAATTATAAATTAGGGAAAGTTATTTTCATTCAAGAAAATTTCTATGTAATTGTTTTTCAATAATGAGCGTTGTTTCTTTCTTTTAGTTATTTTCATTCAAGAAAATTTTTATATGATTGTTTTAAATAATAAGGATGACGTTTTTATTTTCTTTTTAAGTTTCTCTTCTAGATATTAGAACCTAGAAACCTATGTCCTCCGCAAACTACTGTGAATAATGAATCTTATCACATAAGTATATTTATTTAACAAAAAATAACTCCAAAACAACTGCGAAAAATGAGTCTATTAACTGTGAATAGCTGATCAGTTGATATTGTAGGAAAATTTTCTCAATTTATTATATATAGTCATTATGTAGGGTTTGCCTTGCATGTATCTCTTGTAAATAAAAAGGATCTCAATGACTGCTCCAAAAATTGTATGAAAAAATCATCCTGTCACACAGGTGGGACCCAAAATTAGCACATACTAATTTTTGGAGAGGTGGACTCATCTATGTGAGAAGAAAGTTTTCGCACCGTTTTTGGGATGGTCTAACAAAAGGTTATTTGTAAATGGATCAACACTTGGCTATTCAATAGGTTCCTTTCATTGGCTTAAAGCTGGGCGGAAAGGTAAGGATATATTTTACCCGGGTAGTGAGATTATTTGGTAGACTTATTCATAAGCAAGATTCGAAACATTATATGTTTTTTTCTAATTAATTAGATACAGCAACAGAGATAGTGTGTAGCTGTTTGTACCATAATATTTCATACTAAAAATGGGCTCACTTAGGCCTAATATGCTCCTCATACTAGTTAAGTATGGGCCAATTGGGCCTCACAAATCAATCTATGTACAAGCCCATATGCAAAACTCCAAGCCAAGTGGCAAGAAGGTACTGCATCGTCATCGCCATGTCAACAGGGGGACCAATCGGAAAGTGCCACATATGCAGAACTAGGAGTCGCCATTTTGTCGGTAGTGACGTCAGCGTGACGTCATCAGCTGCAGCTGGCAGCAGAATATTCCATCACAGAGAGAATATTCTGTTCCGGTCTTAACACCGTCAACATATACCCATAATATTCCGTCAAGTAAAACAGCGTCAGTTTAAACGGTTACATTTCAGACGTCATCAGTTAAATCTAACGTCGTCAGCCATTGAGCCAATCAGGACCTTCTGTGTTAACGCCGTCTTAACGTCGTTAACGCCGTCAGCGTCAACATGACGGCAGCAAGACGTCACCATCAACTTCTTGGGCTCCGTCATCTTCTCAGACAAAAGTGGCAGTAGCAGGTGGCCGGCGGCAATGCCCGGCGGCCTTGCCCGGTGGCTGTTCCCGGTGGCCAAATCCGACCAACAACTGCGGTACGATACTGTACTTCGCGATATAGTTTACTTCTGTGGTCCTTGGATATTTCTCCCCCATTGATTTCTACTGTGGGATGTTTATGCCAACCGAGCCGAGCTGAGTTAGCTCATTCAACCCGAGCCGAGCTGCTGACTCGATGGACTTATCAGTCCCAGTTCAGTTGACTTGAGGATGTTTCCGCCCCACATCGTGGGCTAAGCCAATTACACTATTTTTTTGGCTTGGTCTCTTACACCCATTTTTGCTTGGCTAGTTCCATAACCTAGAGGAATGTTCCAGAATGTATTCTGGAATATGCCAGGAGGCATGCGAGGAAAATTAATACAATTTATGTTGAGGAGGCATGAAGGGAAAATGAATACAATTTATGGCATGAGACATGCAGGGAAAGCTAAGGCAATTTGTGTTGACCTCGAAATTAGAGAAGACCAAAATTTGAAAGATATATATAGATGGGTTTGCAACCCTGAAAATGTAAGCAATCTTCTCCACAAAAACTCTATCTAACTTAAGCATCAGAGGGTTTTTTGCAGGTGGGGGGGGGGGGGGGGGGGGGGGGGGGGGGGGGGGGG